>JABXJD010000305.1:72500-102500 GCA_013375575.1 Percina caprodes | reverse complement strand
CAGTACTGTAGGTAGCACGGTGTTTTCAGAGCTGTAGGTAGCGCGGTGCTCTCAGAGATAGAATGGTGCTCTCTTCCCCAGAACCTGCCTAACCAATACTAAACCCTGAATATCTTCTGAAGCTGTGCTAGGCTCGAGGCAACTTACAGGCAACACATCAGCGGCCGAAACCCCGAAACGCCAGCCCCCTTTGGAGAACGCAGCCTCCGCCTAGGATTGACTCCGAAAACAAAAAAGGCAAAACAATGAAGTAGCATCCGAAGGAAAGGCTGATTAGGCCCAGCTGGACACTACCCTACCTAGACTGAGAAAGCAGTTTCACAATCACACACCAGCAAAGCCACAGAGACAGCACACAGGGCTATATACAAATATGAAACAGAAAAACCTACCGCAACAGACAATGAAAACCGTACAAACAAAAGCTCCCAGACGAGCCCCCAAAAATTGGTACGACCCAAAGTAGTCTAGGGGTGGAGGAGGCAAACAGCTTAAAATAATACACTTGGGACAGAGAGCAAATGTTTAAATAAGGCAAATTTATTGTGCCCGCACAACAAGAGGCAACTAGAAACAATCTTCAAACGACGACAACAGGCACAGGTATCGTAAGGTTTGGTTCAGAGCAGGTCACACAGCAGCCAGCAGCTCCTAGCAGCTTTCTCTATGTTGGCTTCCACAGAAGCCTCTCTCTTCTGCACACAGCCATGCTGCCCTCTCTTAAGCTGTGGGGCACTGATCAGCTGATCAAAAATGCTGGTGAAATGCTCCTAGGATCGTGCACAGGGACACACACTTTTCTTGTTACACAAACAGGGACACACACTATGCTTGTTACACACAGGGACGCACACTATGCTTGTTACAGACACAGGGACACACACTATGCTTGTTACACAAACAGGGACACACACTATGCTTGTTACACACACAGGGAAACACTGCTTGTTACACACAGGGACACACACTATGCTTGTTACACACAGGGACGCACACTATGCTTGTTACAGACACAGGGACACACACTATGCTTGTTACACAAACAGGGACATACATTATGCTTGTTACACACAGGGACACACACTCTGCTTGTTACACACTGGGACACACACTATGCTTATTACACACGGGGGACACACCCTGCTTGTTACACAAGTCGATCAAACTTTCTCTGTGGTCGTTTAAATAGACTAAAGATCTTTACAACCAAAGAACATCAACTCCTCAATAGCATTAAATATGAAATAATTTGAATATACAGCACCTGTTTCTGAAAGTCTCCGTGGAAAACAGCTTGGACACACTTTGTGTTGTTTTCAAATAAAGTTTGAAAAGGAAGAAAGATGACCATCTCCCTGTCCGTTGCTCTGTCTGACTGTAGCTGAGTTTCACTTTCACTTTTACCAGGAAGCTCAGTTTGTGTAAATCATGTGACTTCTTCATACATTTTCATTGTTATTGTTATTACTGAACTGTTATCAAGTGGCGACCTTTGGACCCAATAATTCTCTTGGAACAATCTTCTTACTGTTTAGCTGTCATGGTTGTTTTTCAGTTATTGACATCAATAAAGTCATATTTCTCTATGTCTCTCTCTCTCTTTCTACCTCTCAATTTACAGATAGAGCAGGTCTAGACCGCTCTATAATTTACAGATAGAGCAGGTCTAGACCGCTCTATAATTTACAGATAGAGCAGGTCTAGACCACTCTATAATTTACAGATAGAGCAGGTCTAGACCACTCTATAATTTACAGATAGAGCAGGTCTAGACCACTCTATAGTTTACAGATAGAGCAGGTCTAGACCACTCTATAATTTACAGATAGAACAGGTCTAGACCGCTCTATAATTTACAGATAGAGCAGGTCTAGACCACTCTATAGTTTACAGATAGAGCAGGTCTAGATCACTCTATAATTTGTTGTAAAGATCTGTAGTCTATTTAAACGACCACAGAGAAAGTTCGATCGACTTGTGTAACAAGCAAAGTGTGTCCCCCGTGTGTAATAAGTATAGTGTCTGTCCCTGTGTGTGTAACAAGCATAGCGTGTGTCCCTGTGTGTAACAAGCAGTGTGTGTCCCTGTGTGTGTAACAAGCATAGTGTGTGTCCCTGTGTGTAATAAGTATAGTGTGTGTCCCTGTGTGTGTAACAAGCATAGTGTGTGTCCCTGTGTGTGTAGAGCATAGTGTGTGTCCCTGTGTGTGTAACAAGCATAGTGTGTGTCCCTGTGTGTAACAAGAATAGTGTGTGTCCCTGTGTGTAACAAGCATAGTGTGTGTCCCTGTTTGTGTAACAAGCATAGTGTGTGTCCCTGTGTGTAAAAAGCATAGTGCGCGTCCCTGTGTGTAACAAGCAGAGTGTGCGTCCCTGTGTGTGTAACAAGCATAGTGTGTGTCCCTGTGTGTAACAAGCATAGTGTGTGTCCCTGTGGTCTAGACCTGCTCTATCTGTAAATTATAGAGTGATCTAGACCTGCTCTATCTGTAAATTATAGAGTGGTCTAGACCTGCTCTATCTGTAAATTATAGAGTGGTCTAGACCTGCTCTATCTGTAAATTATAGAGTGGTCTAGACTTGCTCTATCTGTAAATTATAGAGCGGTCTAGACCTGCTCTATCTGTAAATTATAGAGTGGTCTAGACCTGCTCTATCTGTAAATTATAGAGTGGTCTAGACTTGCTCTATCTGTAAATTATAGAGTGGTCTAGACCTGCTCTATCTGTAAATTATAGAGTGGTCTAGACCTGCTCTATCTGTAAATTATAGAGGTTGTTATTATTATTATTATTGTAATTATTGGGTCCAAAGGTCGCCACTTGATAACAGTTCAGTAATAACAATAACAATAAAAAAAATGTATGAAGAAGTCACATGATTTACACAAACTGAGCTTCCTGGTAAAAGTGAAACTGAAACTCAGCTACAGTCAGACAGAGCAACGGACAGGGAGATGGTCATCTTTCTTCCTTTTCAAACTTTATTTGAAAACAACACAAAGTGTGTCCAAGCTGTTTTCCACGGAGACTTTCAGAAACAGGTGCTGTATATTCAAATTACTTCATATTTAATGCTATTGAGGAGTTGATGTTCTTTGGTTGTAAAGATCTTTAGTCTATTTAAACGGCCACAGAGAAAGTTTAACATGTTGTCTTCAGAGGTCATCGCTTCATAATACTGTGAATGATGAGCTTGACATGTGCCAAGACGAATCCTCTGTTTATTAGTTCTATTTTTAAATGTCTCTTTATCAGAAACATGAAGTAAGAGATGACGTAAAGTGGTGCTCATCACTGTGTACATACAGGACACACTGATAGTTATATTAACTGTGTCTAGTAATTTATACTGTCTAATACGTTTTGTGGGCCCTATTTTAACCTATTTTAATGGGCCCATGTGTGTTCTGGGTAACAAGCAATCAACCAATCAGAGGGCCTCTCCCATTCCCTTTAACAACCAGGCGCGTTTGGAGCTCGGAGCATTGCTGTTATGATGGAGGATTTACACTCTCATATTTATATGAAATCTTCTGAATGTGTGTCCGTGTGTCTGTAACGCGCATAGTGTGCGTCCCTGTGTGTCTAACAAGAATAGTGTGTGTCCCTGTGCACGAGCCTAGGAGCATTTTACTAATTCTCTGTTAAAAAACCAATGAAATGCCGCGTTATTGACTTTAGAGGTTTTTGTTGGCCAATAGTGAGATCACTTCCTGCTGCCTCAAGATACCAATACTCCCAGAATGCACTTGAACACAACTCCCTGTAAGAACAGCAGGCAGAGAATACATCTGAACACACCTCCCTGTAAGACCAGCATGCCCAGAATGCACCTGAACACACCTCCCTGTAAACATTGTGAGCATTAACATATAAACATGTATAGAGGCAACATCCACGATATCAGGATATGTAGGATATCAGGTGTAATCAGTAGATAGGCAAACATACTAGGGATGAGCGAGTACAGCATTATCTGTATCTGTATCTGTTTACCACATGAATTATCTGTATCCGTATCTGTACTCGGACTGGGCGGGGCCTAACCCGGAAGTGGGCAGGATTTAACCCGGAAGTGAGTTGGGTTGTCTTGAAATGGGCGGGGCTTTAACTGGTATGTTATTTTAAGCATGCAATTGATATGGGTTGATCAGAAATTGTTATATTTATTGCTGATTAGAAAACTATTTCCATGACAGCATCAGCGAGATCAGTGGTGTTGTCATGGTAACAAACAAACTATATACAGAACAAGTTTTGCAACAATGAATACAACACATGTGGCTACAATTATGAAGTAAAATGTAATGAACAAGAGTTTTCATACTCAATAATATAACTTTCCTTTTTTAACTTTTAAAGTTAAAAAGGGGGGGGGGGCAGAGGTTTAAAAAAAAAAAAAAATCTCCGACGGGAGACGCGACGCGAGTCGCATTCTACCACGCACTAATCTACTGGTTAAGTAAGTACTACAAACCGAAGTAAAAGACCAACCTGAAGCCGATGAGACCCTAAACGTTAACGGAAAAGACCCGCGGACCTGAGTGACTGAGGGGGAGACGGAGGGAGGGAGAGAGAGAGAGAGAGAGAGAGAGAGAGAGAGAGAGAGAGCGTTATGTGTGAGTGAGTGTGTGTACGGGCGGGGCGCACGGTCCGCTACCCAATCCGAGTACAGATAATGACTCGTATTACTCGTATAATACTTGTATTCGGCAAAAGTGCTTTATCCGTACCGGATACTCGTTTCAGCCGAGTATCTGGCTCATCCCTAATACATACATTGTTCACACTATCTGAAGATAGATAATAGGGAGAAATATCCCAATATCCCATCCCATTAATCTATGGCAATGGGATATTACGGATAGCATCCCACATATCCCAAAGACCAAACGGATGAGAGACACTTATACATAGTTTATGATAATATTGTGCGCTACATCGTTACTAATGAAAGAAATATTTTATTGGCCGATACACCTCCGTGTAATTTGGCAGTGCTACCTACAAAGCTGAGAGCACCGCGCTACCTACAGCTCTGAGAGCACCGCGCTACCTACAGCTCTGAGAGCACCGCGCTACCTACAGCTCTGAGAGCACCGTGCTACCTACAGCTCTGAGAGCACCGCGCTACCTACAGCTCTGAGAGCACCGTGCTACCTACAGCTCTGAGAGCACCGCGCTACCTACAGCCAAAATAAAACACGGTTGTTTGATGGAAACAACCATGTTTGACTTTGAGAGCAGAAAATTAAATATTTGATAGTTTAAAAGTTTTTTAAATAGGTGCTGTAACATTTATTTTCATGTTCTTTCTTCATGGAGATGTATTGTTTAACCTCTGCCTTTGTTTTTCAGGCTTGATCTCTCTGCTGCAGTTTTCTGCTCTCTGGTGCGAGGATTAGGAAGACACAGACTCCTCCATCATGGCCACCGCCGACCAGCTGCTGGAGTTGATGTTCTCCTGGATCGAGCAGAGGGAGCGCTGTGCAGAGCAGCTGAAGAAACTGGCCCAGGAGCTGGAGTCGCTCAGGGAGAAATGCAACCGCAGAGAATGTGTTGGCAGCGCAATGTCACTGGTGGGAGCTGCAGGTCTGATCGGGGCCGGCGTGGCCACTGTGTTGACCGCTGGAGCAGCTGCTCCACTTTTAGCTGCTGAACTTTTAGCATTTGGAGCAGCGTCTTCAGGTGTAGGTGTCGCTGTATCGGTGGTGACTAAAATCACTGAGCACTTCTTATCCAGTCACAACCTGAAAAAGGCGCAGGAAATAGAACAGAAGAGCAATGAAATTGCAGAAAGAATCCCAAAACTGTTCCAGCAACTGAAAGAGAAGGTGAAGAAAGTGTATAACATCTTAGACCCAGATGAACTTGACCGATGTGTCATAGCTAAAATCCTGGGAGCCGTGGCAGGACGGCAGATCGACATTGCAGCTGCAGGACTGGGGCTCGACCACATCTACAGGGATCCTGAAGTGATTGTTAAATTTGCTGGTATTATGGAAGTTTTCACACTTACATCTACTTTACATGGAGAAGAACTGACTCCTTTGATTGCTAAAGGAGTGGAGCAACTCATCAAAAAAATCTCTAAAACTGCACTTAAAGCAGCCTTTAAAGGAGGAGCCATGGTAAGAATATACATCATGCATTGTTACATTGCTACGCAGTAAATCACACAAGAATACCCACACTATTTCAATCAGGAGAGACATGTTTGCAGAAATGCTCAATAAAATGTACAAAGTCTTTGGCGATTAGACTCCATCGCTACATCTACACTATAGGATTATTAGGAACACCATACTAATACTGTGTTTGACCCCTTTTGCCTTCAGAACTGCCTTAATTCTACGTGGCATTGATTCAACAAGGTGCTGAAAGCATTCTTTAGAAATGTTGGTCCATATTGATAGGATAGCATCTTGCAGTTCAAGATCAAGATCAAGATAACTTTATTGTCCCCTGAGGGAAATTTGCCTAACACAAAGAGTTACTTCCTGTCTAAGTAAGTTCAGCATTACTCTCTCAAAACACTTCATTACCTCGCATGTAAGTGCAACAGGTCTAAAATCCTTATTAGCTTTAGGACAGGAAATTTTTGGTACAGGGATTATTATAGACTTCTTCCAGAGATCTGGAACAGTATGACTGTCAAATGACAGCTGAAAGATAGGGCACCACGCCTCAGATAGTTCTGTTGAACACTTTTTGAGCAAGAAGGCCGGCAACCCATCTGGACCTATAGATTTCTTATTACCAACTTAGCTAAAGATTAACTCTACCTGCAAAGTGTCAATCTTCCTATGACCTGAAGTGGCATTAAAGGAGTCTAAAAGCTTCACAATACCTAGAGAGCAGTCGTTCATTGCATCATATCTTAAAAAGAAGACATTTAATTCATCAGCTCTGACGCTGTCATTCAAAGTGACGATTTCAGTTTTTTTAAGGTTCATATTAGTTATGTGTTTCATCGAATTCCACAATTTTGTCTTGTCCAAGGAGCAAAAGTTCTGTTCAATGGCTTGACTGTAGTTTTCTCTGGCCTTCCTCAGCATCTTATTTAGATCCTTTTCTGCAGCTGCCACCCCCAGCCTGCCCTTGCTTTTGAAGGCCAGCTTTTTTATTAATACATGCTTTCACCTCCTTTGTGATGTATGGCTTATTGTTAGGAAAATGCAAAACATCCTTTTAGGGACAACATTATCAACACAGAATTTAATATAGTCAGTAACTGTTTCAGTTGCCTCATTTAACTCCAAAGAGTGGAAAATGCTCCAGTCAGGACTAGAGAAACATCCTCTCAAAGTCTCGACACTGTCCTCAGTCCACTGCCACACTGTCTTATGTTGAGGCTTGCTGGATTTGAGAACAGATCTATATGTGGGTATAAGATGGACAGTCGAGTGATCAGAGTTGGAGAAAGGAGGAAGCGATTTAGCTTTATATGCACTTTTGATGTTGCCAAAACATTTATCCCAAACTTTGTTATTTCGTGTGCCACATTTGACGTATTGATGAAATCCAGGTAAAGCGGACTCTAGCCAACAGTGGTTGAAATCCCTAGTATAAAGATAGGTGCCCTGGAGTGCGCTGAAGTTGATTATGCACACATTCAGCTAGGAGATTTGCAGCTCTACCAGCGTTTCCACTGGGGGACATAGGCAGTGAGATATTCCCAAACTCACTTGGTAAGTAAAAGGGTCTCATAGAAAGACAGAGCAGTTCCAGATCCAAGTCACATGAAGTTTCCTAATTGTCAGTTGTTTGCACCAGGAATCTCTCACATAAATGCAGATGCCTCCTCCTCTGGTCTTCCCTGAGGAGACATCTCTGTCCGCACGTACACAACAGAAGCCCTCTAGCTGAAGCATATTGTCCGGTATATCCTTACGAAGCCAAGACTCAGTTAAGACCATAATGCACGACTCCCTGTATTCATGGCAATTACGTGTATTGAGACGTAGCTCTTCCATTTTGCTGAACAGCGACCGTACATTGCTCAAAATAATAGAAGGAAGTGGTGGCTCCCTGCTCCCTGACCCCTCCACGCCTGCCTCTTTGCGCCGGTGGGGATTCCCTACAGCAGGATCTCTCCTGACGTCTTCCGGTAGATGAACCGAAAAATGTCTCCTTTGTGCTGGAGGGCAAGCAGGATTTTGATGGAGATTTGTGGGATGCACATCCAGGGCACAAAGCTCTCGTTCCACCACATCATAAAATAACTTTGGAGACCTATACTCTGATAGTGTTTGGGGGAACTTTTATTTCATAATGTCACATTTATTAGCATCTCCCTGCCTACTTCTGACTCTCTGGCTCTTCCAGCCGCAGACAACTTCCCCCGAAGACAATCCAACCAAAAGGGACGTTACAGCGCCGAGGTCTGATCCCAGCCAACTTCCTGTTGCTGCCGTTTTGTTTGCTGATCTGGCAGAGAGTCACCGGCAGCTCGGGATCAGATTATGGGGATCAGACCGCCGGTGTTTAATGTTCTCATGTTAGCTGCTGCAGCTAGCAGCTAGTCAGCAGCCTGCTGTGACCATGTGGTGACCCGGGTCCTTGGTGCTGACTGACTCTGGTCCGTCTGCAGAGCTGGCGTTACCCACTCTAGCTGAGCTGGGAATCAGATGCGGTAACAAAGCTGCGCGTTTCACACAGCAGGGCTGTGGAACCCTATTGTTTGCGTTCACACCTTCACAAACTTGAGCTTCTAAAGTTACTGCAAGTCATTTTCAATGGAAGCTTCTCTCAGCTGCAAGGGGGCAAATCTGTCGGTGTCGCGTTTTGGACGTTTTGAGCATGTTGAGCATCAATCAGAAAGTTGAAATATTTCAATTTTATGGTAATGAGCTATGATGCCGTTGAGTGGCTAATGCCAGCAACCATTGAGAATATAGACGTCCTTTACGCTGGCTGATCCCTGAGAAACATACAATGTAAACTTTCGTTCCTACCAAAACATTAATTCTGAGGACAAGCTCATAATTGCCGTTGCTAGATTACCTATCGTTTATGATATAATGTTGTTAGGGACCGGTTAGCGTTAGCTGCCACTCACATGGTCTCTAACGGTCCCTCACAGAGAAGTCCTGCACGGATCACTATGTTAGTCTGGTGGCTGCTCGCTCTGCCTGCACGCCGCTACGGCTCAGCGGCTAACGAGCGAGCTAACTGCTAACAAACACCGCTGCAACCAATTGACAATAAAAATCCTGTCATTATATACGTAATTTATAAAAGGCTTCTAGTGTCAGTGTATTGGATTATATATGTAATTTATAAAGGTTTCTACTGTCAGTGTATTGGATTATATATGTAATTTATAAAGATTCTAGTGTCAGTGTATTGGATTTTATATGTAATTTAAAAAGACTTCTAGTGTCAGTGTATTGGATTATGTATGTAATCTATAAAAGGTTTCTAGTGTCAGTGTATTGGATTATATTTGTAATTTATAACGACTTCTAGTGTCAGTGTATTGCATTATATATGTAATCTATAAAAGGTTTCTAGTGGATGTGTTTTGGATTAAATATGTAATTGATTATGGTTTCTAGAATCAGTGTATTGGCCGTGCAGTGGCTGCGTGAGCTTCTGCAGGGCGGACAGCCGCCACGTCAGACTAGCCAAAGCGTCTAAAAGGTTCCCCGTAATTTTTGACCAGCGTCCTTGGCGGGGGGGCGGAGCGTTTTAGCAGCTCAAGTCGGCGGCGGTGTGAACACACGGTTAGGATTTTCTCCTCCTCCATTTTTCTTCTGCGCGTAAAACTCACGCAGCAGCCTAAACCGTACATGGTGGTGGTGTGCCATATTCAGGACTGGTCCACAACTCCACAAAGACCTCAGACGAAAAAAAATGATGTGCCTCCAAATTGCAATTTATCTAAAACCTTTTTCCAACTCCTCCTAGACCGTGCAATTGATCTGCACGAAACTTGGCAAATATTATCTCCAGAGCGACCTGACAAAAAGGTGTAAAAAGATTTTTTATAGAATAAAAATTGCGCATATTACGCACAAACAAATTTGTGTCAATAACTATGAAAACACCAACTTTGCCATATTTCGGCCAAAATAAATGCTGTCGAAGCCAAACTTTGGATTATTCCTTAATATGAATCTTTGAGGTTCAAAAACAAATTTCACGAACATTGGCCACTAGGGGCGCTACAAATGCAAAAAGTTTATATCTCATCAATGGCTCATCCAATTTTTTTAATTTTTTTTTGATGGGTACCATCTAGGGCCACTAATGAGGTGCCCCTTACAGTGGGGTAATGATTGGTTCAATTGGGCGTGGCCTATGGGACCAAGATTGGATTAACCACTTACACTAAAGGGAATTACCTTACATTAACAGGGTAGATGTACCATGGGTAGATGACCTGACTTACCAAATATTACATATGTTGACCACTAGGTGGCGCTACAATGACGTAAAACATGTTTTTGACTATAACTCCCACAATAGACATCACACATTAAAAATCTTCTCTTCTCCTCCTCCTCTCCGTGACCTTTTTGACCGAGGCCTAACACATTCCTACTTGAAAAAAAAACTCTCACACAGAACTCACACAATACGTACTTTAACCTATTAGCCTGTATGACAGCTCCACGTAAAATACATGTCTTAAAAAATAGAAATACATTCTTCAATACATGTTCATGTATTTTCCTCAGAGCTGGCAGTGTAATAAGTATGAATTAATCATATATTAATCTGTATTCATGGTCAGGTTGTGGGAGGAGCTGTTGGAATGCCGTTGGCACTTCCTGAAGTCATTAAAAACTGGAAAGAACTGATCGAGAAGAATCATGTGACTGAAGCGAGCCAATCACTGAGAGATACAGCCAACGCTATTCTGAAGATGACTCGGATACTGAGGGGACAGTTTGACGACGTGAAGTAGGAAGCTTTCTGTCTCCTTAAATGTATTGTGGTATCTGTGGTATGTGGAATGATACTTAATGTATATTCACTTATTTCATTCACAGGAGGATATTAAAGAGACTGGAAGAAGAAGAAAAGCTCAGGAAGAAACGGGAAGAAGAAGAAAAGCTCAGGATGAAACGGGAAGAAGAAGAAAAGCTCAGGAAGAAACGGGAAGAAGAAGAAAAGCTCAGGAAGAAACAGGTAGAAGAAGAAAAGCTCAGGAAGAAACAGGTAGAAGAAGAAAAGCTCAGGAAGAAACAAATAGAAGAAGAAAAGCTCAGGAAGAAACAGGAAGAAGAAGAAAAGCTCAGGAAGAAACAGGAAGAAGAAGAAAAGCACAGGAAGAAACAGAAAGAAGAAGGAGAAGAAGAAAAGCTCAGGAGGATATTAAAGAAACTGTTTGAAGAAAAAAAGCTCAGGAAGAAACAGGAAGAAGAAGAAGAAGAAAAGCTCAGAAGGATATTAAAGAAACTGTTAGAAGGAGAAAAGCTCAGGAAGAAACAGGAAGAAGAAGAAAAGCTCAGGAAAAAACCAGTAGAAGAAGAAAAGCTAAGGATGAAACAGGTAAAAGAAGAAAAGCTTAGGAAGAAACAGGTAGAAGAAGAAAAGCTCAGGAAGAAACCAGTAGAAGAAGAAAAGCTAAGGATGAAACAGGTAAAAGAAGAAAAGCTTAGGAAGAAACGGGAAGAAGACGAAAAGCTCAGGAAGAAACAGGTAGAAGAAGAAAAGCTCAGGAAGAAACAGGAAGAAGAAGAAGAAAAGCTCAGGAAGAAACAGGAAGAAGAAGAAAAGCTCAGGAAGAAACAGAAACGGGAAAGAGAAGAAGAAAAGCTCAGGAGGATATTAAAGAAACTGGTAGAAGAAGAAAAGCTCAGGAAGAAACAGGAGGAAGAAGAAGAAGAAAAGCTCAGGAGGACATTAAAGAAACTGTTAGAAGAAGAAAAGCTCAGGAGGAAACAGGAAGAAGAAGAAGAAGAAAAGCTGAGGAAGAAACAGGAAGAAGAAGCTGTGGTCGTAGGTAACTAAGAGGCTTTTAGAGCCAAGTCCCAGGAACATGGTTAACCAAACAAGGAAAAAATACCAAGGGCGGTCATTAAATACACACATAGGGGAGAGCCGGGACAGTTGAAACACTTTTTAATTAAACGTAATTTACAAAGCGGTCGTCTCACACTGAAAGCTGATATTTAGTCACTAGCAACCTACACGTGTCATCTGTCAGATACAGATGCATTTTCAGCTTTGAACAAAACCGTTCAGGAGTTATTGCGGCAAAGGTGGGACGTGCGTAATGTTTCATCTGTCCCACCTGGACGGGACGAATGAAACAGCATGCAGGGACGTATGAAACATGCAGTTTAATCCATATAAACTTCCCACAACTTTAATATTTTACTATATATCATGGATGGTACTTCCAAAAGGTGTTATTTTAGATAGATTGTTGCAGGACTATACGTCTTTGTAAATGTCTGTTAACAACTACTTGCCGTCATCATGAAGCGCGTATGACGCGGTTATTGAAATATTATGCACTGTGGATGATTCTGCCATTTTTATAGCTAGAACAGTACGTTTTTCCATTTATATCATGTTTCTATTGTGGAATATGTCATTTCACTAAGTTTTTACATGTGTTGGACCACTGGACACCAAAATAACCCCCCCCCAGCCCGTCAGTCTCCATAGGATAACATGGGAAAACTCGACCCCCCCCTACCTGGTGGGCTCAAATATATTTTCATCTCTCTAAAAGGGCTTTTCCATGTCTCACCTCCATACATAATTGTATAAACACAGATATTTGTGCATTTACTTAAAATCCATGGAGTTCCAGCGAGGTCGGGGACAGTTGAAACAGCTGTTTCATGTGTCCCGACATAGACAGATGCCGTTACAGTCTGTTTTGCTTCTCACGTAATCAAGCATGCAATATGAAAGTCTGGGATTGTGGAGAACACTAACTGGTCTACTGAATAAGCATGGAGTCAAACCTTTAAATTAAAAACACTCGTTAATAATCAAAAAAATGTAACCGCTAATGAAGTTTACTTTTGTAACTCCGTGATAAAAGGAAATAACAGGAAGATATTTGGCTGATATAAGGAGGTTAACATGCTCTATGGTCTGACCTGAGGAAGTCTGTCTATCATCATCACACTCGGAGAAAACTGGAATGTTTCATCCGTCCCGCGTTTCAATCGTCCCGGCTCTCCCCTACTGTCTATTAGGGATGAGCGAGTACAGCATTATCCGTATCTGTCTGAAACCCCACGTTACCAGAAATCTACTGGTTAAGTTAGTAGCCTACTACAAACCTCAAGCTGAAGAAACCCTAAACGTTAACGGAAAAGACGCAGACATCAGAGAGAGAGAGAGAGAGAGAGACCTGCGGACCTCAGAGAGAGAGAGAGAGAGACCCGCGGACCTGAGAGAGAGAGAGAGAGAGAGACCCGCGGACCTCAGAGAGAGAGAGAGAGAGAGACCCGCGGACCTGAGAGAGAGAGAGAGACCTGCGGACCTGAGAGAGAGAGAGAGAGAGAGAGACCCGCGGACCTCAGAGAGAGAGAGAGAGAGACCCGCGGACCTGAGAGAGAGAGAGAGAGAGAGAGAGAGAGACCCGCGGACCTCAGAGAGAGAGAGAGAGAGAGACCCGCGGACCTGAGAGAGAGAGAGAGAGAGACCTGCGGACCTGAGAGAGAGAGAGAGAGACCCGCGGACCTGAGAGAGAGAGAGAGAGAGACCCGCGGACCTGAGAGAGAGAGACACAGACCTGCGGACCTGAGAGAGAGAGACAGAGACCCGCGGACCTCAGAGAGAGAGAGAGACCCGCGGACCTCAGAGAGAGAGAGAGAGAGAGAGAGAGAGAGACCCGCGGACCTCAGAGAGAGAGAGAGACAGAGACCCGCGGACCTCAGAGAGAGAGAGAGAGAGAGAGAGAGACCCGCGGACCTCAGAGAGAGAGAGAGACAGAGACCCGCGGACCTCAGAGAGAGAGAGAGAGAGAGAGAGAGACCCGCGGACCTCAGAGAGACAGAGAGACAGAGACCCGCGGACCTCAGAGAGAGAGAGAGACAGAGAGACAGAGACCCGCGGACCTCAGAGAGAGAGAGAGACAGAGAGACAGAGACCCGCGGACCTCAGAGAGAGAGAGAGAGAGAGAGAGAGAGAGAGAGAGAGCGCGCTGTTCACTTCTCCGTGTTATGTGTGAGTGAGCAGAGCGTGTGTGTACGGGCGGGGCGTCCGCTACCCAATCCGAGTATACGGATAATGACTTGTATTACTCGTATAATAGCCTACTTGTATTCGGCAAAAGTGCTTTATCCGTACCAGATACTCGTTTCAGCCGAGTATCCGGCTCATCCCTAGTATTGAGTAAAAGTTGACATATTCCAGTCTGTGATTATCCATCAACATCCATTCCTTTGATTTTAGTCGAAATAATTACTAATTTCTGCTTTTCTAACTCAAACATTAGGTATAATTTCCTATAAATGAGGTTTATTGACCATAAATTCCAAAAATAACTGTAAAACTAAAGTTAATAAATGTTATGTAGTGTTGAAAACTTCAGAAAAATTGACCAACATTGAAAAAAAGCATTAAAAGTGTTAAAAAAGGGGCAAATACGTGAGAAAAAGTAAAAAAAAAAAACATTGATAAAAAGTGTCAGAAAAGTGTTAATTTTCAGACAACACAAGGGTTAGGCTAAGTACACTTACTCAAGTTCTGCCCTTAAGTAAACCACCGAGATACATCTCCTCAGTAACATCAATAAGGTGGGACTTTTTTGTTTTACTGAGACGTTGCTGGACGACTCCGTCAAAGAAATTGAAATCGAGAACTATTTCTTAATCAGGAGAGACCGAAGCCGTACAGTTGACATTGGTTTTAATGAGAAAACGGACTTGGATAATGACCAAATTGAAGCAACCTGGTGAAACATTCTGTAGCCGAAGAGCAAGCCTATCTTAGTTGGAGCATGCTACAGGCCACCTGACCAGACAGTGTTTTACGAACAAGGCTGCTCAAAGTCTATGGACTTTGTTACATCGAAAGTTATCGTGATAGGAGATTTTAATACTGATAGTCAACAAACTGACCTTTTGTTCTATTGTTTTTTTGCACTTGAAAATAAAGAAAGCAGTGCTCAATTGCCATAGTGCTATAAGAATCAGTTTGCTGAAAAAGTATAGCAAAGAAGCACTTGTTGACTGCTTGAATCTGATTAACCGCTCTACCACTGAGCCACAGCCGCCGTGTGTGTGTGTGTGTGTGTGTGTATAAGCAAGCGTGTTCGTTCTCTACATGTTTTGTATATATATTTTATTGAACAAAGTTGTATTTTATGTCACTTTTGTACGCAGCACATTGTGTTTCGTACATTTTGCTATAGAAATAAAGTTTGATTCAGTGGGGGGAGCTTTTAATTGTCTCTGTGCTTTTCCTACCGATGCATCCTTCGTCATCTACAAAGGTACGGGATTTCAGGACGCGTCTCCTCTTCCTCATCTTCATCTCACAGTTTCCCTGCCGTCGAATAAAAAATACAAAAATGGGAATTAATTAGCTAATTAATGTTGAATACACACACCAAAAAAAAAATTATCAATGTACAATAATGGGATAAGTGGATTTTCTCTTTCACACACACATGAATACATGTTGCGTGTACAATGGTGTGATGACAACTACCTGCAGCTCAATGTGACGACTGAAGAACTCTTTTCTTTAGGAAGAACGGTCTTGAGCCTAATGCTAGCTGTTACCATGGTAAAAATGTTGAATATTAAAGCCCATGTTGCAAGTTAACCACCACTTTTGATTATTGGGTACAAAAAGCACTCAAGATATGTATATCATTTATAAAAATTTCTCCAAATAGTGTTAAATTAGTTTTTGGTCATTTTTGGTATTCGCGGGTTTATTAAGTCAATTCGGCGATGACGTCACAATGGGGAGCAAAGTCTCAGCCGAGCACTAGAACTACGGCGACTGACTGGGATGTGGAAGAGGTGGAAAGGCCAGCAGCTGTATAATTACCAACCTGCCAGATGTGAGAGGGCAAATGAGGAATTGTCAAGATTTTGGGAAGTCTCCTTCATCTATCTCCTTCATTTAGCAACGCAGCAGTGCATACAATGACGTTACTTTTTACTATCAGTGAATAGCACCGAGTGAACGTCAACGTTTTCTACTGACAGTGATCATGTCGTTAGTTCAGATAAGTACTGGTACACTTTTCTAGATGTAAGATTAGAGGACCCCCCCCCCCAGTGTTATTTCTAAGCGTTTACCTCTTCCTCCGGTGAAAACGTGTCGCTGTTTGGCAGGTGCTTGTGCGCGTGGTGGCGAAGCTGCGGTGGAGAGCGGGTGGTGTAGGGGAGCGAGTGCGTTAGAGCCGCCGGTCGAGCAGCTCCCCCCGCGATCAGCTGATCTGACGATAACTAAATCCGTTTTTGACATTTCAGACAGGATCATGGTCCTCTCCAACCAGCACGCACCATATTTAAATTGTTTATATTAACTTTACCATTCCTTTTAGACTGAGTCATCTGAAAGGCTCCTTATCCCTAGACAACACCAGTTCACTGCATACAGACAGGCTATACAAAATAAACGTCTTATGACAGTATCAAGACAGTCATTATGGGCCATTATAGCCATTCCCCTTGATATCATATAATATAAAGAAAACAGAATAAGATATGGCGATACCTCATAATAGCAGTGTTAGAAATGATACAAACACCAATCCACTATTACCACTGCTACAGTAGTACTAGTACTGCGCATTATAACTGATACCACTACAGTAGTACTAGTACTGAGCCTCTCAATGACAATATAGCTTTACTCCAAATGTGGTGTAGGAAAGAGGTTACCAGTATTACTGTGCGGGGTACACAGTTATAAATATTGAATTATATTGTTATTAGAACGTGAGTTAATAGGAAAGACATGTATTTTCAGAAAACAAAGTTTGGCTAAACAACAATGAACAGAGGGTAATTTAACATATGTTCTATTTATTTGGGCTCAAAGCGCATCATTTTAAAATAAATCCATATGGAAGTTTTTAAGGAAAGAGCAGTTTGGAGCAAAATCAATATTTTACAGATTACGATTAGCTGAGAGCTCCATAAAACATTTTCACAGTATACTCAACAGTACACGTATTTGTACACCGTTGTATCCTTCAAAAGTTTTTTTTAAAAGCTTGTCCGAGTCCGTTGTCTGTGAGGTTGAAACATCCACACCAGTCCAGGCTTTTGATGAATCATGGAGCTCAGACCTGGTCCCTGAGAATCTGAACTTTATTCCCCCGGTCTGCAGACTGTTCGCCGCAGATGTAGCTCGGCTTCCACACCGCCGTGTGGTCGGACGCGTTTCTCCAGTTGGGCTGCGTTTCCTTTGCCTTTAACGTCATAAATGAAAATAATGTCCAGGATCTCCGGGAAAATAACCGATATGCGTGTCTCCATTTAAAACATCACTGCAGGCTGATTGTGGGCGACAACGCTGTCGTGGTTAGCTTACCGTAACTCTACTGCCGGTTGCTGGCTGGCTACGCAGCGTTAGCTATATCCGCTAGCATACGTACAGGCTATCGATAGCCAGTTAGCTTTGTGTGTAACGTAACAAAACCCACCCATCTCATAGGAGCAAAGCTTACTATTTCATTCAATACAAATATGGACAACATAGAGGCATATATAAACAACACCAAAGGCAGTTGTAATATTTACCTAGCAGGCTAGGCTAACGCTCTTGCGCTAACGTCCGGCGGCGTAGCGTTAGCTAGCTGTCTAAACTTGTGAAAAGCCGAACAACATCCCCGTCTAAGCTGTGCTTCACTTTCCCTCCAATATTATAATAAACATAATGAAGTCACCTGGACTCAGTCGAGACCATAGACTGTTAATATTAAAAGACCAAAAGCCATATTAGGCCAGACCAGCGGTAAATACAATGTACATTTCTCTGTTATCTCCCTAATGTGACGTCATGCAATGCATTGTGGGAGAAAAAATAAAACACTGTAAATAGTGCCAACTTTTCGTATTATTTTCAGTTTTGCGATATCCAACACCCTCAAATGCAATGGATAACAGTTAAAAAATTAATTTCCCACAAGAAAATTGCACAAATTCGTTGCAAAATTAAACCTGCAACATAGGCTTTAAGTCGTATATAAATTATACCATATTCCAGACAATACAGAGCCCTTTGTCTAACGAGGACAACAAACAATCCACTTGACGCAGAAGCTGAACTCTTTTAATGGAGCGCTTATCAATCCTTTTTATTTTGGAAGTCTCTTAACTTTTTCATTCAAATGGTTGTTTTTTGGGTTGCCGGTTAAAAGCAAGAACAGTCACAACGCTGTAAAGATCTGTTCTAAAGACACTTTCACACCTGCCTCGTTTAGTTTGGTTGAATCGCCAGATTTGGTTCGCCCCTTGGTGCGGTTGGTTTGGGCAGGTGAGAACAGAAAATGAAAATCTATTGGCCAGACAAGATCTCAAATGAAGACCTGTAGAAGAGGACAAAGCAAACACCACTTAGAGAAGAAATTGGACAAAGAAGATGGAGCTGGATTGTAAACCAAAAACATGATTTAAAATGAACAAGGAACCATTTTTGGTTCCATTAGATTTTAAAACAAGTACAGTACATGTGTATTTTTGACCATTTGACAATTCTATTATTGACCATATTTCATTTATTTCAATTACATTCCAAAAAAGGAGAAAAATGTAACAAATGTTACACAATGACAATAAAAGTTGATCCAACCAGGCAATCTGATTGGCCAAACATTCAGAACATGCTCAAATCAGCAACATTACAGAGTTGAAACAATTTGTATTAATGAAATGAATCAGGATCCAGAGTGAAAATAACATTCATATAGTGATTCACAAGGCTCTGTTAACTTTATTGGAAATGTTTCCTTTAAAACTGTGACTCTGTGCTACTTTAAAAAACAGTTTTTACATGAACAACATTGCTTCATTAGTCACAAAGCCCCGTCTGCACACACTGCCAGCAGAGTACCATTTCAGTGTTTGCTACATTTTTTATATTTTCAGCGCTTTACCATCCGGCAGAAGTGGACAGTTGGTGAAGCAGACAAAGGTGTTCATAAAAAAAGTTTCACTGAATCAGGAACAGACCTGAAAACTTGCAAAATAGAAAAGTAAGACGGAGAAAAGCAGCAGGAGCGTCCTCTGGGCCACTGACATTTGCTAATCCATATTTAACAATCATACCGCAAACAAAAGCAAAATTGCACAAGCACTTCACATTCCCTTTGCATTTGCTACCCTCTGCACAGCTATTGGGACTCTTAAAGTTGGATTCTCAAGCTTCAAAATAAAAGCTTCCAAAAATGAAAAAGTTCTCTTTAGCTGACTTGGGTAGGCAACATTGTATATATGGCAGATTGCCAACATCACACTGACAGCAGCTGAAATGTCCACCTCTCCATTTTCCACTATCATTTTGTGTCCGTCCATCTGAACATTTACTGATGTCCTGTCCCTCAGTGGCTTCCTGTCATGCTGCTCAGGGTGATTGTGGATGTTGGCCTCACTGGATCCTGAAACAACAAGGCATCAAGGCTTACAGGTGTACACTAATTCAATGGTTTTACAGTTGTATATAACTTTTTAAGAATTATTCATTTATCCTTATCTAGACTATTGCTACAATTTATTTAACATGCCAATTGTTTTCCAGATTAATTGATTCATTATTTTAGTTCCAGCTCAACAATAAAAAAAAACAAGCCAATCACACCATTAGATAAACGGGCATTTTAAGTTAAATTTAAGCTCGTTCTTTTTTTGGTACATAAACTCAAACTTTTCCAGATTCTTCGTCACCACATCCCAAAAATATAATGATGAAAAATACAGTTTACATAATTAATTTGAACACAGTTTATTTAACTTTTGATCATTTTAAAATATTTAATGATTTTTGGTTTACATGAGAAATCAAACATCTTATCATTGATCATTATCGGCCGATATTTACTAAAACTGCATGACCGGGTTCTCATCTTGCTGCCGATAAACTACTACACCACAGATCAACAACTGCGTCCAGCTGTGCGCCTGTGACTGTCTGTCCATGTGAAGTCCCGCCTCCCACCCAACTTATTGCACGTAGGTGCTCGGGCACGCGCACGCAGAATTTAGAATTGTAACTGCAGATTCAAGGAGTATAGGCATAACGTTAGAAAAGCTGTGGACTGTGTGCAACTTCTACAAAGTGTTACTGATATATAGAAGTCGGCTATCATCATCCATACCATCAGTTTTCTTGGTAGAAAAATCATATGAACATTTTTGGATTAAGAAGCCAAATCAAACATACAGGTAAAAGCCAGTAAATTAGAATATTTTGAAAAACTTGATTTATTTCAGTAATTGCATTCAAAAGGTGTAACTTGTACATTATATTTATTCATTGCACACAGACTGATGCATTCAAATGTTTATTTCATTTAATTTTGATGATTTGAAGTGGCAACAAATGAAAATCCAAAATTCCGTGTGTCACAAAATTAGAATATTACTTAAGGCTAATACAAAAAAGGGAGTTTTTAGAAATGTTGGCCAACTGAAAAGTATGAAAATGAAAAATATGAGCATGTACAATACTCAATACTTGGTTGGAGCTCCTTTTGCCTCAATTACTGCATTAATGCGGCGTGGCATGGAGTCGATGAGTTTCTGGCACTGCTCAGGTGTTATGAGAGCCCAGGTTGCTCTGATAGTGGCCTTCAACTCTTCTGCGTTTTGGGTCTGGCATTCTGCATCTTCCTTTTCACAATACCCCACAGATTTTCTATGGGGCTAAGGTCAGGGAGTTGGCTGGCCAATTTAGAACAGAAATACCATGGTCCGTAAACCAGGCACGGGTAGATTTTGCGCTGTGTGCAGGCGCCAAGTCCTGTTGGAACCTGAAATCTCCATCTCCATAGAGCAGGTCAGCAGCAGGAAGCATGAAGTGCTCTAAAACTTGCTGGTAGACGGCTGCGTTCACCCTGGATCTCAGGAAACAGAGTGGACCGACACCAGCAGATGACATGGCACCCCAAACCATCACTGATGGTGGAAACTTTACACTAGACTTCAGGCAACGTGGATCCTGTGCCTCTCCTGTCTTCCTCCAGACTCTGGGACCTCGATTTCCAAAGGAAATGCAAAATTTGCTTTCGTCAGAAAACATGACTTTGGACCACTCAGCAGCAGTCCAGCTCTTTTTTCCTTAGCCCAGGTGAGACGCTTTTCACGCTGTTTCATGGTCAACAGTGGCTTGACACGAGGTATGCGGCAGTTGAAACCCATGTCTTTCAAGCGTCTCTTGGTGGTGGATCTTGAAGCACTGACTCCAGCAGCTGTCCACTCCCTTTTTTTCACAATCTTGACTAGGGCGCGGTGATCCCTATCGCTTGTACACTTTTTCTGACCACAGTTTTTCCTTCCCTTTGCCTCTCTATTAATGTGTTTGGACACAGAGCTCTGAGAACAGCCAGCCTCTTCAGCAATAACCTTTTGTGTCTTTCCCTCCTTGTGCAATGTGTCGATGGTCGCCTTTTGGACAGCTGTCAAATCTGAAGTCTTCCCCATGTTTGTGTAGGCTTCAGAACTGGACTGAGAGACCATTTAAAGCCCTTTGCAGGTGTTTTGAGTTAATCAGCTGATTACTTTGTGGCACCAGGTGTCTTCAAAATGTAACCCTTACACAATATTCTAATTTTGTGACACACGGAATTTTGGATTTTCATTTGTTGCCACTTCAAATCCTCAAAATTAAATGAAATAAACATTTGAATGCATCAGTCTGTGTGCAATGAATAAATATAATGTACAAGTTACACCTTTTGAATGCAATTACTGAAATAAATCAAGTTTTTCAAAATATTCTAATTTACTGGCTTTTACCTGTATATCTCTATGCTTAAACAAAGCCATCAAGAACTGAAAATATCACTTTGAAACATACCATATCTTTTTTAAGAAGGACAGTAGGTTGAAGATCGGATGATCTTTATCTGCCAGTGTTTGGTGCTGAGTAGTTCGGTCTCATTTTTTTCAATCTCACTCATCATTCACAAAAGGCCTTTTTTCCTTTTTAAATTCCTTTTAAAAAGTATCCTGAAAAGAAAGGAAAGGTTAGTTGAAGAAAATGTAAAGTTCTAAATCTGATTAACTGTCTAAGTTAACAGATGTTTTGGACAATTCCACTTACATATCCAGATCCATCACTTTCCTTTAAGAAAGGGAAGCTGATAAGGACAGACCTTAGTGTGTGTGAGTTCCACATACTGCATGTGAGATGGATACCTCCAAGTTTTAAGTGAGAAACTTACATTCTGATACACATTTTTTATTGAACTTCTGCATTTTCCTGTCTAAGACTTACATTTTCTCCTGGCTTAAGTGGTCGAACAGGGCTTGAATCAACATGGTTTTAAGTCTATTCATAGCATAACCATTAGCAAACCACAAACATCAAATGTCTTGTTTAATATCTCCAGATCAATACGGTCCAGAGAAGTAATTCCTCAACAATTGTAGCCCATCCAGAAGCTTTTTTAAATCATCGTGGAATTCTTTGTACAACATAAATAAATAATTCTGAATCCAAAAATCAACGTTACAACAAACACGTCCCTCTCGTTTCTATCCTCTCTTTCTTTACACCTCGCACTCGTAAACGAGACGGCTGCACGAGCCATGCATAGTGTGTGTGTGTATGTGTGTGTGTGTGTGTGGCTGTGACACTGTTTCTGCCGCTATGTACATGAACTATCATGCGGCATGTGTGAACCGGAGGCGTGCATCGGCTCCATGGATGTATAATAATAACTAATGTCAGCTTGTTGTCCAGTTGCTCTCCACATTGTTTTTACGTTCATATGTTTAGGCACAAAAACACTTGGCAGGGAAAACCATGACATACAAGAAATGACTCACCCTATCAGCTGCTGTAAACCGCCCAGGAATGTCACCTGGTCTTTCCTTCTTGGAAACAGCCGCTCACTCATGTGTTCGGTCATCTGCATTAGTGTACATCCATCTACTTCATTGTCTGAGACACAGACAAAACATTAGAACTGAACCCAGCACAATTATGAGCAAAAGACAATACATTGCTAAAAACAGTTGGCTGCATATCAACTACTCATGTTAATCAGGACCATATCATGTTAATGTTTCAAATTTGATGCATCTTTCCACCCCAAATATAATGCACACCTTATTCTTACCTTACTTTGGGAAGTTCTTTCAAAGGCCAATGGATGAGTGTTATGATTTCTTTAGCATCACATCTGTATGAGCATGAAAGTCCACCTCCTCCCCGGCCTTGAACAACAGCTCATCAGTTTCTCTGATACGGTATGAATGAAGGGTGTCTTGAAAACGCTGTTGTTGTGAAAGGTTTTCCAACTAGAATCCAGTTTGACCAAATATGCCAAATATCATTTTCACAAACAGTGGTATCTGCTCTGCATGTACAAGATCCAGAATGAAGATATTTCAGATTGTATACTTAGTAGAGTTCAAGACGCTGCATTTACTCTTCCAGAGTTTCTTGTCCACAGCAATAACTGTCTCCAAGTTCAGCAAACAAGCCCGTAAGTTCTTCAGGGGCCAACTCGCTGACGCTGGCTCGTGAGTGTTAGTCTTTGATGGGACTTTCAGGCTGCCATTCCCAGCACTGACAGAGCTGATGTCTCTTTGCAAGAGTCCGACATATATTTACATAGTTATTGGTGATTCTTGCAACTTTCTTGAAATACTGATGTTTAGCTTCATTTCATATCTGATGTGCTCCATCCTCAAGAATGAGCCGAGGATAATGCACAAGGAAATGCAATTTAGGCGAGAAGCAAGCAGGAAACAGATACAACCTTAATCTTGTTAAAATCTGTCAAAAAAAGAGTAATCAGTCCATGTAGATGACTTATCCAATGAGTGCTGATGATTGGGGCAAGAATGATCTGCCAAAACGTATTGTCCTTTTCAACCTTAGGTGCAATGAGGAAACTGAGGGTCCTGACTAATGTCCATTTTTCAACAGCAGTCCCAGAGATATTTCCATTCAGTGCAACCTTTTCAGGTATCAGAACAGGTTTGAAAGGGCAATCATTCTGTCCATAGCAAAACTTCCTTAAACTGTCATTAACTACCAGGATGCTTAGAGTTTTATTCCTGTGCAAGGCCATTAGAACAGACTTTAGAAGAAGAGGAGCGATGCCCTCTAGAAAGTCATGCATAACATCTGGCGGGAATGCCTTGGTAGTTTCAGCTTGTTAAATATACACGGGCTATTTACATCATATATTGACTTACAACTTGGATCATCCTCAACACATTTTAAATGGTATGCGTGAGTCGTGTCTGTCCTTAGGACACAATGTTCCTTACTAATTGTCATAAACAGGTCTTTGTAATGACACATACAGAATCTACATATTCAACCATTACTGAATGAACCACTGAAACCTCCAAGTGTGTGAGCAGTGAGAGTGTCTGCAGATAGTTAACCCTTTACTTTAGATACAGACCTCTTTTGATGCAATAGTTCCTACCCTCAAAATCCAGTTGTGATCCACCCTCTTGCAATCTTTGAAGGCCACAAATAAGTGGTTCTACATTTTTTTTCAAATCCATATGATTGTGTTTAACAAGTATCAACAGATGAATATGCCTCAAAGCAGATCTGTGTTTTGGTGGAATATTCCTTACAGTAAAATAAAAAGCAGATACTTTATGTAGAAGTCTCTTTGATCCTAAAGGATTAGCAACTTCCAATTCATCACTATACAGCTGAATTCTCAAACATGGTTCATTAGTGTTGAAAAAAGGATTTTCTTGGTATATTTTGCCATTGTTGAAATCAGTAAAGGTGTCAGAAACAGGGGGGTCTGGTCTGAAATTCTGCCTGACAACATTATAAGCTTTAAAAATTGAAGTCAAAACTTTTCTGAATGGGATGTACTAAAAAGTGTCCTGTTTACCAGTAGAAGGATCTACACCCAAGACATATTCAACAGGTTCAATTAAGTTCAATTTCTCAACAAAATATTTATCTAGTTGGTATGTGCTACTATGTTTTTTAATAGTCTGTAAAATTCTCAATATAATCAAGTTCTGAAGATAAACTTGTCTCATCACAACTTAGACACAACACTTTCTTGAGTCAGTGTTGAACTCCAATTCCGGTGCTTGGTGCCTATGTTTCTTCCTGATGTGATTTTGTAAAGATTTTACTGAAAAAATATTCTTTAGGACAGTTTTCTAGTCCGCACACAATAGATAATCCACTTTCATTTGGATGATAGATTTGTTGATGTTTTAGTAGCTCCTCATTAGTTGGTTTTCTGGTGGAGCACCGTGGACACGGATAGGATGCCTCCCTCTAAAGCCTCACCCATGAAGGCTTGTAGGTACTCCTGGAGATCATTATCTGGGGCACTTATCTGAACATACCCTGTGAGTTTGGTGGGTTAGGGTACTAGTGGGGTATGTATATAAAACTGTCTGGGTATATCTGGGGCACTTACCTGAACATACCCTGTGAGTTTTGTGGGTTAGGGTACTAGTGGGGTATGTATATAAAACTGTCTGGGTATATGTGGGGCACTTATCTGAACATACCCTGTGAGTTTTGTGATGATTGGCCTTATTTATGTCCAGAGCTTCACCCCTTTTGAAGTTCATTGGTCAATAACTTGAAAAGTAATTGAGATATGGACATGCTTAATACAACTTGTAATAAGCTCTATACATTGATGATTCACTGAAAAGTTGGTGGCAATTGGAGCTACGTTGTAGGACGAGATCTCAAAAATGGGATTTTTAATTTTTTTTAAATGGCCTAGAAATAATTTCTAGGCGGACCTTAATGGTCCTTGAGGCTGTCTGTCTGTGTCTAACCTGTCTGTCTGTCTCTAACCTGTCTGTCTGTGTCTAACCTGTCTGTCTGTCTCTAACCTGTCTAACCTGTCTGTCTCTCTCACCTACATTAAGTCAATCGGACCTACAGTGTGGGGGGCGTGGCCTTTCAAAGTTTGCATTTTGAAGCCATAATTACAGCACCACCATGTGGCCGATTGGCTTCATATTTCTATAGAAGCACATGCACACCATTTCCAGTTATTCCCCAAGTTTCATGTTTCTAGCTCATTCCAGCTCACGGGAATTTCAGCCGCCGCGGCAGACAAATAATAATAATAACTAAGACAGACAAACATAGAAGGGTTCTACCGCGGTTTGAACCCTAAATATATTACAGTAATCTCTCAGGTACTCTGTATTGCTGAAGCTGCACAGCTGTTTACAGCAGTAGACACCCACAGGTCTGCTTCAGAGCTCCGTGTGTGTGAGTCTGACCCATAGACTGTAAACATCACGTCACACAACTTCAAACTAAATCATTATATTGCGCTTCTAAACTTTATGTTAATCAATGCATCAATGGATGTGCGCGAGTATGCACGTGTGTGTTTGCGCGCGAGAGTGCTGTCACTGACTGGATCAGGTCTAGGTCCCATAGTAGCCTATATTTGAATTTAACGTCTTTCATGGAGACCCCACATAGGTGGCTAGTCAGAATCAGCTTTATTTGCCAGGTATGAGGACACATACAGTGAGGAAAATAAGTATTTGAACACCCTGCTATTTTGCAAGTTCTCCCACTTAGAAATCATGGAGGGTCTGAAATTGTCATCGTAGGTGCATGTCCACTGTGAGAGACATAATAAAAATTTTAAAAAAAATCCAGAAATCACAATGTATGATTTTTAACTATTTATTTGTATGATACAGCTGCAAATAAGTATTTTAACATCTTAGAAAATCAATGTTAATATTTGGTACAGTAGCCTTTGCTTGCAATGACAGAAGTCAAACGTATCCTCCAGGTTTGCACACACTGCAGAAGGGATTCTGGCCCACTCCTCCACAC
Source organism: Percina caprodes (assembly GCA_013375575.1). Taxonomy (NCBI): domain Eukaryota; kingdom Metazoa; phylum Chordata; class Actinopteri; order Perciformes; family Percidae; genus Percina; species Percina caprodes. The sequence continues at coordinate 75,568 of JABXJD010000305.1, read as the reverse complement.
AGATCTTCTCTAGACCAGTCAGGTTTCTGGGCTGTCGCTGAGAAACACGGTGTTTGAGCTCCCTCCAAAGATTCTCTATTGGGTTTAGGTCTGGAGACTGGCTAGGCCACGCCAGAACCTTGATATGCTTCTTACAGAGCCACTCCTTGGTTATCCTGGCTGTGTGCTTCGGGTCATTGTTTTGTTTTGATTTCTCACCTTTCTTAGGATCATTGAGACCCCACGAGGTGAGATCTTGCATGGAGCCCCAGTCCGAAGGAGATTGACAGTCATGTTTAGCTTCTTCCATTTTCTAATGATTGCTCCAACAGTGGACCTTTTTTCACCAAGCTGCTTGGCCATTTCCCCCGTAGCCCTTTCCAGCCTTGTGGAGGTGGACAATTTAGTCTCTAGTGTCTTTGGACAGCTCTTTGGTCTTGGCCATGTTAGTAGTTGGATTCTTACTGATTGTATGGGGTGGACAGGTGTCTTTATGCAGCTAACGACCTCAAACAGCTTGTCCATATACAAAGTAGACTGAAGTGAATTCTATACAGCTAAAAATGAGGAACCTACAGCAGACTTTAAATGTGCAACAGTGCTCTCCATCATCATCAGTTCTTACATAGATTGGAGCTGTTCTGGTGGCCCATTGTGGCCTATATCACCTCAGTAATTCACTTGCCAAAAGTTTGTTTTTGCTTCAGCATCAGTCAATCATCCTGTCAGAATTTATATAGAATTTATAGAATTATATTTCCCTTTAGTAAAAGTTATTCAGACCTACATATTACAGTAGTTACTGGTTTATCACCTCAGAAGTCACCCCACACTAATCAGTCACTTGCATTTTTTCACTTTGTATTTTGTATTGCTTCATTTAGAGTATTATTTCAGTTTAAGGAGAGACAGGTTACATGTTTAACAAGGTTATCATGTATACCCTGATTAAACAACATGAAAAAGAAACATGACTACCAATTTTGATTGATGATTTATATTCTATTTGAAAATATCAGCAGAACTTTCCGCGTTACTGCTGAGTTGGTTCTGTGATGGGTAGGATGGGAGGACTGGTGGTGAGCTGGAGGAGGACTGGTGGTGGGCAGGATGGGAGGAGGACTGGTGCTGTGCTGGAGGGGAGGACTGGTGGTGGGCTGGAGGGGAGGACTGGTGGTGAGCTAGATGGGAGGAGGACTGGTGGTGGGCTGGAGGGGACGACTGGTGGTGAGATGGAGGGGAGGACTGGTGGTGGAGACTTGCTCCAACCTAAGTCAAATTCCTTGTATGTGTCCTCATACCTGGCGAATAAAGCTGATTCTGATTCTTCCTGTTTCTTCCTGAACTTTTCTTCTTCTACTGGTTTCTTCCTGAGCTTTTCTTCTTCTTCCTGTTTCTTCCTGAGCTTTTCTTCTTCTTCCTGTTTCTTCCTGAGCTTTTCATCTTCTTCTTGTTTCTTCCTGAGCTTTTCTTCTTCCTCTAATGATTTCTTCCTGAGCTTTTCTTCTTCTTCTTCTTCTACTGGTTTCTTCCTGAGCTTCTCTTCTTCTTTTACTGGTTTCTTCCTGAGCTTCTCTTCTTCTTCCTGTTTCTTCCTGAGATTTTCTTCTTCTTCCTGTTTCTTCCTGAGCTTTTCTTCTTCCTCTACTGGTTTCTTCCTGAGCTTTTCTTCTTCTTCCTGTTTCTTCCTGAGCTTTTCTTCTTCCTGTTTCTTGCTGAGCTTTTCTTCTTCTTCCTTTTTCTTCCTGAGATTTTCTTCTTCTTCCTGTTTCTTGCTGAGCTTTTCTTCTTCTTCCTTTTTCTTCCTGAGCTTCTCTTCTTCTTCCTGTTTCTTCCTGAGATTTTCTTCTTCTTCCTGTTTCTTCCTGAGCTTTTCTTCTTCTTCCTTTTTCTTCCTGAGCTTTTCTTCTTCCTCTACTGGTTTCTTCCTGAACTTTTCTTCTTCCTGTTTCTTCCTGAGCTTTTCTTCTTCTACTGGTTTCTTCCTGAGCTTTTCGTCTTTTTCCTCTTTCTTCCTGAGCTTTTGTTCTTCCTCTACTGGTTTCTTCATGAGCTTTTCTTCTTCTGTAAGTATCATCAGGAAAATGTAGTTAAAGTATTAAAGAGACACACACACACACACACACACACACACACACACACACACACACACATTAAGTAGTGGAGTAGACGTACTCAGTTACATTACAGCAAAGTTTGAGTAAAAGTGACTCAAGCATTTGTGAAACTGTCCAAAAAGTTGAAATAAAGTGCTGTGTGTGTCTACCTTGTGTATCAGTCAAACTCTTCACCAGGTCGTTCCTCGGGATCTTCCCCAGAGATTCTCTGGTCCAGTTGACGGCCTCCTGCCTGTCACGTGACAGCATCAGGTTCACGGTCTTAAGCCTGTCTGCACGGTCCAGTTCACACCGTGGGATTGTCGTCATGTTTTCCAGGGACCATTTGAAACGTTTGAACTCATCATCAGTCAAATCCTGCAGGATGTTCTGCAGCATTTCAGCTGTCCTGTTCAAATCAGAGCACAGTTTCAGACGGCGGCTTTGTAGCTTTTTACGTTTTAATGCTTCTTGTCACGTTTTTGATTTATTTTGTTTTGCATTTCATTGAGTTATTTGTGGCTTTTCTTCTTCTTAAAGAGACAAGCGCTCCAGCAGAGAGAATACAGGAGCAGCCGCGGGGCAGGAGGAGAAACATCAAGCATGTTAACATCTTCTAGTACAATCACTAAATACACATATGGACCTGAACATGCTACACAATAGGTCACCTTTAACAAGGCTATGATTTTACTGTAAGTTGAACCACAAGTACTGCACTCATAAATACATAATGAAGTGTACTTTCTTGGAGTATTTCCATGTTCTGCTGCTTTCTAATTGCACTTCATTCCATCTCTGGTAATGGAGTAGTGTACTTGTGGAAAGTAACTGAGTACTTACAGTTTACTAAAGAGCACTACAACGACTCTGACCTATACATAGTGGAGGGTTAACGGTTTGTGTTTCTCAGAACAGCAACAGGTTCTGCCCTGTTTCCTGTCTGGCAGGCTGATGATCAGCAGTGTATCTGTGACTTTAACACTTCTGTGT
>JABXJD010000305.1:7500-67500 GCA_013375575.1 Percina caprodes | reverse complement strand
GACAGCACACAGGGCTATATACAAATATGAAACAGAAAAACCTACCGCAACAGACAATGAAAACCGTACAAACAAAAGCTCCCAGACGAGCCCCCAAAATTGGTACGACCCAAAGTAGTCTAGGGGTGGAGGAGGCAAACAGCTTAAAATAATACACTTGGGACAGAGAGCAAATGTTTAAATAAGGCAAATTTATTGTGCCCGCACAACAAGAGGCAACTAGAAACAATCTTCAAACGACGACAACAGGCACAGGTATCGTAAGGTTTGGTTCAGAGCAGGTCACACAGCAGCCAGCAGCTCCTAGCAGCTTTCTCTATGTTGGCTTCCACAGAAGCCTCTCTCTTCTGCACACAGCCATGCTGCCCTCTCTTAAGCTGTGGGGCACTGATCAGCTGATCAAAAATGCTGGTGAAATGCTCCTAGGATCGTGCACAGGGACACACACTTTTCTTGTTACACAAACAGGGACACACACTATGCTTGTTACACACAGGGACGCACACTATGCTTGTTACAGACACAGGGACACACACTATGCTTGTTACACAAACAGGGACACACACTATGCTTGTTACACACACAGGGAAACACTGCTTGTTACACACAGGGACACACACTATGCTTGTTACACACAGGGACGCACACTATGCTTGTTACAGACACAGGGACACACACTATGCTTGTTACACAAACAGGGACATACATTATGCTTGTTACACACAGGGACACACACTCTGCTTGTTACACACTGGGACACACACTATGCTTATTACACACGGGGGACACACCCTGCTTGTTACACAAGTCGATCAAACTTTCTCTGTGGTCGTTTAAATAGACTAAAGATCTTTACAACCAAAGAACATCAACTCCTCAATAGCATTAAATATGAAATAATTTGAATATACAGCACCTGTTTCTGAAAGTCTCCGTGGAAAACAGCTTGGACACACTTTGTGTTGTTTTCAAATAAAGTTTGAAAAGGAAGAAAGATGACCATCTCCCTGTCCGTTGCTCTGTCTGACTGTAGCTGAGTTTCACTTTCACTTTTACCAGGAAGCTCAGTTTGTGTAAATCATGTGACTTCTTCATACATTTTCATTGTTATTGTTATTACTGAACTGTTATCAAGTGGCGACCTTTGGACCCAATAATTCTCTTGGAACAATCTTCTTACTGTTTAGCTGTCATGGTTGTTTTTCAGTTATTGACATCAATAAAGTCATATTTCTCTATGTCTCTCTCTTTCTCTTTCTACCTCTCAATTTACAGATAGAGCAGGTCTAGACCGCTCTATAATTTACAGATAGAGCAGGTCTAGACCGCTCTATAATTTACAGATAGAGCAGGTCTAGACCACTCTATAATTTACAGATAGAGCAGGTCTAGACCACTCTATAATTTACAGATAGAGCAGGTCTAGACCACTCTATAGTTTACAGATAGAGCAGGTCTAGACCACTCTATAATTTACAGATAGAACAGGTCTAGACCGCTCTATAATTTACAGATAGAGCAGGTCTAGACCACTCTATAGTTTACAGATAGAGCAGGTCTAGATCACTCTATAATTTGTTGTAAAGATCTGTAGTCTATTTAAACGACCACAGAGAAAGTTCGATCGACTTGTGTAACAAGCAAAGTGTGTCCCCCGTGTGTAATAAGTATAGTGTCTGTCCCTGTGTGTGTAACAAGCATAGCGTGTGTCCCTGTGTGTAACAAGCAGTGTGTGTCCCTGTGTGTGTAACAAGCATAGTGTGTGTCCCTGTGTGTAATAAGTATAGTGTGTGTCCCTGTGTGTGTAACAAGCATAGTGTGTGTCCCTGTGTGTGTAGAGCATAGTGTGTGTCCCTGTGTGTGTAACAAGCATAGTGTGTGTCCCTGTGTGTAACAAGAATAGTGTGTGTCCCTGTGTGTAACAAGCATAGTGTGTGTCCCTGTTTGTGTAACAAGCATAGTGTGTGTCCCTGTGTGTAAAAAGCATAGTGCGCGTCCTGTGTGTAACAAGCAGAGTGTGCGTCCCTGTGTGTGTAACAAGCATAGTGTGTGTCCCTGTGTGTAACAAGCATAGTGTGTGTCCCTGTGGTCTAGACCTGCTCTATCTGTAAATTATAGAGTGATCTAGACCTGCTCTATCTGTAAATTATAGAGTGGTCTAGACCTGCTCTATCTGTAAATTATAGAGTGGTCTAGACCTGCTCTATCTGTAAATTATAGAGTGGTCTAGACTTGCTCTATCTGTAAATTATAGAGCGGTCTAGACCTGCTCTATCTGTAAATTATAGAGTGGTCTAGACCTGCTCTATCTGTAAATTATAGAGTGGTCTAGACTTGCTCTATCTGTAAATTATAGAGTGGTCTAGACCTGCTCTATCTGTAAATTATAGAGTGGTCTAGACCTGCTCTATCTGTAAATTATAGAGGTTGTTATTATTATTATTATTGTAATTATTGGGTCCAAAGGTCGCCACTTGATAACAGTTCAGTAATAACAATAACAATAAAAAAAATGTATGAAGAAGTCACATGATTTACACAAACTGAGCTTCCTGGTAAAAGTGAAACTGAAACTCAGCTACAGTCAGACAGAGCAACGGACAGGGAGATGGTCATCTTTCTTCCTTTTCAAACTTTATTTGAAAACAACACAAAGTGTGTCCAAGCTGTTTTCCACGGAGACTTTCAGAAACAGGTGCTGTATATTCAAATTACTTCATATTTAATGCTATTGAGGAGTTGATGTTCTTTGGTTGTAAAGATCTTTAGTCTATTTAAACGGCCACAGAGAAAGTTTAACATGTTGTCTTCAGAGGTCATCGCTTCATAATACTGTGAATGATGAGCTTGACATGTGCCAAGACGAATCCTCTGTTTATTAGTTCTATTTTTAAATGTCTCTTTATCAGAAACATGAAGTAAGAGATGACGTAAAGTGGTGCTCATCACTGTGTACATACAGGACACACTGATAGTTATATTAACTGTGTCTAGTAATTTATACTGTCTAATACGTTTTGTGGGCCCTATTTTAACCTATTTTAATGGGCCCATGTGTGTTCTGGGTAACAAGCAATCAACCAATCAGAGGGCCTCTCCCATTCCCTTTAACAACCAGGCGCGTTTGGAGCTCGGAGCATTGCTGTTATGATGGAGGATTTACACTCTCATATTTATATGAAATCTTCTGAATGTGTGTCCGTGTGTCTGTAACGCGCATAGTGTGCGTCCCTGTGTGTCTAACAAGAATAGTGTGTGTCCCTGTGCACGAGCCTAGGAGCATTTTACTAATTCTCTGTTAAAAAACCAATGAAATGCCGCGTTATTGACTTTAGAGGTTTTGTTGGCCAATAGTGAGATCACTTCCTGCTGCCTCAAGATACCAATACTCCCAGAATGCACTTGAACACAACTCCCTGTAAGAACAGCAGGCAGAGAATACATCTGAACACACCTCCCTGTAAGACCAGCATGCCCAGAATGCACCTGAACACACCTCCCTGTAAACATTGTGAGCATTAACATATAAACATGTATAGAGGCAACATCCACGATATCAGGATATGTAGGATATCAGGTGTAATCAGTAGATAGGCAAACATACTAGGGATGAGCGAGTACAGCATTATCTGTATCTGTATCTGTTTACCACATGAATTATCTGTATCCGTATCTGTACTCGGACTGGGCGGGGCCTAACCCGGAAGTGGGCAGGATTTAACCCGGAAGTGAGTTGGGTTGTCTTGAAATGGGCGGGGCTTTAACTGGTATGTTATTTTAAGCATGCAATTGATATGGGTTGATCAGAAATTGTTATATTTATTGCTGATTAGAAAACTATTTCCATGACAGCATCAGCGAGATCAGTGGTGTTGTCATGGTAACAAACAAACTATATACAGAACAAGTTTTGCAACAATGAATACAACACATGTGGCTACAATTATGAAGTAAAATGTAATGAACAAGAGTTTTCATACTCAATAATATAACTTTCCTTTTTTAACTTTTAAAGTTAAAAAGGGGGCGGGGCAGAGGTTTAAAAAAAAAAATCTCCGACGGGAGACGCGCGAGTCGCATTCTACCACGCACTAATCTACTGGTTAAGTAAGTACTACAAACCGAAGTAAAAGACCAACCTGAAGCCGATGAGACCCTAAACGTTAACGGAAAAGACCCGCGGACCTGAGTGACTGAGGGGAGACGGAGGGAGAGAGAGAGAGAGAGAGAGAGAGAGAGAGAGAGAGAGAGCGCTGTTATGTGTGAGTGAGTGTGTGTACGGGCGGGGCGCACGGTCCGCTACCCAATCCGAGTACAGATAATGACTCGTATTACTCGTATAATACTTGTATTCGGCAAAAGTGCTTTATCCGTACCGGATACTCGTTTCAGCCGAGTATCTGGCTCATCCCTAATACATACATTGTTCACACTATCTGAAGATAGATAATAGGGAGAAATATCCCAATATCCCATCCCATTAATCTATGGCAATGGGATATTACGGATAGCATCCCACATATCCCAAAGACCAAACGGATGAGAGACACTTATACATAGTTTATGATAATATTGTGCGCTACATCGTTACTAATGAAAGAAATATTTTATTGGCCGATACACCTCCGTGTAATTTGGCAGTGCTACCTACAAAGCTGAGAGCACCGCGCTACCTACAGCTCTGAGAGCACCGCGCTACCTACAGCTCTGAGAGCACCGCGCTACCTACAGCTCTGAGAGCACCGTGCTACCTACAGCTCTGAGAGCACCGTGCTACCTACAGCTCTGAGAGCACGGCGCTACCTACAGCTCTGAGAGCACCGCGCTACCTACAGCTCTGAGAGCACCGCGCTACCTACAGCTCTGAGAGCACCGTGCTACCTACAGCTCTGAGAGCACCGCGCTACCTACAGCTCTGAGAGCACCGCGCTACCTACAGCTCTGAGAGCACCGCGCTACCTACAGCTCTGAGAGCACCGTGCTACCTACAGCTCTGAGAGCATCGTGCAACCTACAGCCAAAATAAAACACGGTTGTTTGATGGAAACAACCATGTTTGACTTTGAGAGCAGAAAATTAAATATTTGATAGTTTAAAAGTTTTTTAAATAGGTGCTGTAACATTTATTTTCATGTTCTTTCTTCATGGAGATGTATTGTTTAACCTCTGCCTTTGTTTTTCAGGCTTGATCTCTCTGCTGCAGTTTTCTGCTCTCTGGTGCGAGGATTAGGAAGACACAGACTCCTCCATCATGGCCACCGCCGACCAGCTGCTGGAGTTGATGTTCTCCTGGATCGAGCAGAGGGAGCGCTGTGCAGAGCAGCTGAAGAAACTGGCCCAGGAGCTGGAGTCGCTCAGGGAGAAATGCAACCGCAGAGAATGTGTTGGCAGCGCAATGTCACTGGTGGGAGCTGCAGGTCTGATCGGGGCCGGCGTGGCCACTGTGTTGACCGCTGGAGCAGCTGCTCCACTTTTAGCTGCTGAACTTTTAGCATTTGGAGCAGCGTCTTCAGGTGTAGGTGTCGCTGTATCGGTGGTGACTAAAATCACTGAGCACTTCTTATCCAGTCACAACCTGAAAAAGGCGCAGGAAATAGAACAGAAGAGCAATGAAATTGCAGAAAGAATCCCAAAACTGTTCCAGCAACTGAAAGAGAAGGTGAAGAAAGTGTATAACATCTTAGACCCAGATGAACTTGACCGATGTGTCATAGCTAAAATCCTGGGAGCCGTGGCAGGACGGCAGATCGACATTGCAGCTGCAGGACTGGGGCTCGACCACATCTACAGGGATCCTGAAGTGATTGTTAAATTTGCTGGTATTATGGAAGTTTTCACACTTACATCTACTTTACATGGAGAAGAACTGACTCCTTTGATTGCTAAAGGAGTGGAGCAACTCATCAAAAAAATCTCTAAAACTGCACTTAAAGCAGCCTTTAAAGGAGGAGCCATGGTAAGAATATACATCATGCATTGTTACATTGCTACGCAGTAAATCACACAAGAATACCCACACTATTTCAATCAGGAGAGACATGTTTGCAGAAATGCTCAATAAAATGTACAAAGTCTTTGGCGATTAGACTCCATCGCTACATCTACACTATAGGATTATTAGGAACACCATACTAATACTGTGTTTGACCCCCTTTTGCCTTCAGAACTGCCTTAATTCTACGTGGCATTGATTCAACAAGGTGCTGAAAGCATTCTTTAGAAATGTTGGTCCATATTGATAGGATAGCATCTTGCAGTTCAAGATCAAGATCAAGATAACTTTATTGTCCCCTGAGGGAAATTTGCCTAACACAAAGAGTTACTTCCTGTCTAAGTAAGTTCAGCATTACTCTCTCAAAACACTTCATTACCTCGCATGTAAGTGCAACAGGTCTAAAATCCTTATTAGCTTTAGGACAGGAAATTTTTGGTACAGGGATTATTATAGACTTCTTCCAGAGATCTGGAACAGTATGACTGTCAAATGACAGCTGAAAGATAGGGCACCACGCCTCAGATAGTTCTGTTGAACACTTTTTGAGCAAGAAGGCCGGCAACCCATCTGGACCTATAGATTTCTTATTACCAACTTAGCTAAAGATTAACTCTACCTGCAAAGTGTCAATCTTCCTATGACCTGAAGTGGCATTAAAGGAGTCTAAAAGCTTCACAATACCTAGAGAGCAGTCGTTCATTGCATCATATCTTAAAAGAAGACATTTAATTCATCAGCTCTGACGCTGTCATTCAAAGTGACGATTTCAGTTTTTTTAAGGTTCATATTAGTTATGTGTTTCATCGAATTCCACAATTTTGTCTTGTCCAAGGAGCAAAAGTTCTGTTCAATGGCTTGACTGTAGTTTTCTCTGGCCTTCCTCAGCATCTTATTTAGATCCTTTTCTGCAGCTGCCACCCCCAGCCTGCCCTTGCTTTTGAAGGCCAGCTTTTTTTTTATTAATACATGCTTTCACCTCCTTTGTGATGTATGGCTTATTGTTAGGAAAATGCAAAACATCCTTTTTAGGGACAACATTATCAACACAGAATTTAATATAGTCAGTAACTGTTTCAGTTGCCTCATTTAACTCCAAAGAGTGGAAAATGCTCCAGTCAGGACTAGAGAAACATCCTCTCAAAGTCTCGACACTGTCCTCAGTCCACTGCCACACTGTCTTATGTTGAGGCTTGCTGGATTTGAGAACAGATCTATATGTGGGTATAAGATGGACAGTCGAGTGATCAGAGTTGGAGAAAGGAGGAAGCGATTTAGCTTTATATGCACTTTTGATGTTGCCAAAACATTTATCCCAAACTTTGTTATTTCGTGTGCCACATTTGACGTATTGATGAAATCCAGGTAAAGCGGACTCTAGCCAACAGTGGTTGAAATCCCCTAGTATAAAGATAGGTGCCCCTGGAGTGCGCTGAAGTTGATTATGCACACATTCAGCTAGGAGATTTGCAGCTCTACCAGCGTTTCCACTGGGGGGGACATAGGCAGTGAGATATTCCCAAACTCACTTGGTAAGTAAAAGGGTCTCATAGAAAGACAGAGCAGTTCCAGATCCAAGTCACATGAAGTTTCCCTAATTGTCAGTTGTTTGCACCAGGAATCTCTCACATAAATGCAGATGCCTCCTCCTCTGGTCTTCCCTGAGGAGACATCTCTGTCCGCACGTACACAACAGAAGCCCTCTAGCTGAAGCATATTGTCCGGTATATCCTTACGAAGCCAAGACTCAGTTAAGACCATAATGCACGACTCCCTGTATTCATGGCAATTACGTGTATTGAGACGTAGCTCTTCCATTTTGCTGAACAGCGACCGTACATTGCTCAAAATAATAGAAGGAAGTGGTGGCTCCCTGCTCCCTGACCCCTCCACGCCTGCCTCTTTTGCGCCGGTGGGGATTCCCTACAGCAGGATCTCTCCTGACGTCTTCCGGTAGATGAACCGGAAAAATGTCTCCTTTGTGCTGGAGGGCAAGCAGGATTTTGATGGAGATTTGTGGGATGCACATCCAGGGCACAAAGCTCTCGTTCCACCACATCATAAAATAACTTTGGAGACCTATACTCTGATAGTGTTTGGGGGAACTTTTATTTCATAATGTCACATTTATTAGCATCTCCCTGCCTACTTCTGACTCTCTGGCTCTTCCAGCCGCAGACAACTTCCCCCGAAGACAATCCAACCAAAAGGGGACGTTACAGCGCCGAGGTCTGATCCCAGCCAACTTCCTGTTGCTGCCGTTTTGTTTGCTGATCTGGCAGAGAGTCACCGGCAGCTCGGGATCAGATTATGGGGATCAGACCGCCGGTGTTTAATGTTCTCATGTTAGCTGCTGCAGCTAGCAGCTAGTCAGCAGCCTGCTGTGACCATGTGGTGACCCGGGTCCTTGGTGCTGACTGACTCTGGTCCGTCTGCAGAGCTGGCGTTACCCACTCTAGCTGAGCTGGGAATCAGATGCGGTAACAAAGCTGCGCGTTTCACACAGCAGGGCTGTGGAACCCTATTGTTTGCGTTCACACCTTCACAAACTTGAGCTTCTAAAGTTACTGCAAGTCATTTTCAATGGAAGCTTCTCTCAGCTGCAAGGGGGCAAATCTGTCGGTGTCGCGTTTTGGACGTTTTGAGCATGTTGAGCATCAATCAGAAAGTTGAAATATTTCAATTTTATGGTAATGAGCTATGATGCCGTTGAGTGGCTAATGCCAGCAACCATTGAGAATATAGACGTCCTTACGCTGGCTGATCCCTGAGAAACATACAATGTAAACTTTCGTTCCTACCAAAACATTAATTCTGAGGACAAGCTCATAATTGCCGTTGCTAGATTACCTATCGTTTATGATATAATGTTGTTAGGGACCGGTTAGCGTTAGCTGCCACTCACATGGTCTCTAACGGTCCCTCACAGAGAAGTCCTGCACGGATCACTATGTTAGTCTGGTGGCTGCTCGCTCTGCCTGCACGCCGCTACGGCTCAGCGGCTAACGAGCGAGCTAACTGCTAACAAACACCGCTGCAACCAATTGACAATAAAAATCCTGTCATTATATACGTAATTTATAAAAGGCTTCTAGTGTCAGTGTATTGGATTATATATGTAATTTATAAAGGTTTCTACTGTCAGTGTATTGGATTATATATGTAATTTATAAAGATTCTAGTGTCAGTGTATTGGATTTTATATGTAATTTAAAAAGACTTCTAGTGTCAGTGTATTGGATTATGTATGTAATCTATAAAAGGTTTCTAGTGTCAGTGTATTGGATTATATTTGTAATTTATAACGACTTCTAGTGTCAGTGTATTGCATTATATATGTAATCTATAAAAGGTTTCTAGTGGATGTGTTTTGGATTAAATATGTAATTGATTATGGTTTCTAGAATCAGTGTATTGGCCGTGCAGTGGCTGCGTGAGCTTCTGCAGGGCGGACAGCCGCCACGTCAGACTAGCCAAAGCGTCTAAAAGGTTCCCGTAATTTTGACCAGCGTCCTTGGCGGGGCGGAGCGTTTTAGCAGCTCAAGTCGGCGGCGGTGTGAACACACGGTTAGGATTTTCTCCTCCTCCATTTTTCTTCTGCGCGTAAAACTCACGCAGCAGCCTAAACCGTACATGGTGGTGGTGTGCCATATTCAGGACTGGTCCACAACTCCACAAAGACCTCAGACGAAAAAAAATGATGTGCCTCCAAATTGCAATTTATCTAAAACCTTTTTCCAACTCCTCCTAGACCGTGCAATTGATCTGCACGAAACTTGGCAAATATTATCTCCAGAGCGACCTGACAAAAGGTGTAAAAGATTTTTATAGAATAAAAATTGCGCATATTACGCACAAACAAATTTGTGTCAATAACTATGAAAACACCAACTTTGCCATATTTCGGCCAAAATAAATGCTGTCGAAGCCAAACTTTGGATTATTCCTTAATATGAATCTTTGAGGTTCAAAAACAAATTTCACGAACATTGGCCACTAGGGGCGCTACAAATGCAAAAAGTTTATATCTCATCAATGGCTCATCCAATTTTTTTTTAATTTTTTTTTTTTGATGGGTACCATCTAGGGCCACTAATGAGGTGCCCCTTACAGTGGGGTAATGATTGGTTCAATTGGGCGTGGCCTATGGGACCAAGATTGGATTAACCACTTACACTAAAGGGAATTACCTTACATTAACAGGGTAGATGTACCATGGGTAGATGACCTGACTTACCAAATATTACATATGTTGACCACTAGGTGGCGCTACAATGACGTAAAACATGTTTTTGACTATAACTCCCACAATAGACATCACACATTAAAAATCTTCTCTTCTCCTCCTCCTCTCCGTGACCTTTTTGACCGAGGCCTAACACATTCCTACTTGAAAAAAAAACTCTCACACAGAACTCACACAATACGTACTTTAACCTATTAGCCTGTATGACAGCTCCACGTAAAATACATGTCTTAAAAAATAGAAATACATTCTTCAATACATGTTCATGTATTTTCCTCAGAGCTGGCAGTGTAATAAGTATGAATTAATCATATATTAATCTGTATTCATGGTCAGGTTGTGGGAGGAGCTGTTGGAATGCCGTTGGCACTTCCTGAAGTCATTAAAAACTGGAAAGAACTGATCGAGAAGAATCATGTGACTGAAGCGAGCCAATCACTGAGAGATACAGCCAACGCTATTCTGAAGATGACTCGGATACTGAGGGGACAGTTTGACGACGTGAAGTAGGAAGCTTTCTGTCTCCTTAAATGTATTGTGGTATCTGTGGTATGTGGAATGATACTTAATGTATATTCACTTATTTCATTCACAGGAGGATATTAAAGAGACTGGAAGAAGAAGAAAAGCTCAGGAAGAAACGGGAAGAAGAAGAAAAGCTCAGGATGAAACGGGAAGAAGAAGAAAAGCTCAGGAAGAAACGGGAAGAAGAAGAAAAGCTCAGGAAGAAACAGGTAGAAGAAGAAAAGCTCAGGAAGAAACAGGTAGAAGAAGAAAAGCTCAGGAAGAAACAAATAGAAGAAGAAAAGCTCAGGAAGAAACAGGAAGAAGAAGAAAAGCTCAGGAAGAAACAGGAAGAAGAAGAAAAGCACAGGAAGAAACAGAAAGAAGAAGGAGAAGAAGAAAAGCTCAGGAGGATATTAAAGAAACTGTTTGAAGAAAAAAAGCTCAGGAAGAAACAGGAAGAAGAAGAAGAAGAAAAGCTCAGAAGGATATTAAAGAAACTGTTAGAAGGAGAAAAGCTCAGGAAGAAACAGGAAGAAGAAGAAAAGCTCAGGAAAAAACCAGTAGAAGAAGAAAAGCTAAGGATGAAACAGGTAAAAGAAGAAAAGCTTAGGAAGAAACAGGTAGAAGAAGAAAAGCTCAGGAAGAAACCAGTAGAAGAAGAAAAGCTAAGGATGAAACAGGTAAAAGAAGAAAAGCTTAGGAAGAAACGGGAAGAAGACGAAAAGCTCAGGAAGAAACAGGTAGAAGAAGAAAAGCTCAGGAAGAAACAGGAAGAAGAAGAAGAAAAGCTCAGGAAGAAACAGGAAGAAGAAGAAAAGCTCAGGAAGAAACAGAAACGGGAAAGAGAAGAAGAAAAGCTCAGGAGGATATTAAAGAAACTGGTAGAAGAAGAAAAGCTCAGGAAGAAACAGGAGGAAGAAGAAGAAGAAAAGCTCAGGAGGACATTAAAGAAACTGTTAGAAGAAGAAAAGCTCAGGAGGAAACAGGAAGAAGAAGAAGAAGAAAAGCTGAGGAAGAAACAGGAAGAAGAAGCTGTGGTCGTAGGTAACTAAGAGGCTTTTAGAGCCAAGTCCCAGGAACATGGTTAACCAAACAAGGAAAAATACCAAGGGCGGTCATTAAATACACACATAGGGGAGAGCCGGGACAGTTGAAACACTTTTTAATTAAACGTAATTTACAAAGCGGTCGTCTCACACTGAAAGCTGATATTTAGTCACTAGCAACCTACACGTGTCATCTGTCAGATACAGATGCATTTTCAGCTTTGAACAAAACCGTTCAGGAGTTATTGCGGCAAAGGTGGGACGTGCGTAATGTTTCATCTGTCCCACCTGGACGGGACGAATGAAACAGCATGCAGGGACGTATGAAACATGCAGTTTAATCCATATAAACTTCCCACAACTTTAATATTTTACTATATATCATGGATGGTACTTCCAAAAGGTGTTATTTTAGATAGATTGTTGCAGGACTATACGTCTTTGTAAATGTCTGTTAACAACTACTTGCCGTCATCATGAAGCGCGTATGACGCGGTTATTGAAATATTATGCACTGTGGATGATTCTGCCATTTTTATAGCTAGAACAGTACGTTTTTCCATTTATATCATGTTTCTATTGTGGAATATGTCATTTCACTAAGTTTTTACATGTGTTGGACCACTGGACACCAAAATAACCCCCCCCCAGCCCGTCAGTCTCCATAGGATAACATGGGAAAACTCGACCCCCCCCTACCTGGTGGGCTCAAATATATTTTCATCTCTCTAAAAGGGCTTTTCCATGTCTCACCTCCATACATAATTGTATAAACACAGATATTTGTGCATTTACTTAAAATCCATGGAGTTCCAGCGAGGTCGGGGACAGTTGAAACAGCTGTTTCATGTGTCCCGACATAGACAGATGCCGTTACAGTCTGTTTTGCTTCTCACGTAATCAAGCATGCAATATGAAAGTCTGGGATTGTGGAGAACACTAACTGGTCTACTGAATAAGCATGGAGTCAAACCTTTAAATTAAAAACACTCGTTAATAATCAAAAAATGTAACCGCTAATGAAGTTTACTTTTGTAACTCCGTGATAAAAGGAAATAACAGGAAGATATTTGGCTGATATAAGGAGGTTAACATGCTCTATGGTCTGACCTGAGGAAGTCTGTCTATCATCATCACACTCGGAGAAAACTGGAATGTTTCATCCGTCCCGCGTTTCAATCGTCCCGGCTCTCCCCTACTGTCTATTAGGGATGAGCGAGTACAGCATTATCCGTATCTGTCTGAAACCCCACGTTACCAGAAATCTACTGGTTAAGTTAGTAGCCTACTACAAACCTCAAGCTGAAGAAACCCTAAACGTTAACGGAAAAGACGCAGACATCAGAGAGAGAGAGAGAGAGACCTGCGGACCTCAGAGAGAGAGAGAGACCCGCGGACCTGAGAGAGAGAGAGAGAGAGAGAGACCCGCGGACCTCAGAGAGAGAGAGAGAGAGAGACCCGCGGACCTGAGAGAGAGAGAGAGACCTGCGGACCTGAGAGAGAGAGAGAGAGAGACGGACCTCAGAGAGAGAGAGAGAGACCCGCGGACCTGAGAGAGAGAGAGAGAGAGAGAGACCCGCGGACCTCAGAGAGAGAGAGAGAGAGAGAGACCCGCGGACCTGAGAGAGAGAGAGAGAGACCTGCGGACCTGAGAGAGAGAGAGAGAGAGACCCGCGGACCTGAGAGAGAGAGAGAGAGAGACCCGCGGACCTGAGAGAGAGAGACACAGACCTGCGGACCTGAGAGAGAGAGACAGAGACCCGCGGACCTCAGAGAGAGAGAGACCCGCGGACCTCAGAGAGAGAGAGAGAGAGAGAGAGACCCGCGGACCTCAGAGAGAGAGAGAGACAGAGACCCGCGGACCTCAGAGAGAGAGAGAGAGAGAGAGACCCGCGGACCTCAGAGAGAGAGAGACAGAGACCCGCGGACCTCAGAGAGAGAGAGAGAGAGAGAGAGACCCGCGGACCTCAGAGAGAGAGAGAGACAGAGACCCGCGGACCTCAGAGAGAGAGAGACAGAGACCCGCGGACCTCAGAGAGAGAGAGAGAGAGAGAGACCGCGGACCTCAGAGAGAGAGAGAGACCTCAGAGAGACAGAGAGACAGAGACCCGCGGACCTCAGAGAGAGAGAGAGACAGAGAGACAGAGACCCGCGGACCTCAGAGAGAGAGACAGAGAGACAGAGACCCGCGGACCTCAGAAAGAGAGAGAGAGAGAGAGAGAGAGAGAGCGCGCTGTTCACTTCTCCGTGTTATGTGTGAGTGAGCAGAGCGTGTGTGTACGGGCGGGGCGTCCGCTACCCAATCCGAGTATACGGATAATGACTTGTATTACTCGTATAATAGCCTACTTGTATTCGGCAAAAGTGCTTTATCCGTACCAGATACTCGTTTCAGCCGAGTATCCGGCTCATCCCTAGTATTGAGTAAAAGTTGACATATTCCAGTCTGTGATTATCCATCAACATCCATTCCTTTGATTTTAGTCGAAATAATTACTAATTTCTGCTTTTCTAACTCAAACATTAGGTATAATTTCCTATAAATGAGGTTTATTGACCATAAATTCCAAAAATAACTGTAAAACTAAAGTTAATAAATGTTATGTAGTGTTGAAAACTTCAGAAAAATTGACCAACATTGAAAAAAAGCATTAAAAGTGTTAAAAAAGGGGCAAATACGTGAGAAAAAGTAAAAAAAAAACATTGATAAAAAGTGTCAGAAAAGTGTTAATTTTCAGACAACACAAGGGTTAAGTACACTTACTCAAGTTCTGCCCTTAAGTAAACCACCGAGATACATCTCCTCAGTAACATCAATAAGGTGGGACTTTTTTGTTTTACTGAGACGTTGCTGGACGACTCCGTCAAAGAAATTGAAATCGAGAACTATTTCTTAATCAGGAGAGACCGAAGCCGTACAGTTGACATTGGTTTTAATGAGAAAACGGACTTGGATAATGACCAAATTGAAGCAACCTGGTGAAACATTCTGTAGCCGAAGAGCAAGCCTATCTTAGTTGGAGCATGCTACAGGCCACCTGACCAGACAGTGTTTTACGAACAAGGCTGCTCAAAGTCTATGGACTTTGTTACATCGAAAGTTATCGTGATAGGAGATTTTAATACTGATAGTCAACAAACTGACCTTTTGTTCTATTGTTTTTTTGCACTTGAAAATAAAGAAAGCAGTGCTCAATTGCCATAGTGCTATAAGAATCAGTTTGCTGAAAAAGTATAGCAAAGAAGCACTTGTTGACTGCTTGAATCTGATTAACCGCTCTACCACTGAGCCACAGCCGCCGTGTGTGTGTGTGTGTGTATAAGCAAGCGTGTTCGTTCTCTACATGTTTTGTAGGCTATATATATTTTATTGAACAAAGTTGTATTTTATGTCACTTTTGTACGCAGCACATTGTGTTTCGTACATTTTGCTATAGAAATAAAGTTTGATTCAGTGGGGGGAGCTTTTAATTGTCTCTGTGCTTTTCCTACCGATGCATCCTTCGTCATCTACAAAGGTACGGGATTTCAGGACGCGTCTCCTCTTCCTCATCTTCATCTCACAGTTTCCCTGCCGTCGAATAAAAAATACAAAAATGGGAATTAATTAGCTAATTAATGTTGAATACACACACCAAAAAAAAAATTATCAATGTACAATAATGGGATAAGTGGATTTTCTCTTTCACACACACATGAATACATGTTGCGTGTACAATGGTGTGATGACAACTACCTGCAGCTCAATGTGACGACTGAAGAACTCTTTTCTTTAGGAAGAACGGTCTTGAGCCTAATGCTAGCTGTTACCATGGTAAAAATGTTGAATATTAAAGCCCATGTTGCAAGTTAACCACCACTTTTGATTATTGGGTACAAAAAGCACTCAAGATATGTATATCATTTATAAAAATTTCTCCAAATAGTGTTAAATTACAGTTTTGGTCATTTTTGGTATTCGCGGGTTTATTAAGTCAATTCGGCGATGACGTCACAATGGGGAGCAAAGTCTCAGCCGAGCACTAGAACTACGGCGACTGACTGGGATGTGGAAGAGGTGGAAAGGCCAGCAGCTGTATAATTACCAACCTGCCAGATGTGAGAGGGCAAATGAGGAATTGTCAAGATTTTGGGAAGTCTCCTTCATCTATCTCCTTCATTTAGCAACGCAGCAGTGCATACAATGACGTTACTTTTTACTATCAGTGAATAGCACCGAGTGAACGTCAACGTTTTCTACTGACAGTGATCATGTCGTTAGTTCAGATAAGTACTGGTACACTTTTCTAGATGTAAGATTAGAGGACCCCCAGTGTTATTTCTAAGCGTTTACCTCTTCCTCCGGTGAAAACGTGTCGCTGTTTGGCAGGTGCTTGTGCGCGTGGTGGCGAAGCTGCGGTGGAGAGCGGGTGGTGTAGGGGAGCGAGTGCGTTAGAGCCGCCGGTCGAGCAGCTCCCCCCGCGATCAGCTGATCTGACGATAACTAAATCCGTTTTTGACATTTCAGACAGGATCATGGTCCTCTCCAACCAGCACGCACCATATTTAAATTGTTTATATTAACTTTACCATTCCTTTTAGACTGAGTCATCTGAAAGGCTCCTTATCCCTAGACAACACCAGTTCACTGCATACAGACAGGCTATACAAAATAAACGTCTTATGACAGTATCAAGACAGTCATTATGGGCCATTATAGCCATTCCCCTTGATATCATATAATATAAAGAAAACAGAATAAGATATGGCGATACCTCATAATAGCAGTGTTAGAAATGATACAAACACCAATCCACTATTACCACTGCTACAGTAGTACTAGTACTGCGCATTATAACTGATACCACTACAGTAGTACTAGTACTGAGCCTCTCAATGACAATATAGCTTTACTCCAAATGTGGTGTAGGAAAGAGGTTACCAGTATTACTGTGCGGGGTACACAGTTATAAATATTGAATTATATTGTTATTAGAACGTGAGTTAATAGGAAAGACATGTATTTTCAGAAAACAAAGTTTGGCTAAACAACAATGAACAGAGGGTAATTTAACATATGTTCTATTTATTTGGGCTCAAAGCGCATCATTTTAAAATAAATCCATATGGAAGTTTTTAAGGAAAGAGCAGTTTGGAGCAAAATCAATATTTTACAGATTACGATTAGCTGAGAGCTCCATAAAACATTTTCACAGTATACTCAACAGTACACGTATTTGTACACCGTTGTATCCTTCAAAAGTTTTTTTTAAAAGCTTGTCCGAGTCCGTTGTCTGTGAGGTTGAAACATCCACACCAGTCCAGGCTTTTGATGAATCATGGAGCTCAGACCTGGTCCCTGAGAATCTGAACTTTATTCCCCCGGTCTGCAGACTGTTCGCCGCAGATGTAGCTCGGCTTCCACACCGCCGTGTGGTCGGACGCGTTTCTCCAGTTGGGCTGCGTTTCCTTTGCCTTTAACGTCATAAATGAAAATAATGTCCAGGATCTCCGGGAAAATAACCGATATGCGTGTCTCCATTTAAAACATCACTGCAGGCTGATTGTGGGCGACAACGCTGTCGTGGTTAGCTTACCGTAACTCTACTGCCGAAGTTGCTGGCTGGCTACGCAGCGTTAGCTATATCCGCTAGCATACGTACAGGCTATCGATAGCCAGTTAGCTTTGTGTGTAACGTAACAAAAACCCACCCATCTCATAGGAGCAAAGCTTACTATTTCATTCAATACAAATATGGACAACATAGAGGCATATATAAACAACACCAAAGGCAGTTGTAATATTTACCTAGCAGGCTAGGCTAACGCTCTTGCGCTAACGTCCGGCGGCGTAGCGTTAGCTAGCTGTCTAAACTTGTGAAAAGCCGAACAACATCCCCGTCTAAGCTGTGCTTCACTTTCCCTCCAATATTATAATAAACATAATGAAGTCACCTGGACTCAGTCGAGACCATAGACTGTTAATATTAAAAGACCAAAAGCCATATTAGGCCAGACCAGCGGTAAATACAATGTACATTTCTCTGTTATCTCCCTAATGTGACGTCATGCAATGCATTGTGGGAGAAAAAATAAAACACTGTAAATAGTGCCAACTTTTCGTATTATTTTCAGTTTTGCGATATCCAACACCCTCAAATGCAATGGATAACAGTTAAAAAATTAATTTCCCACAAGAAAATTGCACAAATTCGTTGCAAAATTAAACCTGCAACATAGGCTTTAAGTCGTATATAAATTATACCATATTCCAGACAATACAGAGCCCTTTGTCTAACGAGGACAACAAACAATCCACTTGACGCAGAAGCTGAACTCTTTTAATGGAGCGCTTATCAATCCTTTTTATTTTGGAAGTCTCTTAACTTTTTCATTCAAATGGTTGTTTTTTGGGTTGCCGGTTAAAAGCAAGAACAGTCACAACGCTGTAAAGATCTGTTCTAAAGACACTTTCACACCTGCCTCGTTTAGTTTGGTTGAATCGCCAGATTTGGTTCGCCCCCTTGGTGCGGTTGGTTTGGGCAGGTGAGAACAGAAAATGAAAATCTATTGGCCAGACAAGATCTCAAATGAAGACCTGTAGAAGAGGACAAAGCAAACACCACTTAGAGAAGAAATTGGACAAAGAAGATGGAGCTGGATTGTAAACCAAAAACATGATTTAAAATGAACAAGGAACCATTTTTGGTTCCATTAGATTTTAAAACAAGTACAGTACATGTGTATTTTTGACCATTTGACAATTCTATTATTGACCATATTTCATTTATTTCAATTACATTCCAAAAAAGGAGAAAAATGTAACAAATGTTACACAATGACAATAAAAGTTGATCCAACCAGGCAATCTGATTGGCCAAACATTCAGAACATGCTCAAATCAGCAACATTACAGAGTTGAAACAATTTGTATTAATGAAATGAATCAGGATCCAGAGTGAAAATAACATTCATATAGTGATTCACAAGGCTCTGTTAACTTTATTGGAAATGTTTCCTTTAAAACTGTGACTCTGTGCTACTTTAAAAAACAGTTTTTACATGAACAACATTGCTTCATTAGTCACAAAGCCCCGTCTGCACACACTGCCAGCAGAGTACCATTTCAGTGTTTGCTACATTTTTTATATTTTCAGCGCTTTACCATCCGGCAGAAGTGGACAGTTGGTGAAGCAGACAAAGGTGTTCATAAAAAAAGTTTCACTGAATCAGGAACAGACCTGAAAACTTGCAAAATAGAAAAGTAAGACGGAGAAAAGCAGCAGGGAGCGTCCTCTGGGCCACTGACATTTGCTAATCCATATTTAACAATCATACCGCAAACAAAAGCAAAATTGCACAAGCACTTCACATTCCCTTTGCATTTGCTACCCTCTGCACAGCTATTGGGACTCTTAAAGTTGGATTCTCAAGCTTCAAAATAAAAGCTTCCAAAAATGAAAAAGTTCTCTTTAGCTGACTTGGGTAGGCAACATTGTATATATGGCAGATTGCCAACATCACACTGACAGCAGCTGAAATGTCCACCTCTCCATTTTCCACTATCATTTTGTGTCCGTCCATCTGAACATTTACTGATGTCCTGTCCCTCAGTGGCTTCCTGTCATGCTGCTCAGGGTGATTGTGGATGTTGGCCTCACTGGATCCTGAAACAACAAGGCATCAAGGCTTACAGGTGTACACTAATTCAATGGTTTTACAGTTGTATATAACTTTTTAAGAATTATTCATTTATCCTTATCTAGACTATTGCTACAATTTATTTAACATGCCAATTGTTTTCCAGATTAATTGATTCATTATTTTAGTTCCAGCTCAACAATAAAAAAAAACAAGCCAATCACACCATTAGATAAACGGACATTTTAAGTTAAATTTAAGCTCGTTCTTTTTTTGGTACATAAACTCAAACTTTTCCAGATTCTTCGTCACCACATCCCAAAAATATAATGATGAAAAATACAGTTTACATAATTAATTTGAACACAGTTTATTTAACTTTTGATCATTTTAAAATATTTAATGATTTTTGGTTTACATGAGAAATCAAACATCTTATCATTGATCATTATCGGCCGATATTTACTAAAACTGCATGACCGGGTTCTCATCTTGCTGCCGATAAACTACTACACCACAGATCAACAACTGCGTCCAGCTGTGCGCCTGTGACTGTCTGTCCATGTGAAGTCCCGCCTCCCACCCAACTTATTGGTTGTAGGTGCTCGGGCACGCGCACGCAGAATTTAGAATTGTAACTGCAGATTCAAGGAGTATAGGCATAACGTTAGAAAAGCTGTGAACTGTGTGCAACTTCTACAAAGTGTTACTGATAGATAGAAGTCGGCTATCATCATCCATACCATCAGGTAGAAAAATCATATGAACATTTTTGGATTAAGAAACCAAATCAAACATATATCTCTATGCTTAAACAAAGCCATCAAGAACTGAAAATAGCACTTTGAAACATACCATATCTTTTTTAAGAAGGACAGTAGGTTGAAGATCGGATGATCTTTATCTGCCAGTGTTTGGTGCTGAGTAGTTCGGTCTCATTTTTTTCAATCTCACTGTCATTCACAAAAGGCCTTTTTTCCTTTTTAAATTCCTTTTAAAAGTATCCTGAAAAGAAAGGAAAGTTTAGTTGAAGAAAATGTAAAGTTCTAAATCTGATTAACTGTCTAAGTTAACAGATGTTTTGGACAATTCCACTTACATATCCAGATCCATAACTTTCCTTTAAGAAAGGGAAGCTGATAAGGACAGACCTTAGTGTGTGTGAGTTCCACATACTGCATGTGAGATGGATACCTCCAAGTTTTAAGTGAGAAACTTACATTCTGATACACATTTTTATTGAACTTCTGCATTTTCCTATCTAAGACTTACATTTTCTCCTGGCTTAAGTGGTCGAACAGGGCTTGAATCAACATGGTTTTAAGTCTATTCATAGCATAACCATCAGCAAACCACAAACATCAAATGTCTTGTTTAATATCTCCAGATCAATACGGTCCAGAGAAGTAATTCCTCAACAATTGTAGCCCATCCAGAAGCTTTTTTAAATCATCGTGGAATTCTTTGTACAACATAAATAAATAATTCTGAATCCAAAAATCAACGTTACAACAAACACGTCCCTCTCGTTTCTATCCTCTCTTTCTTTACACCTCGCACTCGTAAACGAGACGGCTGCACGAGCCATGCATAGTGTGTGTGTGTGTGTGTGGCTGTGACACTGTTTCTGCCGCTATGTACATGAACTATCATGCGGCATGTGTGAACCGGAGGCGTGCATCGGCTCCATGGATGTATAATAATAACTAATGTCAGCTTGTTGTCCAGTTGCTCTCCACATTGTTTTTACGTTCATATGTTTAGGCACAAAAACACTTGGCAGGGAAAACCATGACATACAAGAAATGACTCACCCTATCAGCTGCTGTAAACCGCCCAGGAATGTCACCTGGTCTTCCCTTCTTGGAAACAGCCACTCACTCATGTGTTCGGTCATCTGCATTAGTGTACATCCATCTACTTCATTGTCTGAGACACAGACAAAACATTATAACTGAACCCAGCACAATTATGAGCAAAAGACAATACATTGCTAAAAACAGTTGGCTGCATATCAACTACTCATGTTAATCAGGACCATATCATGTTAATGTTTCAAATTTGATGCATCTTTCCACCCCAAATATAATGCACACCTTATTCTTACCTTACTTTGGGAAGTTCTTTCAAAGGCCAATGGATGAGTGTTATGATTTCTTTAGCATCACATCTGTATGAGCATGAAAGTCCACCTCCTCCCCGGCCTTGAACAACAGCTCATCAGTTTCTCTGATACGGTATGAATGAAGGGTGTCTTGAAAACGCTGTTGTTGTGAAAGGTTTTCCAACTAGAATCCAGTTTGACCAAATATGCCAAATATCATTTTCACAAACAGTGGTATCTGCTCTGCATGTACAAGATCCAGAATGAAGATATTTCAGATTGTATACTTAGTAGAGTTCAAGACGCTGCATTTACTCTTCCAGAGTTTCTTGTCCACAGCAATAACTGTCTCCAAGTTCAGCAAACAAGCCCGTAAGTTTACTGGAAGTTCTTCAGGGGCCAACTCGCTGACGCTGGCTCGTGAGTGTTAGTCTTTGATGGGACTTTCAGGCTGCCATTCCCAGCACTGACAGAGCTGATGTCTCTTTGCAAGAGTCCGACATATATTTACATAGTTATTGGTGATTCTTGCAACTTTCTTGAAATACTGATGTTTAGCTTCATTTCATATCTGATGTGCTCCATCCTCAAGAATGAGCCGAGGATAATGCACAAGGAAATGCAATTTAGGCGAGAAGCAAGCAGGAAACAGATACAACCTTAATCTTGTTAAAATCTGTCAAAAAAAGAGTAATCAGTCCATGTAGATGACTTATCCAATGAGTGCTGATGATTGGGGCAAGAATGATCTGCCAAAACTTATTGTCCTTTTCAATCTTAGGTGCAATGAGGAAACTGAGGGTCCTGACTAATGTCCATTTTTCAACAGCAGTCCCAGAGATATTTCCATTCAGTGCAACCTTTTCAGGTATCAGAACAGGTTTGAAAGGGCAATCATTCTGTCCATAGCAAAACTTCCTTAAACTGTCATTAACTACCAGGATGCTTAGAGTTTTATTCCTGTGCAAGGCCATTAGAACAGACTTTAGAAGAAGAGGAGCGATGCCCTCTAGAAAGTCATGCATAACATCTGGCGGGAATGCCTTGGTAGTTTCAGCTTGTTAAATATACACGGGCTATTTACATCATATATTGACTTACAACTTGGATCATCCTCAACACATTTTAAATGGTATGCGTGAGTCGTGTCTGTCCTTAGGACACAATGTTCCTTACTAATTGTCATAAACAGGTCTTTGTAATGACACATACAGAATCTACATATTCAACCATTACTGAATGAACCACTGAAACCTCCAAGTGTGTGAGCAGTGAGAGTGTCTGCAGATAGTTAACCCTTTACTTTAGATACAGACCTCTTTTGATGCAATAGTTCCTACCCTCAAAATCCAGTTGTGATCCACCCTCTTGCAATCTTTGAAGGCCACAAATAAGTGGTTCTACATTTTTTTTCAAATCCATATGATTGTGTTTAACAAGTATCAACAGATGAATATGCCTCAAAGCAGATCTGTGTTTTGGTGGAATATTCCTTACAGTAAAATAAAAAGCAGATACTTTATGTAGAAGTCTCTTTGATCCTAAAGGATTAGCAACTTCCAATTCATCACTATACAGCTGAATTCTCAAACATGGTTCATTAGTGTTGAAAAAAGGATTTTCTTGGTATATTTTGCCATTGTTGAAATCAGTAAAGGTGTCAGAAACAGGGGTATCTGGTCTGAAATTCTGCCTGACAACATTATAAGCTTTAAAAATTTAAGTCAATACTTTTCTGAATGGGATATACTAAAAAGTGTCCTGTTTACCAGTAGAAGGATCTACACCCAAGACATATTCAACAGGTTCAATTAAGTTCAATTTCTCAACAAAATATTTATCTAGTTGGTATGTGCTACTGACTGCACTGAAGCTATGTTCAACCAAATTATTGTCTTAGTATTCTGAAACTGGAGACTTGATACATCAACATTTAAAATGTGCAATAATTTAGACAAATATCCTTGTAAATGTTGATGAAATGCTTAAGAATTGACAACAAACGTTTGAACCTTTCAATTTACATTTGTCTCCTGCAGGTTCAAAGAGAACAATGCCAGTTGTTTTTTAATAGTCTGTAAAATTCTCAATATAATCAAGTTCTGAAGATAAACTTGTCTCATCACAACTTAGACACAACACTTTCTTGAGTCAGTGTTGAACTCCAATTCCGGTGCTTGGTGCCTATGTTTCTTCCTGATGTGATTTTGTAAAGATTTTACTGAAAAAATATTCTTTAGGACAGTGTTCTAGTCCGCACACAATAGATAATCCACTTTCATTTGGATGATAGATTTGTTGATGTTTTAGTAGCTCCTCATTAGTTGGTTTTCTGGTGGAGCACCGTGGACACGGATAGGATGCCTCCCTCTAAAGCCTCACCCATGAAGGCTTGTAGGTACTCCTGGAGATCATTATCTGGGGCACTTATCTGAACATACCCTGTGAGTTTGGTGGGTTAGGGTACTAGTGGGGTATGTATATAAAACTGTCTGGGTATATCTGGGGCACTTATCTGAACATACCCTGTGAGTTTGGTGGGTTAGGGTACTAGTGGGGTATGTATATAAAACTGTCTGGGTATATGTGGGGCACTTATCTGAACATACCCTGTGAGTTTTGTGGGTTAGGGTACTAGTGGGGTATGTATATTAAACTGTCTGGGTATATGTGGGGCACTTATCTGAAAATACCCAGTGAGTTTTGTGATGATTGGCCTTATTTATGTCCAGAGCTTCACCCCTTTTGAAGTTCATTGGTCAATAACTTGAAAAGTAATTGAGATATGGACATGCTTTATACAACTTTTAATAAGCTCCATACATTGATGATTCACTAAAAAGGTGGTAGCAATTGGAGCTACGGTGTAGGACGAGATCTCAAAAATGGGTTTTTAAATTTTTTTTAAATGGCCTAGAAATAATTTCTAGGCGGACCTTGATGGTCCTTGAGGCTGTTTTGTAGAGCACATTGAACTGCACCTGTCTGTCGGTCTCTAACCTGTCTGTCTGTCTCTTACCTGTCTGTCTGTGTCTAACCTGCCTGTCTGTCTCTTACCTGCCTGTCTGTCTCTAACCTGTCTGTCTGTCTCTTACCTGTCTGTCTGTGTCTAACCTGCCTGTCTGTCTCTAACCTGTCTGTCTGTCTCTAACCTGTCTGTCTGTCTCTTACCTGTCTGTCTGTGTCTAACCTGCCTGTCTGTCTCTAACCTGTCTGTCTGTGTCTAACCTGTCTGTCTGTCTCTAACCTGTCTGTCTGTCTCTAACCTGTCTGTCTGTCTCTAACCTGTCTGTCTGTCTCTAACCTGTCTGTCCCTCTCACCTACATTAAGTCAATCGGACCTACAGTGTGGGGGGCGTGGCCTTTCAAAGTTTGCATTTTGAAGCCTTAATTACAGCACCACCATGTGGCCGATTGGCTTCATATTTCTATAGAAGCACATGCACACCATTTCCAGTTATTCCCCAAGTTTCATGTTTCTAGCTCATTCCAGCTCACGGGAATTTGAGCCGCCGCGGCAGACAAATACTAATAATAACTAAGACAGACAAACAGAAGGGTTCTACGCGGTTTGAACCCTAAATATATTACAGTAATCTCTCAGGTACTCTGTATTGCTGAAGCTGCACAGCTGTTTACAGCAGTAGACACCCACAGGTCTGCTTCAGAGCTCCGTGTGTTTGAGTCTGACCCATAGACTGTAAACATCACGTCACACAACTTCAAACTAAATCATTATATTGCGCTTCTAAACTTTATGTTAATCAATGCATCAATGGATGTGCGCGAGTATGCACGTGTGTGTTTGCGCGCGAGAGTGCTGCCACTGACTGGATCAGGTCTAGGTCCCATAGTAGCCTATATTTGAATTTAATGTCTTTCATGGAGACCCCACATAGGTGGCTAGTCAGAATCAGCTTTATTTGCCAGGTATGAGGACACGTACGAGGAATTTTCCTATTTTGAGCGTTGCTTAAGATTAAATTACAATGCCACATGGGGCAGACACCTTCAGATATTAAAGACCCACTCAGAATTTTGACTTTGTTGCTTTCATGTAATCCGAGCACTGATGCAGCCTAGCTTGATGTCGGTGAACAAATAGATTTTCTTTATAGTTTAGCTAGATTGAACGACATATGACAGACAGTATGTGTGTATTTAATGACCGCCCTTGGTATTTTTTCCTTGTTTGGTTAACCATGTTCCTGGGACTTGGCTCTAAAAGCCTCTTAGTTACCTACGAGACCACAGCTTCTTCTTCCTGTTTCTTCCTCAGCTTTTCTTCTTCCTCCTGTTTCTTCCTGAGCTTTTCTTCTTCTAACAGTTTCTTTAATATCTTCCTGAGCTTTTCTTCTTCCTCCTGTTTCCTCCTGAGCTTTTCTTCTTCTAACAGTTTCTTTAATATCTTCCTGAGCTTTTCTTCTTCTTCTTCCTGTTTTTTCCTTAGATTTTCTTCTTCTAACAGTTTCTTTAATATCCTCCTGAGCTTTTCTTCTTCTTCTTCTTCCTGTTTCTTCCTGAGCTTTTTTTCTTCTAACAGTTTCTTTAATATCCTCCTGAGCTTTTCTTCTTCTCCTTCCCGTTTCTGTTTCTTCCTGAGCTTTTCTTCATCTTCCTGTTTCTTCCTGAGTTTTTCTTTTTCTTCTGGTTTCTTCCTGAGCTTTTCTTCTTCTTCCTGTTTCTTCCTGAGCTTTTCTTCTTCCTCCTGTTTCTTCCTGAGCTTTTCTTCTTCTAACAGTTTCTTTAATATCTTCCTGAGCTTTTCTTCTTCTTCTTCTTCCTGTTTTTTCCTTAGATTTTCTTCTTCTAACAGTTTCTTTAATATCCTCCTGAGCTTTTCTTCTTCTTCTTCTTCCTGTTTCTTCCTGAGCTTTTTTTCTTCTAACAGTTTCTTTAATATCCTCCTGAGCTTTTCTTCTTCTCCTTCCCGTTTCTGTTTCTTCCTGAGCTTTTCTTCATCTTCCTGTTTCTTCCTGAGCTTTTTTTCTTCTTCCTGTTTCTTCCTGAGCTTTTCTTCTTCTTCCTGTTTCTTCCTGAGTTTTTCTTTTTCTTCTGGTTTCTTCCTGAGCTTTTCTTCTTCTTCCTGTTTCTTCCTGAGCTTTTCTTCTTCTTCCTGTTTCATCCTTATCTTTTCTTCTTCTACTGGTTTCTTCCTGAGCTGTTCTTCTTCCTGTTTCTTTCTGAGCTTTTCTTCTTCTTCCTGTTTCTTCCTGAGCTTTTCTTCTTCTACGTGTTTCTTCATGAGCTGTTCTTCTTCTTCCTGTTTCTTTCTGAGCTTTTCTTCTTCCTGTTTCTTCCTGAGCTTTTCTTCTTCCTGTTTGTTCCTTAGCTTTTCTTCTTCTTCCTGTTTCTTCCTGAGCTTTTCTTCTTCTTCTTGTTTCTTCCTGAGCTTTTCTTCTTCTACCTGTTTCTTCCTGAGCTGTTCTTCTTCTTCCTGTTTCTTCCTTAGCTTTTCTTCTTCCTGTTTCTTTCTGAGCTTTTCTTCTTCCTGTTTCTTCCTTAGCTTTTCTTCTTCTTCCTGTTTCTTCCTGGGCTTTTCTTCTTCTTCCTGTTTCATCCTTATCTTTTCTTCTTCTACTGGTTTCTTCATGAGCAGTTCTTCTTCTACTGGTTTCTTCTTGAGCATTTCTTCTTCTTCCTGTTTCTTCCTGAGCTTTTCTTCTTCTACCTGTTTCTTCCTTAGCTTTTCTTCTTCTTCCTGTTTCTTCCTGAGCTTTTCTTCTTCTTCCCATTTCTTTCTGAGCTTTTCTTCTTCCTGTTTCTTCCTGAGCTTTTCTTCTTCTACCTGTTTCTTCCTGACCATTTCTTCTTCTTCCCGTTTCTTCCTGAGCTTTTCTTCTTCTTCCCGTTTCTTCCTGAGCTTTTCTTCTTCTACTGGTTTCTTCGTGAGCAGTTCTTCTTCTACTGGTTTCTTCCTGAGCTTTTCTTCTTCTTCCTGTTTCTTCCTGAGCTTTTCATCTTCTTCCTGTTTCTTCCTGAGCTTTACTTCTTCTATTTGTTTCTTCCTGAGCTTTTCTTCTTCTTCCTGTTTCTTCCTGAGCTTTTCTTCTTCTTCCTGTTTCTTCCTCAGCTTTTCTTCTTCTTCCTGTTTCTTCCTGAGCTTTTCTTCTTCTTCCTGTTTCTTCCTGAGCTTTTCTTCTTCTTCCTGTTTCTTCCTGAGCTGTTCTTCTTCTACCTGTTTCTTCCTGAGCTGTTCTTCTTCTTCCTGTTTTTTCCTGAGCTTTTCTTCTTCTTCCCGTTTCTTCCTGAGCTTTTCTTCTTCTTCCCGTTTCTTTCTGAGCATTTCTTCTTCTTCCTGTTTCTTCCTGAGCTTTTCTTCTTCTTCCCTTTTCTTCCTGAGCTTTTCTTCTTCCTGTTTCTTCCTGAGCTGTTCTTCTTCTACCTGTTTCTTCCTGAGCTTTTCTTCTTCTTCCTGTTTCTTCCTGAGCTTTTCTTCTTCTACCTGTTTCTTCCTGAGCTTTTCTTCTTCTTCCTGTTTCTTCCTGAGCTTTTCTTCTTCTTCCTGTTTTTTCCTGAGCTTTTCTTCTTCTTCCCGTTTCTTCCTGAGCTTTTCTTCTTCTTCCCGTTTCTTTCTGAGCATTTCTTCTTCTTCCTGTTTCTTCCTGAGCTTTTCTTCTTCTTCCCTTTTCTTCCTCAGCTTTTCTTCTTCCTGTTTCTTCCTGAGCTGTTCTTCTTCTACCTGTTTCTTCCTGAGCTTTTCTTCTTCTTCCTGTTTCTTCCTGAGCTGTTGTTCTTCTACCTGTTTCTTCCTGAGCTGTTCTTCTTCTTCCTGTTTCTTCCTGAGCTTTTCTTCTTCTTCCCGTTTCTTTCTGAGCTTTTCTTCTTCCTGTTTGTTCCTTAGCTTTTCTTCTTCTTCCTGTTTCTTCCTGAGCTTTTCTTCTTCTTCTTGTTTCTTCCTGAGCTTTTCTTCTTCTACCTGTTTCTTCCTGAGCTGTTCTTCTTCTTCCTGTTTCTTCCTTAGCTTTTCTTCTTCCTGTTTCTTTCTGAGCTTTTCTTCTTCCTGTTTCTTCCTTAGCTTTTCTTCTTCTTCCTGTTTCTTCCTGGGCTTTTCTTCTTCTTCCTGTTTCATCCTTATCTTTTCTTCTTCTACTGGTTTCTTCGTGAGCAGTTCTTCTTCTACTGGTTTCTTCTTGAGCATTTCTTCTTCTTCCTGTTTCTTCCTGAGCTTTTCTTCTTCTACCTGTTTCTTCCTTAGCTTTTCTTCTTCTTCCTGTTTCTTCCTGAGCTTTTCTTCTTCTTCCCATTTCTTTCTGAGCTTTTCTTCTTCCTGTTTCTTCCTGAGCTTTTCTTCTTCTACCTGTTTCTTCCTGACCATTTCTTCTTCTTCCCGTTTCTTCCTGAGCTTTTCTTCTTCTACTGGTTTCTTCGTGAGCAGTTCTTCTTCTACTGGTTTCTTCCTGAGCTTTTCTTCTTCTTCCTGTTTCTTCCTGAGCTTTTCATCTTCTTCCTGTTTCTTCCTGAGCTTTACTTCTTCTTCCTGTTTCTTCCTGAGCTTTTCTTCTTCTTCCTGTTTCTTCCTCAGCTTTTCTTCTTCTTCCTGTTTCTTCCTGAGCTTTTCTTCTTCTTCCTGTTTCTTCCTGAGCTTTTCTTCTTCTTCCTGTTTCTTCCTGAGCTGTTCTTCTTCTACCTGTTTCTTCCTGAGCTGTTCTTCTTCTTCCTGTTTTTTCCTGAGCTTTTCTTCTTCTTCCCGTTTCTTCCTGAGCTGTTCTTCTTCTTCCCGTTTCTTCCTGAGCTTTTCTTCTTCTTCCCGTTTCTTTCTGAGCATTTCTTCTTCTTCCCTTTTCTTCCTGAGCTTTTCTTCTTCCTGTTTCTTCCTGAGCTGTTCTTCTTCTACCTGTTTCTTCCTGAGCTTTTCTTCTTCTTCCTGTTTCTTCCTGAGCTGTTCTTCTTCTACCTGTTTCTTCCTGAGCTTTTCTTCTTCTTCCTGTTTCTTCCTGAGCTGTTCTTCTTCTTCCTGTTTTTTCCTGAGCTTTTCTTCTTCTTCTCGTTTCTTCCTGAGCTTTTCTTCTTCTTCCCGTTTCTTTCTGAGCATTTCTTCTTCTTCCTGTTTCTTCCTGAGCTTTTCTTCTTCTTCCCTTTTCTTCCTGAGCTTTTCTTCTTCCTGTTTCTTCCTGAGCTGTTCTTCTTCTACCTGTTTCTTCCTGAGCTTTTCTTCTTCTTCCTGTTTCTTCCTGAGCTGTTCTTCTTCTACCTGTTTCTTCCTGAGCTGTTCTTCTTCTTCCTGTTTCTTCCTGAGCTTTTCTTCTTCTTCCCGTTTCTTTCTGAGCTTTTCTTCTTCTTCCTGTTTCTTCCTGAGCTGTTCTTCTTCTACCTGTTTCTTCCTGAGCTGTTCTTCTTCTTCCTGTTTCTTCCTGAGTTTTTCTTCTTCTTCCGGTTTCTTTCTGAGCTTTTCTTCTTCCTGTTTGTTCCTTAGCTTTTCTTCTTCTTCCTGTTTCTTCCTGAGCTTTTCTTCTTCTTCTTGTTTCTTCCTGAGCTTTTCTTCTTCTACCTGTTTCTTCCTGAGCTGTTCTTCTTCTTCCTGTTTCTTCCTTAGCTTTTCTTCTTCTTCCTGTTTCTTCCTGGGCTTTTCTTCTTCTTCCTGTTTCATCCTTATCTTTTCTTCTTCTACTGGTTTCTTCGTGAGCAGTTCTTCTTCTACTGGTTTCTTCTTGAGCATTTCTTCTTCTTCCTGTTTCTTCCTGAGCTTTTCTTCTTCTACCTGTTTCTTCCTTAGCTTTTCTTCTTCTTCCTGTTTCTTCCTGAGCTTTTCTTCTTCTTCCCATTTCTTTCTGAGCTTTTCTTCTTCCTGTTTCTTCCTGAGCTTTTCTTCTTCTACCTGTTTCTTCCTGACCATTTCTTCTTCTTCCCGTTTCTTCCTGAGCTTTTCTT
Source organism: Percina caprodes (assembly GCA_013375575.1). Classification (NCBI taxonomy): domain Eukaryota; kingdom Metazoa; phylum Chordata; class Actinopteri; order Perciformes; family Percidae; genus Percina; species Percina caprodes. Next base: position 37,114 of record JABXJD010000305.1, on the reverse strand, counting down.
CTTCTTCCCGTTTCTTCCTGAGCTTTTCTTCTTCCTGTTTCTTCCTGAGCTGTTCTTCTTCTACCTGTTTCTTCCTGAGCTTTTCTTCTTCTTCTTCCTGTTTCTTCCTGAGCTGTTCTTCTTCTACCTGTTTCTTCCTGAGCTGTTCTTCTTCCCATTTCTTCCTGAGCTTTTCTTCTTCCTGTTTCTTCCTTAGCTTTTCTTCTTCTTCCTGTTTCTTCCTGAGCTTTTCTTCTTCTACCTGTTTCTTCCTTAGCTGTTCTTCTTCTTCCTGTTTCTTCCTGAGCTTTTCTTCTTCTTCCCGTTTCTTTCTGAGCTTTTCTTCTTCTACCCGTTTCTTCCTGAGCTTTTCTTCTTCTTCCTGTTTCTTCCTGAGCTTTTCTTCTTCTACGTGTTTCTTCCTGAGCTTTTCTTCTTCTTCCTGTTTCTTCCTGAGCTTTTCTTCTTCTACGTGTTTCTTCCTGAGCTGTTCTTCTTCTACCTGTTTCTTCCTGAGCTTTTCTTCTTCTTCCCATTTCTTCTGGAGCTTTTCTTCTTCCCGTTTCATCCTGAGCTTTTCTTCTTCTACCTGTTTCTTCCTGAGCTTTTCTTCTTCTTCCTGTCTCTTTAATATCCTCCTGTGAATGAAATAAGTGAATATACATTTAGTATCATTCCACATACCACAGAAGGGGGGATCTCTTCAATACATTTAAGGAGACAGAAAGCTTCCTACTTCACGTCGTCAAACTGTCCCCTCAGTATCCGAGTCATCTTCAGAATAGCGTTGGCTGTATCTCTCAGTGATTGGCTCGCTTCAGTCACATGATTCTTCTCGATCAGTTCTTTACAGTTGTTAATGAACTCAGGAAGTGCAAACGCCATTCCAACAGCTCCTCCCACAACCTGACCATGAATACAGATTAATATATGATTAATTCATACTTATTACACTGCCAGCTCTGAGGAAAATACATGAACATGTATTGAAGAATGTATTTCTATTTTTTAAGACATGTATTTTACGTGGAGCTGTCATATAGGCTAATATGTTAAAGTACGTATTGTGTGAGTTTTGTGTGAAAGTTTTTTTTTCAAGTAGGAATGTGTTAGGCCTCGGTCAAAAAGGTCACGGAAAGGAGGAGCAGAAGAGAAGATTTTTAATGTGTGATGTCTATTGTGGGAGTTATAGGCCAAAACATGTTTGACGTCATTGTAGCGCCACCTAGTGGTCAACATATGTAATATTTGGTAAGTCAGGTCATCTACCCATGGTACATCTACCCTGTTAATGTAAGATAATTCCCTTTAGTGTAAGTGGTTAATCCAATCTTGGTCCCATAGGCCACGCCCAATTGAACCAATCATTACCCCACTGTAAGGGGCACCTCATTAGTGGCCCTAGATGGTACCCATCAAAAAAAAAAAAAAATTGGATGAGCCGTTGATGACGTATAAACTTTTGGCATTTGTAGCGCCCCTAGTGGCCAATGTTCGTGAAATTTGTTTTCGAGCCTCAAAGATTCATATTAAGGAATAATCCAAAGTTTGGCTTCGACAGCACTTATTTTGGCCGAAATATGGCAAAGTTGGTGTTTTCATAGTTATTGACACAAATTTGTTTGTGCGTAATATGCGCAATTTTTATTCTATAAAAAAATTTTTACACCTTTTTGTCAGGTTGCTCTGGAGATAATATTTGCCAAGTTTCGTGCAGATCAATTGCACGGTCTAGGAGGAGTTGGAAAAAGGTTTTAGATAAATTGCAATTTGTTACTCATAAACATCTAGGCGGAAATGGGCATGGCCTATGTCAGAACATTCATTTGGCTTCATGGAACGTGTGGATATATGTTTTTAAAATTTCAGATGTACGGTTTGGGAGTCATAGGGCCGTTATAGGGCCTTTTTTCTGCTATAGCGCCACCTAGTGGTGGAAGTACGTCATTTTTTTCGTCTGAGGTCTTTGCAGTTGTGGACCAGTCCTGAAAATGGCACACCGCCACCATGTACAGTTTAGGCCGCAGCGTGAGTTTTACGCGGAAAAGAAAAATGGAGGAGGGCTTCTGTTGTGTACGTGCGGACAGAGATGTCTCCTCAGGGAAGACCAGAGGAGGAGAAATCCGCGTTTATGTGAGAGATTCCTGGTGCAAACAACTGACAATTAGGGGAACTTCATGTGACCCGGATCTGGAACTGCTCTGTCTTTCTATGAGACCCTTTTACTTACCAAGGGTGTTTGGGAATATCGTAATATGCGCTGCCTATGTCCCCCCCCAGTGGAAACGCTGGTAGAGCTGCAAATCTCCTAGCTGAATGTGTGCATAATCAACTTCAGCGCACTCCAGGGGCACCTATCTTTATACTAGGGGATTTCAACCATTGTCGGCTAGAGTCCGCTTTACCTGGATTTCATCAATACGTCAAATGTGGCACACGAAATAACCAAGTTTTGCATAAATGTTTTGGCAACATCAAAAGTGCATATAAAGCTAAATCGCTTCCTCCTTTCTCCAACTCTGATCACTCGACTGTCCATCTTATACCCACATATAGATCTGTTCTCAAATCCAGCAAGCCTCAACATAAGACAGTGTGGCAGTGGACTGAGGACAGTGTCGAGACTTTGAGAGGATGTTTCTCTAGTACTGACTGGAGCATTTTCCACTCTTTGGAGTTAAATGAGGCAACTGAAACAATTACTGACTATATTAAATTCTGTGTTGATAATGTTGTCCCTAAACAGGATGTTTTGCATTTTCCTAACAATAAGCCATACATCACAAAGGAGGTAAAAGCATGTATTAATAAAAAAAAAAGCTGGCCTTCAAAAGCAAGGACAGGCTGGGGGTGGCAGCTGCACAAAAGGATCTAAATAAGATGCTGAGGAAGGCCAGAGAAAACTACTGACAAGCCATTGAACAGAACTTTTGCTCCATGGACAAGAAAAAATTGTGGAATTTGATGAAACACATAACTAATATATTATATTCCATATGTACTTGAAAGTCTGATCAGATATGGTATGGCATCCTGGTTTGGCACCCTTACCATCCAGTGCAAAACAAAAATTGATAAACTAATAAAAGCAGCAATGAAGGTTATGGGAAAGAAAGACTACACTTCCCTTCAGACCATCTTTGAAAAAAACAGTTGTCTCCCAGGCTCAGAAAATTCTGAAAGACCCTTCCCATATTTTGCACTCGGAATACAATGTTTTACCTTTGGGGAAACTAGAAGCCTTAGAGCTAGCAGATTTAGAAGTAATCGCTATGGGCTGTCCTTCGTTCCAACTTCCATAGCGCTCCTAAATAAACAGTCGGCTCGGAACAAAATAGCTTGAAGCACTTACGGCACTTTATTTAGTCATTTTTAATCATAGTCTAATTTTAGTTTAGTAGTAATTGTTTCTGTCATTGTTTTCTTCTCTATGTGCTCTAGTGCAATTACACAGAATTATCTGTTTTTTATTATTTAGGTTTTATTGACTTCATAATCAACGATTGACAGGGGAGGGTCATTGATGTGCAATGTAATATAATGTAAGGTGGATTGTATGTTGTATGTGAGTGTAAAGTCTATGTGTTATTGACGTTTACAGCAGCCTTATGTAGCACTGATGCCCAAGACAAATTTCCCTCAGGGGACAATAAAGTTGATCTTGATCTTGATCTTGAACTGCAAGATGCTATCCTATCAATATGGGCCAACATTTCTAAAGAATGCTTTCAGCACCTTGTTGAATCAATGCCACGTAGAATTAAGGCAGTTCTGAAGGCAAAGGGGGTCAAACACAGTATTAGTATGGTGTTCCTAATAATCCTATAGTTGAGTGTAGATGTAGCGATGGAGTCTAATCGCCAAAGACTTTGTACATTTTATTATTGAGCTGTACAATAAACATCATTTGCATATCTGCAAACATGTCTCTCCTGATTGAAATAGTGTGGGTATTCTTGTGTGATTTACTGCGTAGCAATGTAACAATGCATGATGTATATTCTTACCATGGCTCCTCCTTTAAAGGCTGCTTTAAGTTGTAATTGTATTTCTTTGATGAGTTGCTCCACTCCTTTCGCAATCAAAGGTGTCAGTTCTTCTCCATGTAAAGTAGATGTAAGTGTGAAAACTGCCATAATACCAAAAAATTTAACAATCACTTCAGGATCCCTGTAGATGTGGTTGAGCCCCAGTCCTGCAGCTGCAATGTCAATCTGCCGTCCTGCCACGGCTCCCAGGATTTTAGCCATGACACATCGGTCCAGTTCATCTGGGTCTAAGATGTTATACACTTTCTTCACCTTCTCTTTCAGTTGCTGGAACAGTTTTGGGATTCTTTCTGCAATTTCATTGCTCTTCTGGTCTATTTCCTGCGCCTTTTTCAGGGCGCAGCTGGATAAGAAGTGCTCAGTGATTTTAGTCACCACCGATACAGCGACACCTAAACCTGAAGACGCTGCTCCAAGTGCTAAAAGTTCAACAGCTAAAAGTGGAGCAGCTGCTCCAGCGGTCAACACAGTGGCCACGCCGGCCCCAATCAGACCTGCAGCTCCCACCAGTGACATTACGCTGCCAACACATTCTCTGCGGTTGCATTTCTCCCTGAGCGACTCCAGCTCCTGGGCCAGTTTCTTCAGCTGCTCTGCACAGCGCTCCCTCTGCTCGATCCAGGAGAACATCAACTCCAGCAGCTGGTCGGCAGTGGCCATGATGGAGGAGTCTGTGTCTTCCTAATCCTCGCACCAGAGAGCAGAAAACTGCAGCAGAGAGATCAAGCCTGAAAGAACAAAGAACGTGACAATACATGTTACATCACCTATTTCAAAAACTTTTAAACTATCAAATATTTAGTTTTCTGCTCTCAAAGTCAAGCACGGTTGTTTAAACAACCGTGTTTTATTTCCGTTGTAGGTTGCACGGTGCTCTCAGAGCTGTAGGTAGCACGGTGCTCTCAGAGCTGTAGGTAGCACGGTGCTCTCAGATCTGTAGGTAGCACGGTGCTCTCAGAGCTGTAGGTAGCACGGTGCTCTCAGAGCTGTAGGTAGCACCGTGCTCTCAGAGCTGTAGGTAGCACGGTGCTCTCAGAGCTGTAGGTAGCGCGGTGCTCTCAGAGCTGTAGGTAGCACGGTGCTCTCAGAGCTGTAGGTAGCGCGGTGCTCTCAGCTTTGTAGGTAGCACTTCCAAATGACACGTAGTTGTACCGGCCAATGAAATATTTCTTTCATTAGTGATGATGTAACGCACAATATCATCATAAACTATGTATAAGTGTCTCTCATCCGTTTGGTCTTTGGGATATGTGGGATGCTATCCGTAATATCCCACCGCCATAGATTAATGATTGGCACAGACGTTGGGATATTTCTCCCTATTATCTATCTTCAGATAGTGTGAACAATGTATGTATGCCTATCTATTGATCCTGATCCTGATATCCTAGATGTTGCCTCTATACGTGTTTATGATATGTTAATGTTAATGCTCACAATGTTTACCGGGAGGTGTGTTCAGGTGCATTCTGGGCGTGCTGGTCTTACAGGGAGGTGTGTTCAGGTGCATTCTCGGCGTGCTGCTCTTACAGGGAGGTGTGTTCAGGTGCATTCTGGGAGTATTGGTATCATGAGGCAGCAGGAAGTGATCTCACCATTGACCAACAAAAACCTCTAAAGTCAATAACGCGGCATTTCATTGGTTTTTCATTAGTAAAATGCTCCTAGGCTTGTGCACAGGGACACACACTATTCTTGTTAGACACACAAGGACGCACACTATGCTATGCTCGTTACAGACACAAGGACACACATTCAGAAGATTTCATATAAATATGAGGGTGTAAATCCTCCATCATAACAGCAATGCTCCAAGCTCCAAACGCGCCTGGTTGTTAAAGGGAATGGGAGAGGCCCTCTGATTGGTTGACGCGCCTGGCTGTTAAAGGGAATAGGAGAGGCCCTCTGATTGGTTGATTGCATGTTACCCAGAACACACATGGGCCCATTAAAATAGGGCCCACAAAACGTATTAGACAGTATAAATTACTAGACACAGTTAATATAACTATCAGTGTGTCCTGTATGTACACAGTGATGAGCACCGCTTTACGTCATCTCTTACTTCATGTTTCTGATAAAGAGACATTTAAAAATAGAACTAATAAACAGAGGATTCGTCTTGGCACATGTCAAGCTCATCATTCACAGTATTATGAAGCGATGACCTCTGAAGACAACATGTTAAACTTTCTCTGTGGCCGTTTAAATAGACTAAAGATCTTTACAACCAAAGAACATCAACTCCTCAATAGCATTAAATATGAAGTAATTTGAATATACAGCACCTGTTTCTGAAAGTCTCCGTGGAAAACAGCTTGGACACACTTTGTGTTGTTTTCAAATAAAGTTTGAAAAGGAAGAAAGATGACCATCTCCCTGTCCGTTGCTCTGTCTGACTGTAGCTGAGTTTCAGTTTCACTTTTACCAGGCAGCTCAGTTTGTGTAAATCATGTGACTTCTTCATACATTTTCATTGTTATTGTTATTACTGAACTGTTATCAAGTGGCCACCTTTGGACCCAATAATTCTCTTGGAACAGGCTTCTTACTGTTTAGCTGCCATAAAAAGAGTTGTTTGTCATGGTTGTTTTTCAGTTATTGACATCAATAAAGTCATATTTCTCTATGTCTCTCTCTTTCTCTTTCTACTTCTCCCCCAAATAGGCCGCCCACCTAGAGCCAGGTCCTGTCCGAGGTTTCTCTCTGTTAAAAGGATGTTATTCTTCATTGCTGTGTATATAATAAGTAAGCCAGTCAGCGGAAGAGAGAGAGAAAAAGACAGAGAGCATGTGTGACAGGAGTATTAAATTAAATGTGAATGTAAGAATGCAGTGTGTTCAGTGAATAAATGCAACAACTCCAGAAGACCTAAGCTTAGTTCTACCTGCTGATTAAAGTGACGGGGTTAGCCCCGACGTTAGCGACAAACTGAAGCGGTCCAGGCTCACTAACGTTTTGTGGCTGACCTTCAAGCTCAACCAGCTATTCTCAATTTTAGTGAGTCTGAATTTAGGCCCTGTTTACATGATTTACATGGCGCTCGCTGGTGAAAACGTTCAAATATTTTATCAAATTTCTTCCTAAAAAAAACCAAAACTAAAAAAATATTCAACTTCCTGACTAAATCCCAGGGTGCAAAGCTCCTACAGTTCTCAAAGGAACACACACACATGTGGAACAAACTACATACGATATCTGGGTAATGGTAATATAGTTAAATTAATATTGTAATAGCATGATAATAATGGGGTAATATATGTATGAGGAACTGTAGGAGTATTGCACCCTTGGATTTAGTCAGGAAGCTGAATGTGAGCTGGAAGCCTCATGGTTTGTGTTATCATCGCTCCATACTATCTGCTTCAATCTTTGACATTATGTGAAATAGATGCTGACGTACTGTTCTGATAGCTCTGTTAATTATTGTCAGAAAGTTTGAAGTGCAATATGTATATTTTTGATGATGATTGATAGCTCATATTAGACTGACGGTATGCTTCAGTAAGCTTGTTTCTCAATATTATCTTGGGTTATGCCACATGTAAGTATATTTTAGTTTATTCAGATAATCAATATAGGTTATACTACGTACACTGTATAACAATACATTTCGTATTTCCTTTATTTAATCTTACATGTTAGCTGGTCTACTGTATATACTACCGCATTACAGTGTTTTTATGTTGTAATTATCATTGTATAATGTCTGAGACTCATTAATATCTAAGTAACTGGTCATTGTGTTTCATGTCCCAGTTTTCCCTTTTGTCATTTAAATAAACTGAGTTACGATGGCCCCCAGGAGGCATCCTCACCAGATGCCCGAACCACCTCAACTGGCTCCTTTCTAAGCGAAGGAGCAGCGGCTCTACTCCGAGCTCCTCTCGGAGGACTGAGCTTCTCACCCGATCTCTAAGGGAGACGCCTGCCCCCCTCCTGAGGAAACCCATTTCGGCCGCTTGTACCCTGGTAGTAATAATAATAACAATAATAATAATAATAATAATAAGGCACGGTCTAAAACCGTAAAGATTTTTCCAGACTTCAATGGAAGAAATGAACGGGACATTTACTCTGAGCTCTATACAGTCAATCTTAAACGTGGCATTTCCGTCCTAATTATGCTTTTAAATGAAAGTTTGACTCGGGTACATTCACAAAAAGACCCTAGGAAGCATTTTAGGGAGAGTTACGCTTTAAAACTGTACTCTGCTGTGAAGTTTGATTAAAAGTAGGGATGAACAAAACCCAGAGTTTGGGTTCGGGTTCGGCCGAACTTCCACCGAACCAAACGCTATCAAAGATAAATAACAAGAGGAGAAACTGGAGAAGAAGAGGCTAACGTTGTGTTGAGTTTCTGCTTTTGTCAAAGAGTATATAAGTAACAAGAGGTCAAACTCCATTACAACAAACGCACCCATGACTGAGCTGCAGCTCCGCCATCTTGGACTGAAAGCAACAGAACGTTCCATTGAGTTTAGCCTCTCGTTGCTTCCAGAGGCTAAACTGGGCCGGAGCGCACCGAGCGCAGCTCTGCCTCCGCAGGTCCACAACACACCCTGCCAGAGCTCAGCCCCAAACATGTTGCCCCGAATGTTTTGAGTATACCCCCAAATGCGTTTTGAAAAGATGACTGAGAAATATGAAACCGGACGTCTGTTAGTGTCCACTCTCGCTATAAAAAGCTGCAGCTTCAGGTTCATGGCTCCGCTCTGCTGTCAACATGCTGCAGCAGATGTGTTGCGTTTAAGCTCCGTGTATTTCTGCCGTACCTTCGGTTTTCCACCTCCGATGTAGAGCTTTGTTTCATTCAGAGACCACAGACCCAAAGGGGGCTTTGAGTCTGTCAGGAGGTCTGAGATCTACTGGATCAGCAGAAATATAGAAATATCACATACTGCACAGCAGGCGATGGTGCAGGGAGATTATTTTCGAAAATATAGTGACTCTATTCTTATAACAGCCTATTGTTACTTTATTTTTCACAAAATATCACAAAATATCACAACTCCTCCAAACCTCAGAGAACACAGATGGGATGAGTTATATTTTTAATCTGGACATGAGCAGAAATCTTGCTCAAACATCTGAAATATTACAGTCCAGGGGTTTATTAATAAATTAAAATGAATAATGAATCATTGAGGTGAATAATTGTCATATGCACATTTAAGGAGGTTACATCCCCAACAAAAGATGTGAAAGAGAAGGAAGAATAAATTATGCCTGAGCTCCATGTGTGACTCACATATTTATTACATTACATAGAAAAGTCTATCTAAAGGAGAATAAATACAAAGCGATACAGAATGCCTAAGAGCCTTATTGCAATGTATTCCATTACATTTTTATATTTGGATTGTAAAAAGATAGGAATAGGGGCATCAAAATCATTTCTGGGGGTGGACAAGACTCCTTCTTCTCTTTGAGCGCTACGCTGGTCAACGTAATGACGGCACCGTTGGTTACAGAATGGTGTTATGAATCTAAATGGCTAATATTTTGGATCTTGAGGTAGAATAAACATTGGCCTTGTCAACAAATAGTTATAATAGCAGTTAAAGTAGTAAATAATAGTTATGCCTGGCATAATGTTACCTATTCTTTTTGTTACAGCTAAAGCACTGCTGTGGACATTGTTTACTTCATTAATGTGTTTACTGTGTTAATAGACTGAGGATGGGAAGAGGGTTCAGTTCGGGGTTCGGCAGAACCCCAAAAGTCTGGGTTATGTGCATCCCTAATTTAAAGTGACTCAAGCATTTGTGAAACTGTCCAAAAAGTTGAAATAAAGTGCTGTGTGTGTCTACCTTGTGTAGCAGTCAAACGCTCCACCAGGTCGTTCCTCGGGATCTTCCCCAGAGATTCTCTGGTCCAGTTGACGGCCTCCTGCCTGTCACGTGACAGCATCAGGTCCACGGTCTTAAGCCTGTCTGCAGGGTCCAGTTCACACCGTGGGGTTGTCGTCATGTTTCCCAGGGACCATTTGAAACGTTTGAACTCATTATCAGTTAAACCACAAGTACTGCACTCATAAATACATAATGAAGTGTACTTTCCTGGAGTATTTCCATGTTCTGCTGCTTTCTACTTGTACTTCATGCCATCTCTGGTATTGGAGTAGTGTATTTGTGGAAAGTAACTGAGTACTTACAGTTTACTGAAGAGCACTACAGCAACTCTGACCTAAACATAGTGGAGGGTTTACGGTTTGTGTTTCTCAGAACAACAACAGGTTCTGCCCTGTTTCCTGTCTGGCAGGCTGATGATCAGCAGTGTATCTGTGACTTTAACACTTCTGTGTGTGTCTATGTGGTGTGTGTGTGTCTGTGTGAGTGTGTCTTTGTGTGTGTGTGTGTGTGTGTGTGTGTGTGTGTTTGGAATTTTATTCCTATCTTTATGCAAGAGCACATTGCGTTGCTTGGACTCAGATGTCTAGACCTGCTCTATCTGTAGATTATAGACTGGTCTAGACCTACTCTATCTGTAAATTATAGAGTGGTCTAGACCTGCTTTATCTGTTAATCATAGAGTGGTCTAGACCTACTCTATCTGTAAATTATAGAGCGGTCTAGAACTGCTCTATCTGTAAATTATAGAGTGGTCTAGACCTGCTCTATCTCTAAATTATAGAGCGGTCTAGACCTGCTCTATCTGTAAATTATAGAGCGGTCTAGACCTGCTCTATCTGTAAATTATAGAGCGGTCTAGACCTGCTCTATCTGTAAATTATAGAGCGGTCTAGACCTGCTCTATCTGTAAATTATAGAGCGGTCTAGACCTGCTCTATCTGTAAATTATAGAGCGGTCTAGACCTGCTCTATCTCTAAATTATAGAGCGGTCTAGACCTGCTCTATCTCTAAATTATAGAGTAACTTGTTATGAATTGATACTATAAATACAATTTAATTGAATTGAATTGACAGCTTAATGTTTTTAAAAGTAGCACGTTAACAGTTCTTATAATGCTTTCCTTTACAAATAATATCACAATCTAAACATTAATATCAATTCATTTAAATACTTTGGTTCAAATGTGTACATATAAATTAAGTCAATACTGATGTACTTTCCATATGCCTGCACTGATACTACTGCAGTTATGAATCTCATGTTATAACATGAATATGTAATTAATGTATTCCCTGCCGATGAACGTGATGTCATGGAGGTTCCTGGGAGCCAGGCCCTACTTCACAGACCTGGCATGATGCACAAACACAGTGGTCAGACCCAGAAATGGAGGACCACACCTACTCCAAAATGTCATGATTGTGTGTTTTCTGTTGTAGTTATTTCCTGTTTTATTTTGTAGTCCCATGTGATTTACTTCCTGTTTTGTACTGTCCCACCAGTGTGATTACCTGTCCCCTTCCCTTATGTGTTGCACCTGTGTCTTAATGTCCCATGTCTTCTGTATTTAAGTTCAGTTTTTCCTGAACTTACACAGAGAGACTACAAATTAAAAAAGTAAATAACTACAACAGAAAACCCACAATCATGACACAAAGGACCTACTATCACATGTGGTCCATCCTGTGAGACGTCGTTGTCTGTTGCAGATGTTACTCTGAAAGATGATACAGACCGTATGCTGTACATAGGGATTCTACTACTTGAATTTAAAATACTTGTGTCTTGCTTGCAATGTTTTGCTCCCAAATCATCAGCATTGCCAGCAGAGGAGCAAATCCTGTCATCCTGACATTGATGAAGCTTAGACAGAACTTTTTTATAGCGGATTTAGCAAAACGCTTCAAAATGTCACCTGGTCAAGTCAGAAAAACACTGAAAGTCTGGATAGATATGATTGCTGAGCACACCCAAGACAGTTTTCCTAACACATCTTGTATAATTGGCTGCTAATGTCGGCATACACATTGAGCAAGCTATCAGGTGTCTTAAGGTATACAAGATCCTCTCACAAACTGTGCCTATTCATTTTGTTAATAAAATTGATAAGATCTTTGCAGCACTTGTAAATCTGCGAGGGCAGCTTATTTCAAGCAAATAGACACAATAACAGTCACCATGACTAAACAGAAGTAGTGGGATGTAATAGATAGATTTTGCTTATCATACTGTATGTTTATATTATTACATAAGGTTTTGAATGCAGGAATACTTTCCCAGTATGGTATTGCTACTGATAGAGAATTCATTTTTATAAAGTCTTTTATTTGTCTTATTTCTATAGTGCAGCTGTTTCTCGCAGAGATAGTAAATGCCTCACTGCAGTATATCACAGGCTTAGTTTCGAGGTCACTCAAGGTACATGTCGTCCAGGCGGCCTGCACTTTGCCCTGGTTCTCCTAGCGTAGGCAATACAAATCATCCTTGTATCAACAACTGTGAATCTGTGTGTGTGTGTGTTTAATAAAAACGACTATCTCCAGAGAAATATTTGAAGTTCCCTGAGAGCGATGCTGGAGAGAGGTTGCTCTCGTGTGTTCTTCCCTCTTGCAATAGTCTATTAACTGCTCATTGCCGTCTGCGTCTCGTTTTCTTTCTCTCAATCTCTATCTCTCTTTTGCCTGCCTGCTCTTTCCACATTCCTGCAGCATGCAGCTCCCGCTGTATCTTCCTTCTCTTTTTCTCCTGGACTGTCACTCTCTCTTCAACATACAATCGCTCTAGTAAACCATTCACAGAAGCTAACCTGAGCTTTCCATCAAAACCATACTTATTTACCCATTCTTTCACAAATTCTACGCTTCCCGGGATGGTTCTTTCCATGAATTTCACATCTTTAGGAATGGTGACACTCTGTCTCTGACCCATCTCTCTTCCCTAATTTACTTCACAACTCACAAATCCCACAATAAAAAAACTGCGTCGCGTCAACCTGTGTTTCTTTTTCTCACCAAAATCCCACAAATAGCCACAATTAAACCGCTATGCAGCAACAGCCTTATTGCGTTAAGACAAATATCGAATACAATAACCCGCTATGCCGCAACAACCTTATTGTTTTCAGACAAATAACAAACAGCCACAAATCATACAATAACCCGCTATGCAGCGACACAAAACAGCGTAACAGCAAAAACACACAACAGCAAACTCAGCAAAGACAAAACAGCAATATCAGTGGAAGCAAGAAACTGCCGGACTTCTGAAAATACTCAGAACGGCTTCAAGACACATCTACCGTCTCCCCGCTCGGGGAGAATTGTGTCGCTCGGTTCTGTCCCAGACAGAAAGAAACATCAAATGATATTTCCCGGTTATTTGCTCAGCTTTGTCCCAGACGGAAAATAAACATCAATGATAGCCATACTTTGAGCTTTTTATCTGGCCCCAGGCAAACAGAATTTTACTCAATATAGTCCCAGACAGTAGGAATAAACATCAATGATACTTTCAATTTAGCTAGCAATAACTGGCCCCAGGCCGCTGTGCACTTTTTCTGCAGTAGACCCTGTGCCCACTCAGAAACTCAGAACTGCATCACTCACCCGTGTCTGTTCGCTCCTTGACCGTGGGAGTCGTCACCGAGGGGCGCAGGGCAGCGCCGGACCAACCTATGGCCCCGTCCCGCGAAGGGGTGGACGGCTGTTAACAGATTCTCCGGCCTTGATCAAGCGCGGTCCTGGACTCCTCAGCTGTTGACTCCCAGGTTTCGGCTTTTGACCTTTCTCTTGGCCCTTTCTATTTGGTCCTTGGTAGTTTGCCATGCTAACCATAGCTTGGGCCACAGCATGCAGTTGGGTGTCAGAGTTTTTAATCTTTTTATTTTCTAGGACCTCCTGAGCGTGTGCTGCCCATTCCATTAACTGAATCAGGGTGGCAGTCTTCCAACCAACCTGGTGCTTTCTGACAAAGTCGGCCAAGGCAGGTCTCATGTTGTTCAAGAGTTGTTGTTTTAACTGACTTTGGTACGTCCCTTCTGCACTCCCGTCATCCACCAGTCCGCTGTTTGCTTTGAAAACATCTTCCAGTCTTCCCCGGAACTGATGGATGTCTTCCCCGTCATTGCCTTGTGACGTAGATTTTTGAGTGGTCTGGGCTCTTCACCCACACTGTAGTAACTCTTTGGCCTACGTCGGTAATCTGTAGGCTCAGGCTATCGTTTCCTGCTGGCAGCCATGCTCCATCGCCGTCCTTTCCAGTGTAACTTCCTTTTACTCTGGTCCAATTATGTCCGAAACAGATTTGCAGAGCTTTGGTTGCTTCGTAACCATTCAATTGGTATGAGGCCATTAACTGATTGAAGTTGGTCACCCATTCCTGGGCATCTTTGGTAGGGTCTCCTAACCCTTTACATGCTTCGGTCATTTCTGTGTTGGTCCATGGGCGATAGACTCTAATAGTGCGGGCTAGGTCTCCTCCTTCTCCGTAGTGGGGGTTTGCCACTTCCATCATGGGGAAACTATGACTAGGTTGTTCTTCTGGATCTGGTGGTGGATTATTGGTCGGTGGGGGGCGCTGGAGGGGGCAGGGGTCAGGGTAGAGTCTCTTCTTTTGAGACAGACAGATATCTGATTTGACAGTTGGGTTAGGTGCCATGTTTTTCTTCTTCTTCCCCCCCCCCTCGTTCTGGCCCTCAAGGGTGTTTCAGGCTTTAGCTGCCCTCCTTCAGCTCCATCTACTGCTTCCTCCTCTTCACTATCTCTCTCCTCCCCTTCTTCATCGGTCTCGTCATCATCCGGTGTAGGTGCCTCCTCAGGCTGATGTGCAGGTGGGAGGGGCTGTTGGAGCTGTTGCGGGGGCTTTTTTCGTCTTCGCAGTCCAGTCTCATCATCTGGATGTATTGTTAAAGCCACTATAGCACATTCTGTATCTGGACCCTTTTTTAACTCTTTTTTTTTTGTTTGTTAAATGTACAACAGGAGGGAAATGATAGAGAATTCATTTTTATAAAGTCTTTTATTTGTCTTATTTCTTCTCTGTAGTAGTGTCTTAAAGTAGTTTAACTTTTATGCTTATTATATGCACATTTAACAAACTGTGTTTCTCTAGTGCAGCTGTTTCTCGCAGAGATAGTAAATGCCTCACTGCAGTATATCACAGGCTTAGTTTCGAGGTCACTCAAGGTACATGTCGTCCAGGCGGCCTGCACTTTGCCCTGGTTCTCCTAGCGTAGGCAATACAAATCATCCTTGTATCAACAAACTGTGACTCTGTGTGTGTGTGTGTGTTTAATAAAAACGACTATCTCCAGAGAAATATTCGAAGTTCCCTGAGAGCGATGCTGGAGAGAGGTTGCTCTTGTGTGTTCTTCCCTCTTGCAATAGTCTATTAACTGCTCATTGCCGTCTGCGTCTCGTTTTCTTGACCGTCTTTGATTTAATAAGTTTAAGTGTCCTGAACGTGACAGCTACTTTTATTAATACTAGTGTGTGCTATTGAGAGAAAGGTTGCGGCTGAGCTGACAGCAAACAGCTGTTAATGATCAAAGCGGAGTAGAAAAGCTGCGGGGCATGGCTGACATGTGTCCTCGCAACACTTACTCATCTTGCCCAACTTCATGTATTTAATTGTTTTATCATCTCAACACTTATCCACCAACACTTTCAATTAAAATAATAAAAATCTTGTCTAGTCCTTATTGATGTACTGTACAAATGTCTGTCTCGACGTGCTGTAGCTAGGTTTTGTGTTTCTGCAGAACAGGAACCTGCTGAAAACCAGTTCTTGAACTGAGTCAGGCCCGTTTGCATTGTAATGTAATGTTACTTTTTGACTTTCCTGTATAATAAATATAAATGAATGAAAATGAATGAAAACTGGAGCTGTCATAAACCTTGGTGCGCTTTCGACAGGTGAGGGTTGGGCTCAGTATGACAGATTGTGTTACTTTGGCTGGATCATATTTGTTGGGGCCTGCCTTGCTGCTGTCTACATCTGCTCTGTAACTTAGCTGAAGAAGACCCTTTGACTGGAGCTGAGACAGATCATGGATGAATTGCTGTTGGCTATGAAGTCTCTATGGTTCTTTAAACATTGGGAGGTTGGTAATTCTTGCATAGAACAAATTGATGTTCCTGTGATGGTACAGCATTTGTATTTGAACGTTTTCACCAGCGAGCGCCATGTAAATCATGTAAACAGGGCCTAAATTCAGACTCACTAAAATTGAGAATAGCTGGTTGAGCTTGAAGGTCAGCCACCTAACGTTAGTGAGCCTGGACCGCTTCAGTTTGTCGCTAACGTCGGGGCTAACCCCGTCACTTTAAGCAGCAGGTAGAACTAAGCTTAGGTCTTCTGGAGTTGTTGCATTTATTCACTGAACACACTGCATTCTTACATTCACATTTAATTTAATACTCCTGTCACACATGCTCTCTGTCTTTTTCTCTCTCTCTTCCGCTGACTGGCTTACTTATTATATACACAGCAATGAAGAATAACATCCTTTTAACAGAGAGAAACCTCGGACAGGACCTGGCTCTAGGTGGGCGGCCTAGTTGGGGGAGAGGTAGAAAGAGAAAGAGAGAGACATAGAGAAATATGACTTTATTGATGTCAATAACTGAAAAACAACCATGACAAACAACTCATTTTATGGCAGCTAAACAGTAAGAAGCCTGTTCCAAGAGAATTATTGGGTCCAAAGGTGGCCACTTGATAACAGTTCAGTAATAACAATAACAATAAAAATGTATGAAGAAGTCACATGATTTACACAAACTGAGCTGCCTGGTAAAAGTGAAACTGAAACTCAGCTACAGTCAGACAGAGCAACGGACAGGGAGATGGTCATCTTTCTTCCTTTTCAAACTTTATTTGAAAACAACACAAAGTGTGTCCAAGCTGTTTTCCACGGAGACTTTCAGAAACAGGTGCTGTATATTCAAATTACTTCATATTTAATGCTATTGAGGAGTTGATGTTCTTTGGTTGTAAAGATCTTTAGTCTATTTAAACGACCACAGAGAAAGTTTGATCGACTTGTGTAACAAGCAGAGTGTGTCCTCTTGTGTGTAATAAGTATAGTGTGTGTCCCTGTGTGTGTAACAAGCATAGTGTGCGTTCCTGTGTGTAACAAGCATAGTGTGTGTCCCTGTGTGTAATAAGTATAGTGTGTCCCCCTGTGTGTAATAAGTATAGTGTGTGTCCCTGTGTGTGTAACAAGCATAGTGTGCGTTCCTGTGTGTAACAAGCATAGTGTGTGTCCCTGTGTGTGTAACAAGCATAGTGTGCGTTCCTGTGTGTAACAAGCATAGTGTGTGTCCCTGTGTGTAATAAGTATAGTGTGTCCCCTGTGTGTAATAAGTATAGTGTGTGTCCCTGTGTGTGTAACAAGCATAGTGTGCGTTCCTGTGTGTAACAAGCATAGTGTGTGTCCCTGTGTGTAATAAGTATAGTGTGTGTCCCTGTGTGTGTAACAAGCATAGTGTGCGTCCCTGTGTGTAACAAGCATAGCGTGTGTCCCTGTGTGTGTAGAGCATAGTGTGTGTCCCTGTGTGTAACAAGCATAGTGTGCGTCCCTGTGTGTAACAAGCAGAGTGTGCGTCCCTGTGTGTGTAACAAGCATAGTGTGTGCCCCTGTGTGTAACAAGCATAGTGTGTGTCCCTGTGTGTAATAAGTATAGTGTGTCCCCCTGTGTGTAATAAGTATAGTGTGTGTCCCTGTGTGTGTAACAAGCATAGTGTGCGTTCCTGTGTGTAACAAGCATAGTGTGTGTCCCTGTGTGTGTAACAAGCATAGTGTGCGTTCCTGTGTGTAACAAGCATAGTGTGTGTCCCTGTGTGTAATAAGTATAGTGTGTCCCCCTGTGTGTAATAAGTATAGTGTGTGTCCCTGTGTGTGTAACAAGCATAGTGTGCGTTCCTGTGTGTAACAAGCATAGTGTGTGTCCCTGTGTGTAATAAGTATAGTGTGTGTCCCTGTGTGTGTAACAAGCATAGTGTGCGTCCCTGTGTGTAACAAGCATAGCGTGTGTCCCTGTGTGTGTAGAGCATAGTGTGTGTCCCTGTGTGTAACAAGCATAGTGTGCGTCCCTGTGTGTAACAAGCAGAGTGTGCGTCCCTGTGTGTGTAACAAGCATAGTGTGTGTCCCTGTGTGTAACAAGCATAGTGTGTGTCCCTGTGTGTAACAAGAATAGTGTGTGTCCCTGTGTGTAACAAGCATAGTGTGTGTCCCTGTTTGTGTAACAAGAAAAGTGTGTGTCCCTGTGCACGATCCTAGGAGCATTTCACTGATTATCTGTTAAAATAACAATGAAATTCCGCGCTATTGACTTTAGAGGTTTTTGTTGGTCAATAGTGAGATCACTTCCTGCTGCCTCTAGATAGTAATACTCCTAGAATGCACCTGAACACACCTCCCTGTAAGACCAGCACGCCCCAAATGCACCTGAACACACCTCCCTGTAAGACCAGCACACCCAAAATGCACCTGAACACCTCCCTGTAAGACCAGGACTCCCAGAATGCACCTGAACACACCTCCTGAACGCTACCTACAGCTCTGAGAGCACCGCTACCTACAGCTCTGAGAGCACCGCTACCTACAGCTCTGAGAGTACCTGTCAGGAGTGTGTGATTCTCTGCAGGTGTGTGCTGCTGATGACAGGCCAGCAGCTGAGGCTGATCAGCTGATCAGTGCCCCACAGCTTAGGAGAGGGCAGCATGGCTATGTGCAGAAGAGAGAGGCTTCTGTGGAAGCCAACATAGAGAAAGCTGCTAGGAGCTGCTGGCTGCTGTGTGACCTGCTCTGAACCAAACCTTACGATACCTGTGCCTGTTGTCGTCTTCCTTTTTAAGATTGTTTTTAGTTGCCTCTTGTTGTGCGGGCACAATACATTTGCCTTCTTTAAACATTTGCTTTCTCTCCCGAGTTTATTATTTTAAGCTGTTTGCGTCCTCCAACCCTAGACTACTTTGGGTAGTAACAGATTTGGGTGCTCGTCCGGGAGCTTTTGTTTGTACGGTTTTCATTGTCTGTTGCGGTAGGTTTTTCTGTTTGATATTTTTATATAGCCCTGTGTGCTGTCTCTGTGGCTTTGCTGGTGTGTGATTGTGAAACTGCTTCCTCAGTCTAGGTAGGGTAGTGTCCAGCTGGGCCTAATCAGCCTTTCCTTCGGACGCTAGTTTATGGTTTTGCGTTTTTTGTTTTCAGAGTCAATCCTAGGCGGAGGCTGCGTTCTCCAAAGGGGCTGGCGTTTCGGATTTCGGCCGCTGATGTGTTGCCTGTAAGTTGCCTCGAGCCTAGCACAGCTTCAGAAGATATTCAGGGTTTAGTATTGGTTAGGCAGGTTCTGGGGAAGATTTGTTTCCGTGAGTGCAAGGTTGGAGGCTTATTGTGTGGGCATATTATTGATATTGAACATTAAACTTACCGTGTTCAACGTGACTGTGCTTGTAGCGTACAATGGCCGCTTTTCAGTTAGGTGCGTTTGTGTGCAACCCTACTTTAGGTACATTTGACAAGTGTACAAAGAAGAATTTCGGTATATTATGGAATTTCTGTGTCTGTTTCCCTCTGTAAGGCCGAGCTGAAGGCTCTTGTGTTAGATGGTCTCGTTAGTCAGGGTTTTTTCTCTGTATCTGCACCTGTGTGCAGCCCTGATCTAGCGGTGAGTGCACCTAATATGACAGATCAGCCCGTTACTGTCACTCCTGTTGTTCGACATGAGGGGGCCGAACGACAGCCCGTCACTTTACCGCGGTTTGAACCAATGTCGGTAGATTAATCTCTGGGTTCTAAGCTGGATGCCAGGTTGAAGGTGCGGTTAATGCACCTTCAGGTAGAGAGGGAAGAGAAAGAAAGGGACTTTCAGCTCCACATAGAGTTAGTGTTGAAGAAATTGGAGGCGGAGACTGCCTTAAAGATGCGTCAGATGGAGATACAGGCTGGGTTGGGAGTTGCCCATAACATAACCACTGCTGGCACGCATTCTCGCAGTTCTGTCAATTTTGACGTGAGTAAGCACATTTCGCTGGTGCCTGTTTTCCGTGAGTCCGAGGTAGACGCATACTTTGGTGCATTTGAGCGTATTGCTGCTGCTCTACAGTGGCCTAAGGATGTGTGGGATATTTTATTGCAGTGTAAGTTAGTGGGTAAAGCTCAAGAGGCCTGATCCTCTTTGTCTGTGGAGGACGGGCTGGCTTATGATAAGGTAAACAGTGCTGTTCTGCAAGCATATGAGCTGGTGCCTGAGGCCTACCAACAGCGTTTCCGCAGTCTTAGGAAAAGTCAAAGCCATTGTATGTAGACTTTGCGAGAGAGAAAGGGATTCTTTTTGACAGGTGGTGTGCAGCGTGCAAGGTTGCCGATCTGTCTTCTTTGCGTGAGCTAATGTTGTTAGAGGAGTTTAAAAACTGCGTACCTGAGCGTACAACTGTGTTTTTAAATGAGCAGAAAGTGTCCACCCTACAGCAAGCTGCCACTCTGGCTGATGAGTTTACGCTTACTCATAAAATCGTTTTTAGCAAATGTGATACTTCCCCATGTGAAGTTCCCCAAGGTGCTGATTTTCCAGTGCGTTATGAAAGCGCTCCTTCGCGTCCAAGGTCTGACAAACTATGCTTCTGCTGTCGCAAGTCATTTGATTGCTAACTTTGACGCTTGGAAGCGGAAGAAGCGGGGGTTGTTTCAGAAACAGCCGAAGGGTGTGGGATTGATTAAAACCTCTCCCAGAGTCCAATCCTTGGAATCTGTGGCTCCTGAGGTGCCTGATGACTGTTTTAAATCTTTCATCTTTAATGGTTTTGTGTCTGTTTCAGGGAAATCTGAGGATCAGCAGCCAGTGAAAATACTGCAAGACACGGCTTGTTCGCAGTCACTGATCCTGTCTGATGGTCTGCCGCTGGGACCTAGCTTAAGCGTGTGTGCAGTTGTGAGGGGCATTGAAATGGGTTTTGTGCCAGCACCGTTGTATCAGATTCATGTACAGTCTGACCTAGTGACAGGGTTTTTTACAGAAGGCGCTCGGTCAGGATTCCCTATTGATGGCATTGACTTCATCACGGGGAATAATATTGCAGGGGGAAAGTGTATCCTGTTCCTGAGGTTGTGTGCACTCCCTTCCTGACTCAGAAAGCAATGAGCTAGCTCGAGAACATCCTCATGTGTTTGTAGCTAGTGTAACTACTAGAGTGCAGGCTCGTAAGCAGGCTCAAGAGGTTAGTTTGTCTGACTCCTTGTTTGCTTCTGTACTTTCTGGGGAAAGTGTGACCTCTGGTAGTTCCGTAAGCTGTATTTCAGGCGAGTCTGGTGAAAAGGCTACAGTGTTGGTGCCTGACGCTGCTGCACCCTTGCCGCTTACTCGGGAGGCTCTCATTAAAGCTCAGAAAAATTATCCCTCGCTGGATAAGTGTTGGAAGTCAGTGGTCAAGTAATGGTCAACTGCCATTCTTTGTGGAGAATGGTGTGTTGATGCGGAGGTGGGTCTCACGGACAGGGTGGGTGGCGACTGATTCAGAGGAGGATTGGGGGGTGGTTCTTCAGGTAGGGATCCCTGTTGACTGTAGGCAGCATGTGTTAGCGCTGGCTCACGAGCACCTGTGGTCAGGTCACTTGGGCATCAACAAAACCTATGATCGTGTTCTTAGGCAGTTCTTTTGGCCAGGAATGAAGGCAGACGTAGTGCGCTTCTGTAAAACCTGCAGTACTTGCCAGATGGTAGGTAAGCCTAATCAGCCTGTCCCCCCGCGCCACTGCGGCCTATTCCTGCAGTTGGTGAACCTTTTGAGCATGTTTTGGTCGACTGCATGGGTCCATTGCCCAAAGCCAAGTCTGGGAATCACCAAGTGTGAGTTTGGCAAGGCCACTGTGACTTACCTTGGTAAGCAGGTTGGCCAGGGGCAGGTTCGGCCTGTGGAAGCTAAGGTGGCTGTGGTTGTCTCTCTGCCAGTGCCCAGCACTAGACGAGAACTACGGCGTTTCTTAGGCATGACAGGTTACTATCGCTGTTTCTGCAAGAACTTATCGGTAGTAGTTGCTCCTCTGACCAGGTTGTGTAGTCCTGTGATTCCTTTTGTGTGGAATGAGTGCAACCATGCTTTTAACTCTACTAAGTCTCTCCTTTGTAGTGCTCCTGTACTGTGCTACCTACAGCTCTGAGAGCACCGCACTACCTACAGCTCTGAGAACACTGCGCTACCTACAGCTCTGAGAGCGTTGCGCTGCCTACAGCTCTGAGAGAACCGTTCTACCTACAGCTCTGAGAGCACCGTGCTACCTACAGCTCTGAGAGCACCACGCCACCTACAGCTCTGAGAGTACCGCTACCTACAGCTCTAAAAGCACCGTGCTACCTACAGCTCTGAGAGCACCTTGCTACCTACAGCTCTGAGAGCACCACGCTACCTACAGCTCTGAGAGCACTGCTACTTACAGCTCTGAGAGCACTGTGCTACCTACAGCTTTGAGAGCACCGCGCTACCTACAGCTCTGAGAGCACCGCTACCTACAGTTCTGAGAGCACCGTGCTACCTACAGTTCTGAGAGCACCTCTACCTACAGCTCTGAGAGCACTGTGCTACCTACAGCTCTGAGAGCACTGTGCTACCTACAGCGGAAATAAAACACGGTAGTTTGATGGAAACAACCATGTTTGACTGTGAGCGCAGAAAACTAAATACTTGATAGTTCTTTCTTCATGGAGATGTATTGTTTAACCTCTGCCTTTGTTTTTCAGGCTTGATCTCTCTGCTGCAGTTTTCTGCTCTCTGATGCGAGGATTAGGAAGACACAGACTCCTCCATCATGGCCACTGCCGACCAGCTGCTGGAGTTGATGTTCTCCTGGATCGAGCAGAGGGAGCGCTGTGCAGAGCAGCTGAAGAAACTGGCCCAGGAGCTGGAATCGCTCAGGGAGAAATGCAACGGCAGTGAATATGTTGGCAGCACAGTGTATTCAGATGGAGCAGCTGCTCCATCTGACCTTTTGCAGCTGGAGCAGCGTATTCAGAGTTAGGAGCTGCTGTATCTGTGGTAACTAAAATCACTGAGCACTTCTTATCCAGCCACACCCTGAAAAAGGCGCAGGAAATAGAACAGAAGAGCAACGAAATTACAGAAAGAATCCAGAAACTGTTCCAGCAACTGAAAGAGAAGGTGAAGAAAGTGTATAACATCTTAGACCCAGATGAACTGGACCGATGTTTTGTGACTGAATTCCTGGGAGCGGTGGCAGGACGGCAGATCGATTCCCACATTGCAGCTGCAGGACTGGGGCTCGACCACATCTACAGTGATCCTGCATTGATTGTTAGAGTTGCTGGTATTGTGGGAAATTTCACCCTTCAATCTAGTGGAGAAGAACTAACACCTTTAATTGCTGAAGGAGTGGAGAAACTTGTCAAAGAAATGTCTAAAACTACATTTAAAGCGGCCTTTAAAGGAGGAGCCATGGTAAGAATATACATCATGCATTGGTACATTGCTACGCAGTAAATCACACACACATATGCTATTTTTGGGGTATGCCTCTATAGCACAATCTTTTTTCCTGATTGACAATTACAGATTTACTGTATTTACAGTTTAGATAAATGTTCATGTAATTTCCTCGGAGTTTGCATTCTGATAACATCAAACATTAAATTATGTTGATCCATATTCATGGTCAGGTTGTGGGAGGAGCTGTTGGAATGTCGTTTGCTCTTTCTGAAGCGATTGACAACTGGAAAGAACTGATTGAGAAGAATCATGTGACTGAAGCGAGCCAATCACTGAGAGATACAGCCAACGCTATTCTGAAGATGACTCGGATACTGAGGGGACAGTTTGACGACGTGAAGTAGGAAGCTTTCTGTCTCCTTAAATGTATTAAAGTGATCCCCCCCCCAGAATCACCATTCTATCCAGAAAACATACATTAGATCTGATAATCACTTAATTTTTTTAAGGAAGTCTCATTTTATGTAAAAAATTGTTCCTGGCCATCGTTGTTGTTGGGTTTTTTGAATGATTGTAAGCATATTCACTTATTTTATTCACAGGAGGATATTAAAGAGACAGGAAGAAGTAGAGCTCAGGAAGAAACAGGAAGAAAAAAAGCTCAAGAGGACATTAAAGAAACTGTTAGAAGAAGAAAAGCTCAGGAAGAAACAGGAAGAAGAAGAAGAAGAAAAGCTCAAGAGGATATTAAAGAAACTGCTAGAAGAAGAAAAGCTCAGGAAGAAACAAGAAGAACAAGAAGAAGAAAAGCTCAGGAGGATATTAAAGAAACTGTTAGAAGAAGAAAAGCTCAGGAAGAAACAGGAAGAAGAAGAAGAAGAAAAGCTCAGGAGGATATTAAAGAAACTGCTAGAAGAAGAAGAAGAAGAAGAAGAAGAAGAAGAAGAAGAAGAGCTCAGGAGAATATTAAAGAAACAGGAAGAAGAAGAAGAGCTCAGGAAGAAACAGGAAGAAGAAGAAGAAGAAGAAGAAAAGCTCAGGAGGATATTAAAGAAACTGTTAGAAGAAGAAGAAGAAGAAGAAGAAGAAGAAGAGCTCAGGAGAATATTAAAGAAACAGGAAGAAGAAGAAGAGCTCAGGAAGAAACAGGAAGAAGAAAAGTAAGTCTATGTATACAGTATGTAATGTGTATATGTATACACACAAATATATACACTCACCGGCCACTTTATTAGGTACACCTGTCCAACTGCTCGTTAACACTTAATTTCTAAGCAGCCAATCACATGGCGGCAACTCAGTGCATTTAGGCATGTAGACATGGTCAAGAGAATCTCCTGCAGTTCAAACCGAGCATCAGTATGGGGAAGAAAGGTGATTTGAGTGACTTTGAACGTGGCATGATTGTTGGTGCCAGAAGGGCTGGTCTGAGTATTTCAGAAACTGCTAATCTACTGGGATTTTCACGCACAACCATCTCTAGGGTTTACAGAGAATGGTCCGAAAAAGAAAAAACATCCAGTGAGCGGCAGTTCTGTGGGCGGAAATGCCTTGTTGATGCCAGAGGTCAGAGGAGAATGGCCAGACTGGTTCGAGCTGATAGAAGGGCAACAGTGACTCAAATAACCACCCGTTACAACCAAGGTGGGCAGAAGAGCATCTCTGAACGCACAGTACGTCGAACTTTGAGGCAGATGGGCTACAGCAGCAGAAGACCACATCGGGTGCCACTCCTTTCAGCTAAGAACAGGAAACTGAGACTACAATTTGCACAAGCTCATCGAAATTGGACAATAGAAGATTGGAAAACGTTGCCTGGTCTGATGAGTCTCGATTTCTGCTGCGACAGTCGGATGGTAGGGTCAGAATTTGGCGTCTACAACATGAAAGCATGGATCCATCCTGCCTTGTATCAACGGTTCAGGCTGGTGGTGGTGGTGTCATGGTGTGGGGAATATTTTCTTGGCACTCTTTGGGCCCCTTGGTACCAATTGAGCATCGTTGCAACGCCACAGCCTACCTGAGTATTGTTGCTGACCATGTCCATCCCTTTATGACCATAATGTACCCAACTTCTGATGGCTACTTTCAGCAGGATAATGCGCCATGTCATAAAGCTGGAATCATCACAGACTGGTTTCTTGAACATGACAATGAGTTCGCTGTACTCAAATGGCCTCCACAGTCACCAGATCTCAATCCAATAGAGCATCTTTGGGATGTGGTGGAACGGGAGATTCGCATTATGGATGTGCAGCCATCATGTCAATATGGACCAAACTCCCTGAGGAATGCTTCCAGCACCTTGTTGAATCTATGCCACGAAGAATTGAGGCAGTTCTGAAGGCAAAAGGGGGTCCAACCCGTTACTAGCATGGGGTACCTAATAAAGTGGCCGGTGAGTGTATATATACACACACATATACAGTATATATATATATATATATATATATATATATATATATATATATATATATATATATATGTGTATATATATATATATATATATATATAAAAATACTCCAGGAAAGTACACTTCATTATGTATTTATGAGTGCAGTACTTGTGGTTCAACTTACAGTAAAAGCATAGCCTTGTTAAAGGTGACCTATTGTGTAGCATGTTCAGGTCCATATGTGTATTTAGTGATTGTACTAGAAGATGTTAACATGCTTGATGTTTCTCCTCCTGCCCCCGGCGGCTGCTCCTGTATTCTCTCTGCTGGAGCGCTTGTCTCTTTAAGAAGAAGAAAAGCCACAAATAACTCACTGAAATGCAAAACAAAATAAATCAAAAACGTGACAAGAAGCATTAAAATGTAACAAAACTACAAAGCAGCCGTCTGAAACTGTGCTCTGATTTGAACAGGACAGCTGAAATGCTGCAGAACATCCAGCAGGATTTGACTGATGATGAGTTCACACGTTTCAAATGGTCCCTGGGAAACATGACGACAATCCCACGGTGTGAACTGGACCCTGCAGACAGGCTTAAGACCGTGGACCTGATGCTGTCATGTGACAGGCAGGAGGCCGTCAACAGGACCAGAGACTCTCTGGGGAAGATCCCGAGGAACGACCTGGTGGAGCGTTTGACTGCTACACAAGGTAGACACACACAGCACTTTATTTCAACTTTTTGGACAGTTTCACAAATGCTTGAGTCACTTTTACTCAAACTTTGCTGTAATGTAACTGAGTACATCTACTCCACTACTTAATAATGTGTGTGTGTATGTGTGTGTGTGTGTGTGTGTGTGTCTCTTTAATACTTTAACTACATTTTCCTGATGATACTTACAGAAGAAGAAAACCTCAAGAAGAAACAGGAAGAAGAAGAAAAGCTCAGGAAGAAACAGGAAGAAGAAGAAAAGGTCAGAAAGAAACAGAAAGAAGAAGAAAAGCTCAGGAAGAAACATGAAGAAGAAGAAAAGCTCAGAAAGAAACAGGAAGAAGAAGAGCAGCTCAGGAAGAAACAAGAAGAAGAAGAAAAGCTCAGAAAGAAACAGGAAGAAGAAGAAAAGCTCAGAAAGAAACAGGAAGAAGAAGAAAAGCTCAGGAAGAAACAGGAAGAAGAAGAAAAGCTCAGGAAGAAACAGGAAGAAGAAGAGAAGCACAGGAAGAAACATGAAGAAGAAGAAAAGCTCAGAAAAAAACAGGAAGAAGAAGAAAAGCTCAGGAAGAAAAAGGAAGAAGAAAAGCTCAGGAAGAAACAGGAAGAAGAAGAGAAGCTCAGGAAGAAACATGAAGAAGAAGAGAAGCTCAGGAAGAAACAGGAAGAAGAAGAAAAGCTCAGAAAGAAACAGGAAGAAGAAAAGCTCAGGAAGAAACATGAAGAAGAAGAGAAGCTCAGGAAGAAACATGAAGAAGAGGAGAAGCTCAGGAAGAAACATGAAGAAGAAGAGAAGCTCAGGAAGAAACATGAAGAAGAAGAGAAGCTCAGGAAGAAACATGAAGAAGAAGAAAAGCTCAGGAAGAAACATGAAGAAGAAAAGCTCAGGAAGAAACATGAAGAAGAAAAGCTCAGAAAGAAACAGAAAGAAGAAGAAAAGCTCAGGAAGAAACATGAAGAAGAAAAGCTCAGGAAGAAACAGGAAGAAGAAGAAAAGGTCAGAAAGAAACAGAAAGAAGAAGAAAAGCTCAGGAAGAAACATGAAGAAGAAGAAAAGCTCAGAAAGAAACAGGAAGAAGAAGAGAAGCTCAGGAAGAAACATGAAGAAGAAGAAAAGCTCAGGAAGAAACAAGAAGAAGAAGAAAAGCTCAGAAAGAAACAGGAAGAAGAAAAGCTCAGAAAGAAACAGGAAGAAGAAGAAGAAAAGCTCAGGAAGAAACATGAAGAAGAAGAGAAGCTCAGGAAGAAACATGAAGAAGAAGAGAAGCTCAGGAAGAAACATGAAGAAGAAGAAAAGCTCAGGAAGAAACATGAAGAAGAAGAGAAGCTCAGGAAGAAACAGGAAGAAGAAGAGAAGCTCAGGAAGAAACATGAAGAAGAAGAGAAGCTCAGGAAGAAACAGGAAGAAGAAGAGAAGCTCAGGAAGAAACAGGAAGAAGAAGAAAAGCTCAGGAAGAAACAGGAAGAAGAAGAAAAGCTCAGGAAGAAACAAGAAGAAGAAGAGAAGCTCAGGAAGAAACAGGAAGAAGGAAAGTAAGTTTATATATACAGACACATATATATATTTACATATATACACATATACAGTATATGTAAAAAATGTGTATATATAAACACACATATTTAAATTAGAGCTGGGCAGCGATTCAAATTTTTAATCGCATAATTTCCCCGATTAATCGCAAAATGAAATAATGAATTCAAAAGTAGTGTATATAGTGCAATTTTTTTTTAAATGTTCTGCCATATGAACAAAAGTGCCGTAACATTTGTTCTGCAAAAACTTTCCAGAATTTTGTTTATAAAGTAGCAGTTAAATAAAAGATTTAGTGTCCATCTCAACTTAAACAATGTATTTATCATCCAGAGTTGGATCCATCTGGTTGGAACGTGTTGCTAAGCGACTCCTTGTTATGTACACATTCATCTGTTGTTGCTCTAACTCTGCAGCGCTTGCTGGACTCGGTTTAGAGTGCCCCACAACGTTTCTGCACTTCGCAAGGACACTGTCCAACGCGCTGTAAAGCAGAGACACTGAGGGACACTGTCCAACGCGCTGTAAAGCAGAGACACTGAGGGACACTGTCCAACGCGCTGTAAAGCAGAGACACTGAGGGACACTGTCCAACGCGCTGTAAAGCAGAGACACTGTGACAGAACGCTGGAGACCGTGCGCAAAGCAGGGACATGATCAGAAGGCAGAAAGCTCGCAGCAGCGATCGTATTTCGTATCTATTCGTACTATCTGTGCTAACTGCGGTGACTTTGACACATTCCACTGCTGTGCAACTTCAATAAAGTGTCCCGCGCATGTCTCAGCATAATGTCTCTCCTCTGTTTTCATTCCAGTCAGAGCACGTGAATGCATCGCCCACTTTTCATCAGTATAATGCACTGTAACTCCGAGATAATTCTGGTTACCCAGTGAGTCCAGTAGTCCCCAGTGAGTCCAGTAGTCCCCAGTGAGTCCAGTAGTCCCCAGTGAGAGCAACAGCGCGTGCATGTTGTAGCGTGGTCGCTTTTGCAGTCCTCTCCTTTTCATACAACTCGTGTATTTTTCTTGTGATGGTGCGTCTTGAGGGAATCTCATACCTGCCGTCATTGTTGCGATTCTCAGACCGATGTCCTCCACCCCCCTACTGGGCCTGCAGTCTGTAGCTCTCCACGTCGCTATGGCATTGTTAGCTTCTTTTGCCTTTTGTTTATCTCTACTTACCGACACGCTGCATCTAACGTAGTCTGCCGAAGCCTCGCGCCACTGTGATATTTCAGACTGGAAGTAGGCTACTCGGTGATAAGAAAATTCAACTTTGAAGTATTTACAAAGCCTGTGAGCAACAAACTTTTACAATAATAAAGAAATAATAAAACTGCGTTAATGCGCGATAAAAATAAATAAAAATTGTCGGCGTGAAGTAATTAAATAGTTAACGCAATAACTTGCTAATATATATATATATATATATATATATATATATATATATATATATATATATATATATATATATATATATATATATATATATATATATATATATATATATATATATATATATATATATATATATATATATATATGTGTGTGTGTGTGTGTGTGTATATATACACTCGATACTCGGCTGAAACGAGTATCCGGTACGGATAAAGCACTTTTGCCGAATACAAGTATTATACGAG
>JABXJD010000305.1:0-2500 GCA_013375575.1 Percina caprodes | reverse complement strand
AGAGAAGCTCAGGAAGAAACAGGAAGAAGAAGAGAAGCTCAGGAAGAAACATGAAGAAGAAGAAAAGCTCAGAAAGAAACAGGAAGAAGAGGAGAAGCTCAGGAAGAAACATGAAGAAGAAGAAAAGCTCAGGAACAAACAGGAAGAAGAAGAGAAGCTCAGGAAGAAACAGGAAGAAGAAGAGAAGCTCAGGAAGAAACAGGAAGAAGAAGAAAAGCTCAGGAAGAAACAGGAAGAAGAAGAAAAGCTCAGGAAGAAACAGGAAGAAAAAGAAAAGCTCAGGAAGAAACAGGAAGAAAAAGAGAAGCTCAGGAAGAAACAAGAAGAAGAAGAAGAAAAGCCCAGGAAGAAACAGAGAGAAGAAAAGTAAGTTTATATATACAGTATATATATATATATACACATATACAGTATATACACATATATATATATATATATATATATATATATATATATATATATATATATATATATATATACACTACCGTTCAAAAGTTTGGGGTCACCCAAACAATTTTGTGTTTTCCTGAAAAGTCACACTTATTCACCACCATACGTTGTGAAATGAATAGAAAATAGAGTCAAGACATTGACAAGGTTAGAAATAATGATTTGTATTTGAAATAAGATTTTTTTACATCAAACTTTGCTTTCGCCAAAGAATCCTCCATTTGCAGCAATTACAGCATTGCAGACCTTTGGCATTCTAGCTGTTAATTTGTTGAGGTAATCTGGAGAAATTGCACCCCACGCTTCCAGAAGCAGCTCCCACAAGTTGGATTGGTTGGATGGGCACTTCTTGCGTACCATACGGTCAAGCTGCTCCCACAACAGCTCAATGGGGTTCAGATCTGGTGACTGCGCTGGCCACTCCATTACCGATAGAATACCAGCTGCCTGCTTCTGCTCTAAATAGTTCTTGCACAATTTGGAGGTGTGTTTAGGGTCATTGTCCTGTTGTAGGATGAAATTGGCTCCAATCAAGCGCTGTCCACTGGGTATGGCATGGCGTTGCAAAATGGAGTGATAGCCTTCCTTATTCAGAATCCCTTTTAGCCTGTACAAATCTCCCACCTTACCAGCACCAAAGCAACCCCAGACCATCATATTACCTCCACCATGCTTAACATATGGCGTCAGGCATTCTTCCAGCATCTTTTCATTTGTTCTGCATCTCACAAACGTTCTTCTTTGTGATCCAAACACCTCAAACTTGGATTCATCCGTCCACAACAATTTTTTCCAGTCTTCCTCTGTCCAATGTCTGTGTTCTTTTGCCCATCTTAATCTTTTTCTTTTATTGGCCAGTCTCAGATATGGCTTTTTCTTTGCCACTCTGCCCTGAAGCCCAGAATCCCGCAGCCGCCTCTTCACTGTACATGTTGACACTGGTGTTTTGCGGGTACTATTTAATGAAGATGCCAGTTGGGGACCTGTGAGGCGTCTGTTTCTCAAACTAGAGACTCTAATGTACTTATCTTCTTGCTCAGTTGTGCAACGCGGCCTCCCACTTCTTTTTCTACTCTGGTTAGAGCCTGTTTGTGCTGTCCTCTGAAGGGAGTAGTACACACAGTTGTAGGAAATCTTCAATTTCTTAGCAATGTCTCGCATGGAATAGCCTTCATTTCTAAGGACAAGAATAGACTGTCGAGTTTCAGATGAAAGTTCTTTTTCTGGCCATTTTGAGCGTTTAATTGACCCCCACAAATGTGATGCTCCAGGAACTCAATCTGCTCAAAGGAAGGTCAGTTTTGTAGCTTCTGTAATGACCTAAACTGTTTTCAGATGTGTGAACATGATTGCACAAGGGTTTTCTAATCATCAATTAGCCTTCTGAGCCAATGAGCAAACACATTGTACCATTAGGACACTGGAGTGATAGTTGCTGGAAATGGGCCTCTATACACCTATGTACATATTGCACCAAAAACCAGACATTTGCAGCTAGAATAGTCATTTACCACATTAGCAATGTATAGAGTGTATTTCTTCAAAGTTAAGACTAGTTTAAAGTTATCTTGATTGAAAAGTACAGTGCTTTTCCTTCAAAAATAAGGACATTTCAATGTGACCCCAAAGTTTGGGGTCACCCAAACAATTTTGTGTTTTCCTGAAAAGTCACACTTATTCACCACCATACGTTGTGAAATGAATAGAAAATAGAGTCAAGACATTGACAAGGTTAGAAATAATGATTTGTATTTGAAATAAGATTTTTTTACATCAAACTTTGCTTGCCAAAGAATCCTCCATTTGCAGCAATTACAGCATTGCAGACCTTTGGCATTCTAGCTGTTAATTTGTTGAGGTAATCTGGAGAAATTGCACCCCACGCTTCCAGAAGCAGCTCCCACAAGTTGGATTGGTTGGATGGGCACTTCTGCGTACCATACGGTCAAGCTGCTCCCACAACAGCTCAATGGGGTTCAGATCTGGCACTGCGCTGGCCACTCCATTACCGATAGAATACCAGCTGCCTGCTTCTTGCTCTAAATAGTTC
>JABXJD010003300.1:0-29934 GCA_013375575.1 Percina caprodes | reverse complement strand
TTGACTGTGAATGAGAAAGAGCACAGCTATTGTATTACAACAGGCTGATTTACATAACTGTGCATGTGTGCAGCAATATATGTGTACAGTTGTACAGTTGTGCTCGAATGATATTGTGCTAAAACCAACCCGCTCTCAAACCAGTTCATGAAATGGTCAAGTTATTTACATTTAAGGATTCCTGTACAGGCCATCTTAATGTTGTTTATTTCGTGTACAGGTCACGATTCTCGAATGTGACCATTTTTACGAACTGCCATGACACTGGGCTGCTCTGGGGACGTTGCAGTCAAGATTAGCCAATAGATGGTGACTGTCCTACGGCGATGACACAATTTAGACACTAAAATTACTAGTTAATATTAGAAAAAATAATAATAATTCTAATAATATTAAAAGCCCTGTTTTAACCCAAAAGTGGTTTGGGTTAAAACAGGGCTTCCCTTATGTAGTACCCCGGGAAACCAACACCTGTTTCCTGGGTTGAAGGCTTGTGTTTTCCACTTAACTTCTTCTGGCCACAAACACTGTTTCCTGTCTTAAACAGCCCTGTGTTTTAGTAATAAATACATGGAATTCATACGAATTGCAATGCATCACTTTTCATAGCTATATGTGTGTTTGGTTCATGAGAACCGCTTGCTCTGGATTGTTATGATGCAGATGTGTTTTGCAGCACACAGTTAAACAAACTCTATTAAACTCCAGGTTCTATATGGATGAAGAATGTTATATTTATGTCCAATCACAAGCATTATGCAATCTTTTCTCTCTCTCTCTTTTGACCTCTGGCCAAGAACATTAGCATACAGTACCCAGGACTGCAGCAGGCTTATCTTAATGGTCTCCTTCAAATGAAACTCAGCCATTGAGTCAAATCTCCTAGCTCAGTCGACTTACTTGGCAGATTAATGGATTGCACACAACACCAGCTAATTAATTTATAATTCCTCTGAGACGTCCACCATAAATATACATACACGTGTGCAAAATCTCACAGTCTTTCATTTTATACACTTTAGTCAGCCCGTTTATTTTCGTGATTTCGGACATGATTGGTGATGCACACAATGCGAGTGCTTTCTGAGACAGTCATTAAAATCCCTGTCGGAGGTGCAGACAGTCTTATCAGGGTTTGTGAATGAGCTGTTGAAGATGAGGATATCATCTCTGAGTCATGTCTGCGAGGGACACTATTACACAGTTCACTGTGGATATTTAATAGCTGCCGCAAAATGAGATTACTTTGACACTGAACCAGTATTGTGAGAAAATATGTTCTATTCATACACTATATGCCATATAATGGGTATTACTATTCTCAACATCATGTATTTTTATGATTTAACTATGTAACATAGTTTAGTATAAATTAACGTAACGCAATGAGTCATAAAGTAAAGTGGCACGTAAACATCCCAATAAAGACATCATTTGGGAGCTGTAGTCGTTACTGGCTGTAGAGTCACCAACTTCTCTCGAAGGCAATTTCTTCCCTAAAGAAATTCTACTAATTTAACAGGGTTTCTTTGATTAGTTAGTCAATATTCTTGTTTTTATTTATTTCTGTAACTATGACATTTCTTTGGATGGATTTGTAATTAATTGCTGCCAAGGGAAAGGGAAAAAAGGGAAACGAGGAATGCATGTCGACTTGCAGTAGCAGTATTATCCCACAACCAAAAGGAGCACGGTCTCCTGATTAATACAAATTAAATTCCTTCTCTGGGCAAATTAAAAATTTATATATTTTTTTATATTACAACTACTGTTGCAGTGTTACTTTCAAAACTATGTTAAACAGTCACATCGTTTCTGATATTCATGCTGGTAGATATATTCACCAGAGAGATACTGTTACCTTACTTTGTGTACTAACACTGCAATTCAATCCATCTGCCCATACTGAGATGAATTGGATAGCTATTGTATGTGTTTATTGTGGGTGTCCTGTTCTGTCATGTCACATCAAATATAGTCTGGATCAGCAGAAGTATATTTCCAGGATAACTGCCTGACATCCCTCACCTTCCGTTCTCAAACACTGTATGTAGGCTGAGTCCTGCAGCGGCCCGGGCTAGAATCCGACCTGGGGCCCTTTTCTCAACCCCTATCTCTCTCTCCCTTTCATGTCTATCCACTGTCACTATAAAAGGCCCCATAAAAGGGAAAAGCCCCCAAAAAATAATCTTTAAAAAAATAAATAAAACAAGGCCGGCCTGCTTGGTTCTTTTTGGGAATGGTGTGAGTTTAGAAAGAATATGTTTAGGGCACTTCCTCTCTAACTGGGGGGTTTAGGGACCAGTTGGTGGGATTGCTGTGGAAGAAGTACACACGTTGATAGACCTAATGAGGTGTAACCATATATAAGTTCATTTAAATAGCTCAAAGGTCAACTGAAGACTATAGCAGACCTGGCGCCGTTGCGTCTAGAGTTTAGCTCCGCCCAAGACGGTTGTAATTGGTTTAAAGAAATGCAATCCTATTCCGTAATGTATCTGTGGTGTAGCCAGACATTACTCCACAGTGCTGTGGCGATGGGTCTGGTAATCTGAGACTACATCAAATAGCTTAAAGTCATTTTAAACATGCTTAGTAGTTTGGATTTTTATCTTGTTGCCTTTGTTTAATCTTCCAAATAAGTTTAAGCCAACCTGGGGGTTTATTTATAGCCTGTCCAATCATCTGACAGCTTGTACACAGGTTGTAAAACAGGTTGTAAGATTCTGTAAGTCTTTGTTGACCTATGTACCTTCAAAAGTATATTATATAAAAGAGACTTCAGATTCAGTATTAGGGGACCACTAAGGTCTATATAAAAGAGACTTCAGATACAGTATTAGGGGACCACTAAGGTCTATATAAAAGAGACTTCAGATACAGTATTAGTGGACCACTTAGGTCTATATAAAAGAGACTTCAGATACAGTATTAGGGGACCACTAAGGTCTATATAAAGAGACTTCAGATACAGTATTAAGGGACCACTAAGGCCTATATAAAAGCATCCACAGAGCACCATGACATGGGACATTTAAAATTCTATCAGTTTACAGCGTTATTTAGTTTTGCATACTGTTGTACATTTAATCAGTCTGAACAAAAAAAGCACTCAGCTTTTGCAGTGTATGTCATTTCTTGTGTGCCATGTCATGTCAGGTTAAAAACTGTGTGATACTTTAAACATGACTTCTACTTTCTCCCACTCGCACAGTTTTCACCTAAGCTTGAGCCATTGCATGCAGAGATTTGACAAGTAGTATGCTTTTCCCTCAACAGGGGGAGATGTGGCTCTGCCTTGTTGGGCTCAGTCCTGTGTCAGTTAAAAGTGTACCTTGCCTAGGCGCCTTGACTCCCAGACAGTGACAAGTGTTGCCGTCCTGGCACACAACCCGCATGCTGCTTATCTGGTTGGAACTTTCTGTTTTTATGTTATTTAATAGGATTTTCATAGCAATGTGTCACTCCCTGCAGTCTGTCAGCTCCAGTGACTGAGTGCATATGTATGCTGGGAGCTGGCAGGGGGGTTCATCATGGGCATCTTAACAGGGAAAACCTGGTTCTGCATGGATTCTCAAAGCTTAGTTTCAGGGGAACAGTAGGGCTGCAACTAATGGTTATATTCATTGTTGATTTCTTTCTTGATTAAAGGATTTGTTGTCTGCTCACTAAAATGTCAATAGTAAAAAATGTGGACCAGTGTTTCCCAGAGCCCAAGATAACATCCTCAAATGTCTCGTTTTGTCCACAACTCAAAGATATTAAGTTTACTGTCACAGAGGAGACAATAAACTAGAAACTATTCACATTTAGGAAGCTGCAATCAGAGACTGTTTACAATTTATGATTTAAAACCGAATAATCGATTATGAATGTAATAGTCTGACATTGCCAGACCTTCCTCCACAGCGCTGTGGAGGAGGGTGTGGTTAGTCCACACAACATTCTGGGAAAGGGAAAAAATGTGAATGTTCCACGTAAGGTTTGGCAAAGCTAGACCACTACAGCTGTAACCATGCTTCCCATCATGCATTGTGGCTATGTTGTACATGTTGGGATCGTAATGTAATGTAATGTAATTTCCCATCTTATTGGGATCTTATTGGGATCAATATCCATCTATCTATCTATCTATCTATCTATCTATCTATCTATCTATCTATCTATCTATCTATCTATCTATCTATCTATCTATCTATCTATCTATCTATCTATCGAGCGTTCACCCTGTACACCAAAAAATCCAAGCGATAAGTCCCTATTGTCTGTCGTTGCATCTCCACAAGCAGCCGCATAAGCATGATAACAGTGTTGGAGATGTGGAGCCCTGAAATAGATGCATTACTCAATACAGGGAGCACAATTTGTCTGGATACAGTTTACACAGCTTTGTGATAAACTGCCTCGCACCATCACAGAGGCCCCGGTATAGAGTTTAAGATGAAACGGTTATTTGGGAAAAGAACAGAGAGGGAAAGAAGACAAAGAATATCACTTGTGTGATGTTCATACCTTTCATCTGGTCTGGAAAGGAACCAGGCAGAGGAACCAGCCAGTGCATCAGAAGGAACGTCCCCTCTGTGACCAGTCTTTCTGTCTCATTCTTCACATCTACTGTCTGCTGATGCTACATTTCACCCTCCAATGTGACGGACTGCACATTATGAGCAGCTAGTGGGTTAGACTCTAATTGTTTGGCATCCCAAAACGGAGCTGATGGCTAAGAGAGATTGACGACTTGTGTTTTTCGTGTGGTTTTGATACCGCCCTGCAGGATCAGGCAATGAGGACTACATTTAGATTCATCATGAGTTCATAAAGGGGGGGGTATCATAGCAACCAGTCCAAACTATTCATGGTGATATTGAAAGATATAGAGATCTGTACATGTTTGATGGCTCAAGATGACACTGTCTGTGCTTGTATCTGCATGTGAAATGTATGTTCTATTTTTTCAGTATGTGATGGAAATTTCACGAGTGGGGGAATGTAAATAACTACATTCAGTCTAATGTACTTAAGTACACATTTGAGGTACTTGTACTATAATAAAGTCTTTTTCTTTTCATGCATCTTTCTACATCTATTCCACTACATTTCTGAGAGAAATATTTTACTTTTTACTCCACTACATTCATCTGCTAGCATTAGTTACTTAAAATACTATGTTTTGTTTACACCCAACATTATAACAGCCTACATGTCCAGCTGAAATGATCAGACCATTATACACACAGCTGTTTTGAGTGTTTCCAGTTTCTAAAATGTGAGGATTTTTCTGCATCAGTACTTTTAATTTGAAGTGCATATTCCTGATGATACATACCGTGACATTTTCAATGCTGGGTTTTACTTGTAACAGAGTAGTTTTTGTGTGGTATTAGTACTTTTACTTAAAGATGCAGTAGGTAAGACTTATAAAACTAGCTTTCTGTCATATTTGCTGAAACTGACCCTATGTCCGAGTAGAACTACATGAAGCAGGTAATTAACAACAAATCCAGCTCCTCCTACACCTACAGCCTGTAGTGTAATTTGCAAAAAATCCACCGCTACCTATTCAGATGCACCAATAAGGACCGGGGTGGGGTGGGGATGGGGGTGGGTCTAACTGCATGTCAATCACTACACATGCACACGCATTCATTCACTCTTGTCGGAGGAGGGGCTTAGGAGACCGTTTTGGGCTTTAGCAGAAAGGGGGGTAGGGGCGGTCCATGTTCAAATTCTTTGGCTAAGTCCTGGATCTTCACAATCCTGCCTACAGTACCCGTAAGTAATGGATCTCAATATTTCTTCCACCGTTGTGTTTCACACAACCATATATTCACTTTCACATTGCATCCCCTGCCAAGGTGTTGCACTAGATGGCACTGTGCACATGGCTGTGGAACCCTGAGTACTGCAAATGGATCAAAGCCACACACATCATTTATGATCAGTTATTGACACTGTTTTGTATTTAGACCTCACCATCATCAGACTCTGTTGCCTTGGGAACAGGTCTAAAACGGGCTGCACAAATCCACACCGTGTGATTTACTCCCCATCCAATGTCTCTAAGGCGAGTCACCATAATGCATACAGCAGCGGAGTCAAGTCCACACAGGTCAGAGAAGATGACACTACAGTCTGAGAGTGAATTAGCAAGGGGTTCCTGCCAGGGCCAGGTGGCTGAGCCGTTAGCCACCGCTGGCTTAAAGCCAGGCAATAAAAGTCAAATCTTGGAAACCAATCCTGTAAAAGCCAAGTCTTACTTGAACACTGTGCTGGCCACGTAATCCAGCAGTTGAACAAAATTTCAGCCTGGATGGACGTGTGTCTGTTTGGAAAGATCGTTAGACTGCTTTGTTATACACAGCGCAGCTGGGCCAGCAGATTACATGCACATTCGGATAGAGTAATGGCCTCCTCTATGGCTTTAAATGGTAAATTCTCTCAAATTATTAAAAACTTACTACCAAACCAAAACTAAAGTTTTGATTGGGCACCAAGGCAGGTCTACTTGGTTCTTTCGAGGATTGATTGTAAAGATTTAAAAAAATATGTTTATGGCATTTCCTCTCTAACTAGCACATTTTGGGACCGATTGGGGGACTGCTGAAAAATTACACACATTGATACACTAGTAAGAGCAAATATGTTTCACCATGTATCAGTTTATTTAAATAGCTCACGTTACGTTATTGTCTGAAAAGTTAACATCATATAATATTGTATGTGACGTTGTTGTTTTATGCAGGGTGAAAAGTTCCTTCCCTAGACTATTTAGCAGCAAGACTGTCACTGCGCCCAATATAAAAACTTATTTCACCATTATTCTTTATAAAGCAAAGAATAAACCATTCACATTACTGTATGTTGTAATGCATTGCAATCCAATGTAAAGTGCACATACACCTAGATAACTTGATATTGAATTTGGGAAATTTATACTGAAATGCATTGATTAATCTATGGCCCAGTGTCACCACTGATAGCATCACCTGTAGCTTGGGTGTGATTTGTTTTTGAGACTTTAAAAAAGAAGAAAATATTACTTTCTAAAAACATGTAGACTCAGTGCACCACAGCATTGGACAAAATACACTAATGAACAGTTTTTATTGGAACATAGACCTCAACAACTGTGATCTGAAACAATAGGGACAGTGTTTCTGTCAAGGTGTCGTTAAATATAATGTACTATTGCATTTACATTAAGTTAGTTAAGCTTGTGAGCAAGACTACAAAATGAATGATGGAAATGAAAGCAGCAGATGCTCCTTTAATGAGACCCTCCCTGCCTGATAAGACTTTCTTTTGAAAATATGAATAATCAAGCCTGAGCCAAAATAACCCTGATGACATGACTGACCCCTTGATGACAAGGGTTATCTTCTCAGAGTTAAGAAATCTCCCTTTAGAGCCAAAATGAAATAAAACCTTTCTTTTCACAGCCTGCACTGTACTCCTCCTGATGAGTAATGTTAACTCTATAAGTCCTACCCACCTTGTTTAAATAGCAAAAGCACCCGTGGCCATCTTTGCACCCATGGGCGTGCTGGTCTTACAAGGAGGTGTGTTTAGGTGCTTTCTTGGCATATTGCTATATTGCGGCAGCAGAACATAATCGCGCCATTGACCGTCAAAAACCTGGTCCAAAGTCAATAACGCAGCATTTCATTGTTATTTTATTAGGGCAAATGTTTTAGGCTTGTGCACACCTTGTGCACACTATGCTTGTTTACACACCCATAGGTACACCCATGTAAACCCATAATGTGCACAAAAAAGATATATAACACATTAAAGGAAATGGAAAAAGCCAAAAGCATAATATAAACACTTTAAACTGGTGGAGTTCCCTTTTTAAATGCCATTTTTATGTCTCAAAATCTTTAACAGATTAAACGCTCCAGATATTACAATAAATGACAACATTTGTAATTTGGGTGAATGGACCCTTTTTAGATGTCTGTATGCATTCCTTGACTCTGAGCTGATAAATGCATGGCTGATGGATGCATGCCGTTACTAAATATATTTTATGTAAAAAAGAAGACGTCCACTATTTACTGGTGCACCTCCTTCAAATTTTGACACAGAAGTTCACATGCGATTTCCTCACATGTAATTAATAGAAATATCAGGAAAATTACACTCACATTATGCACAGCTTGGGCTCGATTGTGCTTTCTAAACAAGACTGTCAAGTAGCCAGTGCCTGAGGTCGCACACTCATGAATAAAGATAGAAAATGTAAACGCTGCTTTTAGCATTCAGCAAGTTCTTCCTTCTCAGAAGACAAAATATACATTTCAAACGATTGAAAACAGGTTGTGCAAGTTCAATAATGCCATTGAAAACTTGTCTAAGAATAACAAAGCAGGTGCTTCCTGTTCAATACATCTGTGATATTGCCCCAGACTTCATATGCTCAAAATAATGGTTCATCCACATATCAGTGCTCCATCTGTCTCTGCAGCCGTTCCACACACACGCACGCACGCACGCACGCCATTAGTGGTGCAGTGTGCAGCTAAACAAAGCCTATCCAGACAAGTTTGTGGAGCAGCTTAATTTGTTGACAAAAATATAAGAATTCTATTTTTTTTCTTTTTAAATCCGAAATGAAAGAGCAAGATAACGTGTCCAAACGTGTTCAGAAGTGCATCATTTTGCTCACATCAGTCAAAGATATTTAATTCAGCTGAGGCTTCTCATCTTTTATCATGAAGATATGGTTATGAAAGTCTTCAAAATCACCAGGGCAGTTTAATCAGAAACCATGGAGACACTTTATAATAAGGACACATGAATTATTATGAATTCATGCATGACGTCATACATAAAAAAGCATGAATTCATTTATGTAGTACTTCATGAACTATCAGCAATGTACAAGGATTAATAGTATCTCATCCATGACTTAATGCAGGAACAATATGTTAATAATTGCGTCAATTAAGGTATTTGAATCATGATTTCTGATTTATTAATGATGTTCATGTCACAGCAGTGTACATATATTCGGATGAATTAGAGTGTTGTAATGATGATTGACTAATCATTACTGCATCATGTTTGGGTCCCTTCAAATAAAGCACTGACCTGATCCATCTTTAACATTGATTCATAAGATAAATAAGATAAATTCAGTTTTCAATTCAGACACTTTAACAACAGAACAACCAAAGAAAAAGATATGAACATCGTTAATAAATCACAATTAGTCAGAATCAGATGATTCAAATACCTTAATTGATGCAATAATTTACGTATTTTTCCTGCATTAAGTCATGCATGAGATACTATTAATCATTGTACATTACTGATAGTTCAGGAAGTACTACATGAATGAATTCCTGCTTTTTCATGCATGAATTCATGCATGAATTCATGCATGAATTCATGATAATTCATGTACCGTTATTAGAAAGGTTTTGCAGAACACAAATAAAGGATCTTATTAACACACTGAAAATTGAATGTATTCCATTTGTGGCTGGTTTCCTCTGACTATTGTTCAGTTGGTATAAATGAATATGACCAACAGAGTACATCAGTGAAATTAAGAAAAAAACTGCTTCTTCTGAAGTTCTGAGACTATTTTAAAATTCATCAACAAAACAAATTAACCAAATGTTGATTCAGCTCCCTTATGCTGTCAGAGGTTTCATGCTCCACTCTGACGACGGAATTTGCATGGGAACTCTTGTGCAGTATGTGTTTTGTTGCTTTTTTAAAATCAGTAAGTGTAAAATGTAAAGCCCGAACAATCATAAACACAAGTGATTAATTACTTGACATGCAGGTCATGTCATAGTTATATTTCCCTTGTAAACGCACTGGGCCAGAGCAGATTATATCGCAATATATCTCCCAGAGAAACGTGTCTCGCTGTCTCTTTGGATCATTGTATCACACTATATGTGCACACAGAAATAGGCCTTCATACAGGTGGCACGTGGCAGCTGCATGCTAAATTTAATTTCATGATGCAAGAAAAAACAACTCTGCATGGACATGTTTGAACACATAAATACATTAAAAAGGCAAGTATTTACTCACACACATGAACACCACACTCCTCCCTCTCTTCTCAGGATTTTCGCGGCCTTTTTTTTAGATTGTTGCGGTTCAAAATGCCTAATTTTTACGGTAGCTTTTGTAAAAGATTGTGGTAAAAGTTTTGATGTCTTTTTTATTTTGTGTTTTTTTTTTGGTATACTTCTTTAAAAGTAAAAAAGGGAGAATATAATTACTGTAGGCTGAGTTTTCCTAGTAACCTTACCAAAAAGGCTGTATATGGGCTAAAACACAAGCCTAATTCTTTTTGACAATAGTTCCCAACATTTACAATCAGGGAGCAAACTCATTAAAATATGAAATAATTAAGTGTATATGATGGAATAGTGGCATTAAAATGGGCCGGAGGCCACTAAATTTGGGCTGCTATCAGTAGTTTTTTTCACTCCAAACATTTCATAAAACTTGGCCCTCCCACTATTGGGTTTGTCCATTATGGGCTACTGTAGAAATATAGATATGAAGAGCACTTTTTAAGCTAACAGAAACACAATGATTCTTAGTTTCAGGTGATTATACTGTACACTAATTATAACATAGCAAATATTATATTACATTTCTGCCAATAGATCCCCTTAAATCCTACACATGCTGGCAGTATGGTTGTAGACTGTTACACGGGAGGCGTAGCATGAGCAGCAGCAGCAGCTTCAGTCCGTCTGTGTCTACACAGGATACGTTCAGGCACAGCTTTGAGTGTTGGTCACCCACGTTTTGGCAGCAAACACACTATTACTGTACGAAGGAAAGGAAAAAGTGCAAACAATGCACTTCTGGTTGCATTTATGCGTGTGTAGCATAAGTAAAATGCGAGCCATTAGGTGTAGACAAATGGGTTGATTAAAATAGGAGCCTGAAAAATGTGTCTGAAACCCTTCCTGTGTAAGATGTTAGTTTTGTAACAGCACTGTTGTCATTACCGCAGAGGTTGGGAGGGGTAGGGGTGACTGCAGGAGAAAGTAGGACAGTCAGATTTGTAGTAAAGTAGTAATTGACATGCTCAGCTTCAACTCAGACAGCAAGTTGGTCTCTAGAAACCCTCCATGATATGGAATTGATTTCCCAGAGAGAAAGATAATTACTCTCACTTGCACAGTGTAGGAAATGTGCAATAGCCTGTTAGTCCCAGTTGCTGTGGCAGCATATCTTTTTTTTTTATGCTTGCTGTCAAAGCAACCGGCTTCTTCGCCTTAACACTGCAAAATAGATGCAGATGTTAAGCGCTGTTACCCACTTCTCTTCAAAATAAAAGCAAAATGTCCTGCTGGTGTACTGACAATGCTTTGATGAGCCTCCAGGAATTTGTGACGTCGCGATTGCATCAAT
Organism: Percina caprodes; assembly: GCA_013375575.1. NCBI lineage: Eukaryota > Metazoa > Chordata > Actinopteri > Perciformes > Percidae > Percina > Percina caprodes. The sequence continues at coordinate 18,537 of JABXJD010003300.1, read as the reverse complement.
TCAGGCAAATTAACCAATCACTTTGAATTTGGTGTAACTTGCAATTTTACCACAATTTTGACCAATAAGTTCCCCATGACTTTAACCAATCCCACCAGCCCTACCAGACTTTGAGTCAGCATGTGACGCTGAGAGCCAATGACCAAACGTTGTTTCTGATATGAAGTCGAGACGTGTGTGACTCGAACATCTCCCATTTACCAACAAAACGTAGAGCGAACGACGGTGAGAAACATGTCAGACCATCCTGCCAACCTGTATACATTTTAACATCAAGGTGCACTGTACAAGTCTGTAAAGTTATCTTAAGTGATACGTTAAAGTCCAATAAGTCCTTTATCGAACCGTATGAATGTGTCCCAGGCCAACAATGTAAAGATCAACAAGCCACTGACACACATGTTCAAATTTGATTCATTCAATAAATTATTATCCACCACTATTTTTAAAGAACTTTACAAAATAAATCACAACTTTTTTTTGAAACTTTCACTGTCTTCTGCAACTTCATTGTAACAAACATACAAAAGCAAATTTTAGCTCAATTTTCTATGAAAACTCCCGAGAAATCAGAAATTTTGAGCTGCAAAAATCAAAAAAAAAAAAAAAGGCTGGGAAATCCTGGAGAGGCTGCCCTTGTTTATTTTTTTATGTGTTGTGGTGCACATTTACCAACAGTGTTGTGTTCCAGTGTTGTCTTGTTATTCCACCAAGTATGATCATAATTAAAGATGCTGACGAGCGATAGATGGTGTGGAGCGTTGGATGCCATTTATGCAGCATCATATGTACAAGCTGAGGTTTGCTACATTTCCTGTGATACTGTGAGATAGAAGTCAGTAAATTATGTATATCCAGTTAACCTTGGGCAGTCTGATGAGGAGCTCCAGATTGTAGATGCTACCATGTTGATATGAGAGGCTACGTTTCCCATTTCCTGATATATATGAAAAAGTAGCTACATGTTACGAGAGATAAGAACGGAGATATGCAAATTAGTTGGGAGTCAGGTGAGATGTTGAAGTTTACGTGCCTCTCCCTCCAGGCCTCCTTCATCACCACATGTAGAGTTTTTTTTGTAATATTCAAACAGCCATAAACACATCCATCGGATATTTCAGCACACATTCAGAGTTTCCTTGTAGAGCGTTATATTTGCAGATCGAAGGGTGCACTAATTGTTTTTTGTGTGGGTTCAATAGTTTTAGGCTATTTTTAGTGGTCATCCATTCTCTCAGAAGCCGTCAAAACCTACAGAACAACAAAAGAAGAGAAAGTTGTTGATTGTCTGCTGATCCAACAAACCCTTACTGTGATGGTTGCATCATTCAATTAGTGATTTCCTCATTATTGCTGTAGTTTAAAATGCAATACAAACTGTAATTAGGCCTTATAGTTTGTGTCCACATAGGCTTTTTATGGCAAGGATGGCCCCGCCTCCCAGCATTGGACACTCGGTGGGCATGCTACTAGCAGAGCAATGGCTGCCCTTGATTGGTCTGCTCTCTGGATTTTAAAACAGACCACATGGCGGCTCGTTTGGAAATTGCTCTGCGTGTAATCATACAACAAGGGTTACTATGCATAACCTCCGGCTGTCAACACACTCTAAAGCATATGACGTAACAGTATACTTCTGTACATACTGGGAATGTGCAAATGTTGCTACACATGGACATATGTACTACTTCTTGGAAAATCTAGAAACTACAAGCTGTCGACTGTATGTTTGTGTTAGGGTGATGTTAAGTGTGCGCCCCGCTGAATCAAAAAATAATAATGTTATAATAATGGTTTGCATAATAGTTTATACGATAATAACTTCAACTTCATGACAAGTGTTCCTGGCTGAACTAATCGACGTTGACTTTTACTCCCCAACGCGTTGGAAATTCTATTTGTCTCTGCAGCACTCCAAATTACCTGAGACAACTCTAGAATGCTTTGAGTTAGTAATAACGACTATCATATGTCTGACTGTCAAAATCAATAGGTATTCGATAGCTTGTAACCAACCATCACTGAGCAAGCTAGTTTGTACAAATTGCAACATGGCACCACAAACTAAATATAACCAAAGTCACTATCGCAGTAGATTGTGTGGATTCTATTCTGTTTGTCATTGTATGTGGATAACAGTGGATGTGTGTCTTCATTTAAAGCTATAGTGCGTAGTTTCTGTATCCCCCATGAGGAATTCTAATTAATGGCAAAACTGTCGGCTCATGTTGGACTCTTCAGAAGAGACTGCTGCGCGCACACCCACACACACACGGTGGATGCAGGAAAACCGGAGATGAGACGTACATGATGACCTAAATTGAGGACAGCTACGCTTGTTATTGTAAGTGCAGTGATAAGTTAAAGTCCAATAAGTCCTTTATCAAACCAAATGAATGTGTCCCAGCCCAGGATAGGAAATTAACTAACATTGTAAAGATCAACAAGCCACTGACACATACTTCCTGACACATGCACTGATGTGTTTCACCTGTTCATCAGCCCTCATGTCACCTGTCATCACCTTGTGTATTTAGTCTCAGTGCTTTCTTTGCCTGTATTTCAAACACTGTCATTCCCTGAGTTTCTCCTGTGCAGTTTATTTCTTGTGGTTTTTGCTCTTCTTAGATTTCATTGTATTATAATATTCGTTTGGATCCCGGTTGCCAGTTTTTACCTGCCTGCTTTAAGACACCGTTTGTAAAGGTTTTTCATTGAAAACCTTTAAAAAATCCCTGCTGTCTCCTGGTCTCCCATCTGCATTTTGGAGTCCTGGGGCCCGTTTCAGGAAGGAGGTTTACCAAACTCTGAGTCTAACCCTGAACTCGGAGTTGATCTACCCTGAGATGGAAACTCTTCCAGAACAACTGATTTGAGTTGGTTTAATCAACTCGGAGTAGGTTGACTCACCACCACAATAAAAATACAGCATGAATGGAGCTATGATCCTACGATGTAGCCTTGTATTAAAATCATATTTAATCATAATTATAATATTACTGGTGAAATGGTATTGAACTTATAATCTATTTCATGTTGTTCTCGGGTCAAATTGACCCGTTTTCCTATATAAATGTACTTTTTAAGTACCCAAAATAAAATGATTGATTCCACACAACGCTCTTTGGCAAGTACAAATCTATATTTTCATTAATTTTGGAAAACAAATTGAAGTGGTTTTGAAATAGTATTGAGTAAAAGTTGACATATTCCAGTCTGTGATTATCCATCAACATACATTCCTTTAATTTTAGCCTAATTCTGCTTTTCTCACTCAAACATTAGGTATAATTTTCTATAAATGAGATTTCTTGACCATAAATTCCAGAAACAAGTGTAAAACTAAAGTTAATAAGTTAGTGTTACATAGTGTTGACAACGTCAAAAAAGTGGCAAACATTGAAAAAAAATGACAAGTAATGAAAAAAGGAACGAAAATAGAAGAAAAAGTTAAAAACATCAATTAAAAAGCGTCATCAAAAGTGTTGATTTTCAATTTGGACGGGAAGACAACACAAGGGTTATATGCAATCCTGTGACTTGGTAGCTTACTGAGGCTGTAGCACCCTCATTAACACAATTATAATTCATAATCTTCTATTTGTCACCTGTGGAACTCCTTTTTAATTGAAGTGTGCATGCCCCAACGTGCATGCAGCATGTTGCAGTTGCTCCATCTGTCATCGTCTAACTTTTTAACTATACAACTTTCTCTTTATTTGTCACGTGTGTGATTCTTGGACTTTAAGTCCTTAAGTCCTGAAACAGGGCCACTTTGCGTGATTGTGGTTGTAAGGGTTAGTGTATCCAGAAAATGAAAAGATATTCTGGGTATGTTGACCTTACTTTGATGTGCAGGCCTCTGGACTACAAAGGTTGTTTAATCCAAAGTGATGAAAAAGTTGTGACTAAATAAAATTACATAATTTCTAATGGCGACGTGTTCAAAGACAATTCTCCAGTGAAAACAAACAGAGATTAGAGATATTGAGCCCTACAGCTTTTATAAATGAGAAGAAGAATGATTCATGACTGGTAATGGATCAAAGTCTCATGATAATCCACATGAATGAGCAACCTTTTTGCTGTTGACAATCTAACAGTGGATCATCTTTACATTGTGATTACAAGGGGGAAAAAAACACAACTTGACTGTGGTTGTGTTGTGAGACCAAAAGAAAGGAGTGAAATAAAAGAGCTGGAGTTCCATCCTCCTACGTGTTGTGATGAATGGTAGCTAGGTAGCTAAAGCTGAGGTCATCCATCATGAGCTATCGTGTTAATTAATGTTGTAGGAGGGGAAGCCAACACGGCCTGCTCCACATCAGCAAAATGAAAAGCTACTGCTTTCCTTTCAGCTCCTCAGAAAATGTAGTACTTTGCTATGAGAATCACTCAGATCAGGATGCATGAGATACATGGGAGAGACACAGACTGATAAACACACACACACACACAAACCAATCAGCTGAGCACTACTTGCTTTTTGTCTGCGTCACTGTAGCTAGAAGCAAAGGCGTATCCTGCCATGCAAAAGCCTCACCATAAACCTCATTCTGATCAGCCTGAAATGTGACTGGTTTTCATAAAGAGTTTTCATTATGCTAGAATATGATTTATGTTGGTGGTCTTTTTGCACACTCTGCCATTGTAAATCATCCCAAAGGAAAAACCTGCAAATAAAACAGCATGTCATGATCGTCAGCATGAAGTGATGTTCATTCATAAAAAGTGGCCTGGGAACATGTCCGCTCTTCAGAATGCCAACCAATAAAAAAAGGCTCATGACAAATGGGAGAAGTAAAGATTTGTATTTATTGTGTGTGTGTGGGGACTGTGGGAGAGAAATGCAATTCTACTTGCTATTCTAATAGTCTCGCATTGCCCAAGGTCTTGCTACACCACACATTCATTCTGGGATTGGAGAAAAAATAGGAGCCACGACGGTGGCTAAAAAGTCTTTTATTTTGCTGGAACATTTGCATCTTACAAAAGAAACACGACATACAATATTAACTGCTCACACAATACAGTAACGTGAGCTATTTAAATTAGCTCACCTCATTTGTTCTACCAGTGTGTCGCCACGTGTAATGTTTTTCTTCATCCACAACAATCCTGTCACAATCAGTGCCAAAATGTACCAGAGCATATGGAAATGCTGTAAACATATCCTTTGTAAATCTTTAAAATCCCCTAAAGAAAGCATTAGTTTTGTAAAGTCTAAGTATGTAGCTTGCTAGTCTTTTGTTTCCCAAAGCGACCAGAGAGAGAGAGCGGAAGAAGAGGAACATCCGGCGGTGCCTGATGTGAGGCAGTTATCCTGGAAATATACTGTCATTGATCCTGACAAGATAGAGCACATTACATTTTTGCACTCAAGTGAAAAAAAGGTTCTTGGATTTTAGGTCTTATATATTATTTTTTGGGGGATATTTACCAAATAATACCTAGGAATACACATTTGGGGAATTACTCTTATTCGCTTTCTTGCCTAGAGTTACATGAGAAGAGTAACACTACTTCAATTCCAGTCTGTTTAATACCACGTTAAAGCCAGCAGTGGTTTGGCTCAGCTTAACATAAGGAATGGGAAACAGCTAGCCTTGGTCCGACGAAAGGTAACAAAATCAACCTATTGGCTCCTCTGAAGCTCACTAAGCAACACATTACATCTTGTTTGTGTAATTTCTACAAATGACAAAGTGTAAAAATGACAACATGCTTTTCTGGGAGGTTGTTAGCTGCACTACAGCCGGCTAAGTAACAAGCGACACAGCTCATAGGCCTATTTATCAGACAGATGTAAGTGCTATCAATCCTATCAGCTTACTCTAGACAATAAAGTAACCCAAGTGAATCCTTTTAAACAATTTAAAAACTAATTTTTACATTTACCGTCTAGTGTCCAGCCTTCAATAGGAGACTTCTAATATTCTTTTTGATTTTTTTTCTTCAAGCTTGTGAAGATATTTCCAATTTGTATGTGAGACTGATTATTGTCCGATCTGCATACCCTACCCTTTTAATTGTCCATCAGATCTTTTACATACATGGTCGCCTGGGTAACTCACCTGGTATTGCGCGTCCATATACAGAGGTTTACTCCTCAACGCAGTGGGTGCGGGTTCATTCCCTATCCTATATAAATAAAGGCCTAAAATGCCCCCAAAAAGCCTTTTACATGCATACCAAATGTAGCTCAGTGTAAATTCTTTCAGTAAGACCTAACTTTTAATCGATCCACTGCTGAATCAATTCAGCTGTTATCCTAATAAATGTACATTTTATCATGCGTGTATAAGTGTCGCATATCTGCAACTAGTCTCTCCTGATTGAAATATATCTCAGTGTAAATCCTATCGCCACCACCCGTGTCTAGATTCCATCGAGGGGTTATGATGGTTCTCCCCTATACATATATAGGAAATATCCACATAACGATGGAGTCTAATCGCCAAGACTTTTTACATCTTACTGAGCTGTACACTAAACCTTATTTGCATATCTGCAAACATCTCCTGATTGAAATCAGAAATAATAAAAATTATCTTTATTGACATAATAATTTGTTTCATTTTAAATGAATAGTGACATTTTGTGCAACACTCGAAACTTAGATGGAATACCACTCGGTAAATAATGAAGCTACTGCTTGTATTTAGCCCCATTGTCACCAAAGTAAATATTAGACACATTCTTCACAATCCATAGCCTGGAAATCCAGACCCAAATCCCAAAGATTAAAGGTCTGGCATCGAGTAATGAAAGTCGCCCATCTCGAGGGGCATTTGAAAATCTCTCTGCGCGCAATTGGATAACACTACGACCAATCACAACAACACACATGGTGACGTATCCAGAGCCCCGTACGCTCAGCTACCAGCGGAGCTAACTGGTAGATTAGACTGTCGTCATCTGTTCAGTAAGCCTCTGGCCCCGCCTATTTCAGATACAGCGATGGGATTGGTGCAGCTCGGCTACGAGGGCATAGTTAATGAGCAGCGTTACTTGATGCCAGAGTAACTCGCTGAGCAAATCCAAATTGTGCTCTCGCAAGAACTCTGGAATTCCAGGGTACACAATCCACACAGCTCTTGAACATTATGACAGTAGCATTATGGAAATTATTATTATGGAAACTTTCTGTCTCAGGACCAGATTCTCGCGAGATTTGACAACACAGATAAGCTCACATCAACATTCACAAAGCCCTAACAAAACTAATGTACGTAATTAAAACTAAAGATAGCTTTTAGCTGTATAGATTGTGAATGTTAGCAACAAAAAATATTTATTAATATATTGTTAAAATATTAACAATATAGTCTTTTCTTCCAACGTTCACTACACTTTAAAACAATGTCACGCCCATTTAGGAGACCTAATTTCATACCATTAGCACATCTCTTTACTATTGGGGGTCTTTGATATTACTGATAGGTCTACACTGTGCAACTAAAGTGCTCAAACACCAGCTTTGTTCCTTAGCAACATATGACATACACTCCTAAAAAAATGCTGGCTACGAGACCTGTGGCAAAAGGGCAGTTTAGAATCTTAAAGAATTTTGTTCATTTGACAAAATGGATGTTTTATTAGTGTGAAGAGGGCAGAAAAGACCCCACTCTGTCAGGGTGATAGGTTAAATGTCAATGTATGAAGAGAAACGCAAAGGTGTGTCTTAAAGTCGGAAACGCTGTGATTATCGATAAGTGGACCCAAAAGGGCATCTGGCTAGAGCCCTGTCAAAAATGGGTTAGTGTTGTTCACGTTGACATATCTGAAAGAATTAAGACACAGTAGGTTCTATCTAAAGGTTATAAAATTCAAACTGCAGGGCTCTGCTGAAAGGAAAACAACATCTGAAAATAGATGCCCTCTCTACTTTAAATAATTAAAACCAACACAACAATGTTACAGAAGTTCTTGCATGTTACCAAACTACCAACTTCCTTACAGTTCATTAGTCATCACAATTTCAACCCGCATGCCCTTTAGATGAACAAGAAGTCCACATCTATGAGACAGTGACAAATTACTTAATACATGTCTGGTCCCTGTCTTTGCATTTTTTTGTTGAATCACTACATGCATCTTTCCTACTGTGTTCTGATCCTAAACTATATATCCTCCTGTCTCGGTGAAATTTCCCCTCCATTATTCATTTACAATCACCCATGCTCTGCTGGTAGACTTTTTCCTCTTTTTTATTACATCTGTCTCTGAGAGACCCAGAGTCAAAGTCGGCATAGGGGCAGATATCAAGAAGGCAAATTATCAGCTGCCATCATCTCTCCTAGGGCATTATAAATATGGCATTTATCTCAGAAGCGATCCACAAACCTCACTTTAATATATTCTCATTTGACAGCAGGCAAAGTGATAAATCTCTCCTTGGACCGTTTAAGACGAGGTAACTTGGAGAAGCAACAACCAGAAATGAATAATTCATACAGTGACAAACTGGTGCACCAATTACCCAACACATTTACAGCACAGTTGTATTCTGTCTTGCTTGCAGTTAAACGTGGGTTTGATTGGGGAGATGGATTTGAGATCAAAGTAAGTTTTCACAAGATGGAGATACTGCGTCGTCATGGATTTTATTTCCTACATATATTCTTTACAGCAGTTGTTACAGACGGTGGTGTTTCTTCAGTAAAGCAATACACTGCACATATTACAGGCAGGTTGTGGTGTATTTAACATACAGAAGAAGCACCAGATTAGCATCCAGTTACCAGCCAGTGCAGCGACGCTGGTGTTCTTTATACCTTGTGAGTCTTTGTGTGTGTGTGTGTGTGTGTGTGTGTTTTTCTGTCATCATGACAAAATGTGTTCCTGGAGACAGCTAACGTAGCGGTTTTGAGTACCTCACCAGGTCTTTATGTCTGCGGCCAGATTTTGTGGCATCGCTACTGTGCATCGTTCAGTCACAAAACTTTACAGGTGTTTAGTTGAGGTAAAAATTAAGCCCACCCCCCACCCCCCCAAACACATACACTTTACAACCCTTGGAGCCAAGGCTGATCCGATCCCTTCGCAAGATGGTCTCAAGTTTATTTCTAAGGGTAACAAGTGTCAGTAGCTCAGTCTGTAGGGAGTTAAGTTGGGAACAGATGGGTCGCTGGTTCAAGTCCCGGAAGGAAAGTCTGGACTACAATAGAGGTGTTTGTGAAAAAGGGTTTTCTGTTGGAGATGGTAAGTAAGTCCCTTTGCAAACCTGTAATATGCACACACACACACATATATATATATATATATATATATATATATATATATATATATATATATATATATATATATATATATATATATATATATATATATATATATATATATATATATATATATAACAAAAAGGAAAGGGACAAAAGCATAATATGAGAATGCATAGACTTACAACCTTGAGTTATTTTGAATGATTCTTCTTTACTAAATAGGACTTACAGTTGTGGTCAAAAGTGTACATACACTTGTAGAAAATCACAATGTTATGGCTGTCTTGAGTCTTCAATAAGTTCTACAACTCTTATTTTTCTGTGATAGAGTGATCGGAACACATACATGTTTGTCACAAAAAACAGTCATAAAGTTTGGTTCTTTCATAAATTTATTATGGGTCTGCTGAAAATGTCACCAAATCTGCTGGGTCAAAAATATACATACAGCAACAAAATATGTCAATTTTGGTGATGTAGCGAGTTGTGTCAATCAAATTAGCTTCATGTCATGGCCTCTTCACTTCTTCTAAGTGATTCTGATTGACTACAGCTGTTGACTTCTCATGAGCCCATTTAAATAGGGCTCATTTGACCCAGTGATTAGACTCAGCTACAAAAGCTACAATGGGAAAGTCAAAGGAACTCAGTGTGGATCTGAAAAAGCGAATTATTGACTTGAACAAGTCAGGAAGTCACTTGGAGCCATTTCAAAGCAGCTACAGGTCCCAAGAGCAACTGTGCAGACACTTATACGCAAGTATAAAGTGCATGGAACAGTTGTGTCACTGCCACGATCAGGAAGAAAACGCAAGCTATCACATGCTGTCGAGAGGAGATTGGTCAGGATGGTCAAGAGTCAACCAAGAATCACCAAGAAGCAGGTCTGCAAGGATTTGGAAGCTGATGGAACACAGGTGTCAGTCTCCACAGTCAAGCGTGTTTTACATCGCCATGGACTGAGAGGCTGCCGTGCAAGAAAGAAGCCCTTGCTCCAGAAAAGGCACCTTAAGACTCGGCTGAAGTTTGCTGCTGATCACATGGACAAAGATAAAACCTTCTGGAGGAAAGTTCTCTGGTCAGACGAAACAAAAATTGAGCTGTTTGGCCACAGCACCCAGCAATATGTTTGGAGGAGAAAAGGTGAGGCCTTTAATCCCAGGAACACCATGCCTACTGTCAAGCATGGTGGTGGTAGTATTATGCTCTGGGGATGTTTTGCTGCCAGTGGAACTGGTTCTTTGCAGAAAGTAAATGGGATAATGAAGAAGGAGGATTACCTCCAAATTCTGCAGGAAAACTTAAAACCATCAGCCCGAAGGTTGGGTCTTGGGCGCAGTTGGGTGTTCCAACAAGACAATGACCCAAAACACACATCAAAAGTGGTAAAGGAATGGCTAAACCAGGCTAGAATTAAGGTTTTAGAATGGCCTTCCCAAAGTCCTGACTTAAACCCCATTGAGAACATGTGGACAGTGCTAAAGAAACAGGTTCATGCAAGAAAACCATCAAATTTAGCTGAACTGCACCAATTCTGTCAAGAAGAGTGGTCAAACATTCGACCTGAAGCTTGCCAGGACCTTGTGGATGGCTACCAAAAGCGCCTAGTTGCCGTGAAAATGGCCAAGGGACATGTAACCAAATACTAATGTTGCTGTATGTATATTTTTGACCCAGCAGATTTGGTGACATTTTCAGCAGACCCATAATAAATTTATGAAAGAACCAAACTTTATGACTGTTTTTTGTGACAAACATGTATGTGTTCCGATCACTCTATCACAGAAAAATAAGAGTTGTAGAACTTATTGAAGACTCAAGACAGCCATAACATTGTGATTTTCTACAAGTGTATGTACACTTTTGACCACAACTGTATATGAGCATTTATTAAGTTGGCCTTATTGGCTCAATGGCATTATTTGTCAGTGCTTTGCTTTCCAATACAAACCATATGCCTAAAAAAATGATTCACATAAGTTTTTTCTGGTCCACCTCTTGGGTTAAGGTATAGTTAGGTTAACAACTAAAATACTTGATAAGGTGTGGGAAAGAGTGACACCGCCAAGACAAAGGCTGTCACAAAATTACATTTTTGTGGAAATACATATTATACTAAGTCTATTCCCCCAAATTAATAATAAAAAGTTTACTGCATGAACAACAATCCCAGTACTGTGCACTGACCTCGACCTCTTTACACCCACAGAAACTGTAGCAACGTTAGTCCATCTTGTTCACATCCTCCGCCCGCCATCATTGCCCACTTAAAGAGATTATAATAAATTCACAATCAATATTTCTTTTTACTCCAATGTAATTTTGTTACTTAACTTGGCTGCACTGCCAATGGCATTTACTGTACAGAAGAAGGCTAGCTATTGTTAGCGTTAGGTCTCTAGCCCTGATTTGTGCCGTAATGGCATAACGCATACACATAAAATTCAGTTTGTTACATGGCTAAGCAACTGGTGAAACAACTTTCCAAAGTTAATGGAAATTGACTCACATTTGTATGACGTGTTGCAATCGCAATGCTCTCCATCCTCTTGTCTGTCTGCTTCCACGACCACAGTGATGGTATATAGTGCTTATTGGCCATCAATAAGAAAACCACTTTTCACGATGCATTGTTGGATACTTTAAGTCCATGTATTTTACACGTATAGATATCGTATCGATTTCTCAATATCACATTCTGTCAATATTGTGCAACCCTAATAGCCATCCCATATGTAAAAACTTGGTAAGGTTTGTGAAAGATTCTGGTTTAAAGAAACCTATGCTGAATGTTGCTAGGAGGCAGGACACAAACTGTGTCCACAATGTCTCACCGTCAAAGACTCGCCGCCAACCCAACTGTCCTCCCAGACCTGATCATTGAGGTATTTTGTGTAAACGGGGCCACCTGCACAGTCAGTCAGCAGGAAAATATAAGTCATTACAAAAATTATGGCCATTTGACCAGAAACAACTAATGATGTGTTTTTTTCTGGAAGATATTCTTCTGAACATACAGCTGCTGCAGCATGGTATAGCACATAGGAGGGTTGTTCTTAACAGATGTCAACACTGCTGTTGATCAAATGTGAAAATGTTCATGTAAAGTTTAAACCATAAATTAAAAAAGCATGACTTATAATATTTCACGTGTGGGAAACCAGCTGTTTTGGCCATGTGACCTGTTGCCAATTAGGAAGTGATTAAAAGCTTACCAGTTCCAATCATTAGTCCCTTACATCTTGCAGAGCATTAACTGCTATAGGAGTTTGTATCCTTGCAAAGTAGGCTTATATTTTACTTTGTTTAATTTTTTTTATTAATGTACTAATTATTTGCAAGACACGGTAACTTTGTGACTGCCAATTAATGTGTTCTGTTTTCTTAGTCCAGTCATTGTGTTCTACGATTATCTTACCTTTTTGTTTTTGTTTATTTGCTTTGGTCAAGGTATTTCTGTGCTGTTGTAATAAGTGGTCGGTTGCGAGATTGTTAAGCAAAGTTTTAAAACTTTGCTCTCCTCGCTCTGTATATCCACAGTTTTTATCCTGTATAAGGACAGTGTGTTTGAGGCAACACACTGCCTCCTAGTGGTGAGACTGCACTCGGCGACACTTGTATGTACGTAGCCTTAACACTGACTTGCATGATATTTTGTAGTGACTTGCATGATATTTTGTAGTGACTTGCATAATATTTTATAGTGACTTGCATGATATTTTGTAGTGACTTGCATATTTTGTAGTGACTTGCATGATATTTTGTAGTCACTTGCGTTATTTTGTAGTGACTTGCATGACATGCCATAGCGAATTGTGAAAACAAGTGTGTAGTGCATGTCCTTGTGGTGTTGGGCCTGCCGTCTTGTCTTTGTCTTCCACAGTCACCTACCTGGGTTGGTGCTGACCAAACTTGTTTTTGTACAATATTTGCCTCCTTTTACTTGTTCCTGTCCAAGGAGAATCAGAGTTGGTCACACAAAAGGGTTAGGAAGTACGGTTACTAATCCTAATTAACCTATTAACGATTTAAAGGGTTCCTCCTGACACTCAACGGGAGGTGGTGTTATCAAGTCTAAGGGCTCTATGTGCTCCAGCATTACACGTTTTTCAACTTTTTATGCCAAGCTTGTTTTGGTAGCATAGAAAACCAATAAAATGAAGGAGAATACTGCATACTTACATATTTGTGTCAACCTGACAGGAAGTTGGAAGGGCATGTATATAACAACTCACACCAGTGGTGGAAGAAATACTCAGATCCTTTAATTTAAGTAGTAGGGGTGTCAATAATATCGCGATAATATCAAGTTAACCTCCCCTCCCCCCTCACAAAAGGCAAGCCACGCTGGATAGTTAGCTTGACTTTGCCATATTATGCTTTCAGACTATTTTATGAGCGGATACAGTACCTGAAAGTATTATGGGAAATATTCTAGACCGTATTGTTTTGGATTGGTGCAATAATAATATAACATTTGTACAAAGCAATCATATTTGTCTGCATTTATGTTGATGTCATTACAAACTTGAAAAATATCCAATTTTAAGTATATATAGACCAGATAAAAAATGTGCAGTTGGACAATCATGTGTTAAATGCTATTAAATATTTAAACGGGGGGGGCCCTGGAAGCTCACTTTGTTAAGCATGCGCCGAGTGTACATCCAACCTGTGGCCCCCTGCTGCATGTCATTCCCCTCTCTCTCCCACTTTCCAGTCTTCAGCTATCAAATAAGGTGCAAAATACCCAAAAAATTATCTAAAAAATGTAATAAGTAGCAATAAAAAATATTAAATTAACTCCTATTTCAGAAAGAGGGCTGTTAGTTCAACCTGGAGAGATTTATTTGCAGATATGCAAAAGGTTTATTGTACAAATGCATAATAGAATCTACAGAGTCTTTGGAGATTAGACTCCGTTGTTGTAGTGCTAATAAGTTTCTCTCTCTATTGTATTCTTCTTGCTAAAATCTGCTGCTGGAAATGTCAATTTCCTTGCGGGAGTCATCCCAAAAGGATTAATAAAGGGAAGCCTAAGTCTATGTGCCAGAACCGGAGCCGGGCAAGCATGCAACAGAAGCAGGTTCAGTAGCCTCCACAGACCATGTGCTACACACATCATGGCAGAGGCCAACGACCACGTTGACGGAGAAAGCTTTAAAGACAAGGAGAGAGAGACAAAGTAGCAAAGTTGGCCAAACATTATGTAAGAGGACAAACTTATTCAACAGGAGACATTTGTATAGGTATATTTATTTTAAAAGGATATATGTGTACTGTGTATATATATATAAACTAATAAAATAAGGTTCTACATAGCGTAAAACTTAATTTACATTTGTATAGGTATTTATTTTAAAGGATATATGTATGCTGTATATATACTGTGTACATATATAAACAAACTAATAAAATAAGGTTCTACATAGCGTAAAACAATTTACATTTGCATAGGTATATTTATTTTAAAGTATATATGTATACTGTATATATACTGTGTATATATATAAATAAACTAATAAAATAAGGTTCTACATAGCGTAATACTTAATTTAAACACTGTATACCTCATTGCGCCTCCTCTCTGGAGCGTGCAGGAGGCAGGACACGATGCAGACTACCTATGATGCTACATTTCTAATATTTCTATCAAAATTAGGACCATTTTCCCACAGTTCCCACATTACTAAGATGTTTTTAAGATTTTCAAATATTCAAATATTTGTTGACAGCCCAAAATATGGCGCTCTCTGTTCAGCAAAGGGTTGAAAGCACTCTAAAATAAGAGTGCCTAGTTGGGTTAAAGAACACAACTAATGGTTCATGAATCTTCAGTTGGACATCATTTCGATAAATAATATTAGCTGGCTTGCTATTTTTGTGTTGTTCTTTTTTACTTGATTTATGTTAGTTAAATAATGTAATCATGATGAATGCATGTGTACAGCTGTCCATATTTACTACAGGGGTCATCATTATTATTCATATCATTATTAAACCACTAGCTAACTGACTTTAAATGTGCCAGAACTATAGACCAATACAACAACAGGCTAAATTAACTGTTATACAGTTATATGACTTACAGTTCTCAAGGACTCACACACAAAATCTTAACTTACTATCCTTTGGAAAGCTAGTATCTTTTTCTTTTCTTTCACTTTTTTCTCCGTGTGGCGTGCGCGCCCGCTCGCGGTGTGAAGTGACACGCACTCAATCTATCCCACCTGATAGACGACCTTTTCTACAAAACTAAAGTAACAAGTCAATTTTGTAAAAGGAAAAAGTGACCCCAAAAATAAATAGTAAAATAAAGTAAATGTATCTGAAAAATCTACTCACTACTTACAAAGTATTTGTACTTTGTTACTTCCCATTTCTGGAACCAAAGGAGTTAGTTTATGGAACAGCTGTTTTAAGAGACTATCTAAATTAATTAATTGAATGGATACAAAAAGTTTATGGAACAGCCGTTTTAAGAGACTATCTAAATTAATTAATTGAATGGATACAAAAAGGACTCGAGGTGTAAGTATTGTATACTGACTGTATGGTTCTTAGGCTTATAAACTAAGTCTAGTTTGGATGGGTTATTATTCAGTTGAAATAGATAGAAATGAAGAAGACAGATGAAAAAAAATGTGAGTGTAGGTAGGTGGATATAAATATGTAAATATGTATAAATAATGAAGCATCAAATTGTTTTCTTTAAGTAAAGGATAAAAATAGAAAAAGAGGGTAGGACTAGAAAGGTTTTTCCTATCTTCCCACTTCTTTTTGAACATGTGAATTTCTTATATGAATCATTTCAAATAATTATGGAAGAATGTTCTGAAATTCACAGTGCATGTCCTTATTTATCTGTTATGGTTTTGGTGTTTTGTCTTATTTTGGTAGTCTGTTTTTCTGTTTTGTATTTTGCTGCATTTCCTGTTTTATTTTGACGGCCTTGTTTTCTGTCTTGTCTTGTCTTACTTCCTGTCTTTTAGTTCTCCCGCCTGTGTGATTGTCCAATGTGTTCCACCTGTTCCCCAGCCCTGATTGGGCTGTGGCTGAAATGGCTACTGACAACAATGGACATTTAACGGCAAATAAGACATCTACACCGGCTAGTTTAGCAGTGAACGTTCTATATAATAATGGTAGACTACCATACGATCGTCAGTTTACCCTAGTACTATGCGTATCCTGCATATCAACAACACTGGACATCACAACTCTGCATACTCCATCCAATCCATCTTGCTTGCCAATGTCCACTCCCTGGAGAACAAAGTGGATTACTTGAAGCTGGATTTTACCACAAATCATGAGATGATAGACTGCTGTGACATAATTCTGACTGAGACATGGCTAAACCCCCCCCATCCCTGACGACAATCCCTGTAAAAATGCCAAGGTGATCACAAGTCACTGCTCTCTGAACATTGAGTTTTTGACCATAAAATGTAGACCCTTCTAACTGCCTATCTGCCCAGGGAATTTACCACCGTCATGAGAGGCTTTTGAGTGCAAGGACTGGGACATGTTCAAGAAAGCTGAAATCCAACACACTAATGCTCGAGGATGTTTCTGTATCTGTGTCTGCATACATCCAGAAATGCATGCTACCAAGATCGCCACCACACGGGCAAATCAGAAACTCTGGATGACCAATGACGTACGTGCAACACTGAGGGTACGAAATGCTCAAGGGTGGGGAGACAGAGGCGCTCAGATCAGCCAGAGCCAACCTGAACCATGCAAACAGAACAGCAAAGCATGTCTATGGTTAGAAAATCCAGGGATTCTTCCACGACTCAACAAACGCATGTGGCAACGCATCCAGACCAGCACAGACTACAAGGCTGCTCCTCTGTCCTGTTAAGACAAACACAAACTTCCTCATCAGCACTCCTGTAATGAAATCCACACCTCACCCAGATGAACAGGCACTCAGAGATGAGACAGCTGATGTCCAGAGGACGTTAAGAAGACTGAACGCACGAAAAGCCAAGAGTGTATAGCTGCAGCCTGAAGCGTCCCATGTCATCCGTCCCGTCTCATGTGGTTTGTCTCATGCCAAAGTGTGTCCAACGGTAAATTCAGAGGGTAAAAAATACGAAATCGCGAATAATTTTCCAGATGGAGTCACGGGTAAATTCGTTGCAATCAATTGAAAAATGTTAAAAACTGTTAAAGTAACAATTTTGCCATAAATATAGTTTGCTCATTTCTGAATGTTATGGTTGTGTTGACACGATAAATGCAGACTATCGCCTGGAATAAAACTAGCCCGTCAACTATCATGCAAATGAATAAAATACTTTTAATATTTGGTGTTTTTTTAACTTAACAGTAACGGCAATCATACAAATGAATAAAATACTTAAAAAAAATATGTCTACAAGATTAAAGCAGACTATCATCCTGATGAATAAAACACTTAAAATATATGTCCATCTATAAAATAAATGCAGATTATAGACAAACTAAAAAAATCCTTCTGCCATCCCTGAGTTTCTTCTTTTCAAAATAAAAGCTTGCATCTGGAATAAAATACTATATCTCTCTAACTTTCCAAAGTAAAAGCTTGCGTCAACTATCATGCTAATGAGTAAAATATTTGTGTTTTTTTCAATACTTAAAATATATGTCTGTCTCTAAAATAAATGCAGATTATAGGAAAACAAAAAAATTCCTTCTATAGACTTGCAGCCATAGAAGGAATTTCTCTCCCGACTAATTTTTTCCCCCATTTCATACAATACAACACAAAATACAATGGAACCGCTGGCGTGGAAGTGTAAGAAAAATACAACCGCATTCTGCCCCGGGTCTCAGAGACCCGAGGCCGAGGCAGCGCCAGTAGAGCTATACAGTCCAATGCTCTCACCATGCTGATAAGCAGTTGTATTTGCAGCAATGTCCCAGTGAAGTGTGAAAACAATATAGAATATAAAATTAAAAAGAGTCTTGGAAAGAGTGTAACATGTTTATTTTTGTATTCTTGTTATTGTTGTGTGCAGATTCTTGTTATCCCTCCTCAGGAAATCCTGCTGTTAGTTGGCAGGAACGGCTGCGTCGCTGATGCAGGTTTCATCAAATGTAGGCTATTTTTGACCCTCTGAATTTACCGTTGGACACACCTCGACATGGGACGCTCAAAGCAGGGCCCGATAACATGCAGGGACAGGTGCTCTAAGACTGTTTTGACCAGTTGCTGATGTCCTCATGGACAAATTTAACACCTCGCTGACCCATGCTGTCGTCCCATCCTGTTTCAAGACTGCCACCATCATACCAGCGCCCAAAACCGACAATTTCATCA
>JABXJD010003324.1:0-28751 GCA_013375575.1 Percina caprodes | reverse complement strand
TATATCCAGTTAACCTTGGGCAGTCTGATGAGGAGCTCCAGATTGTAGATGCTACCATGTTGATATGAGAGGCTACGTTTCCCATTTCCTGATATATATGAAAAAGTAGCTACATGTTACGAGAGATAAGAACGGAGATATGCAAATTAGTTGGGAGTCAGGTGAGATGTTGAAGTTTACGTGCCTCTCCCTCCAGGCCTCCTTCATCACCACATGTAGAGTTTTTTTTGTAATATTCAAACAGCCATAAACACATCCATCGGATATTTCAGCACACATTCAGAGTTTCCTTGTAGAGCGTTATATTTGCAGATCGAAGGGTGCACTAATTGTTTTTTGTGTGGGTTCAATAGTTTTAGGCTATTTTTAGTGGTCATCCATTCTCTCAGAAGCCGTCAAAAACCTACAGAACAACAAAAGAAGAGAAAGTTGTTGATTGTCTGCTGATCCAACAAACCCTTACTGTGATGGTTGCATCATTCAATTAGTGATTTCCTCATTATTGCTGTAGTTTAAAATGCAATACAAACTGTAATTAGGCCTTATAGTTTGTGTCCACATAGGCTTTTTATGGCAAGGATGGCCCCGCCTCCCAGCATTGGACACTCGGTGGGCATGCTACTAGCAGAGCAATGGCTGCCCTTGATTGGTCTGCTCTCTGGATTTTAAAACAGACCACATGGCGGCTCGTTTGGAAATTGCTCTGCGTGTAATCATACAACAAGGGTTACTATGCATAACCTCCGGCTGTCAACACACTCTAAAGCATATGACGTAACAGTATACTTCTGTACATACTGGGAATGTGCAAATGTTGCTACACATGGACATATGTACTACTTCTTGGAAAATCTAGAAACTACAAGCTGTCGACTGTATGTTTGTGTTAGGGTGATGTTAAGTGTGCGCCCCGCTGAATCAAAAAATAATAATGTTATAATAATGGTTTGCATAATAGTTTATACGATAATAACTTCAACTTCATGACAAGTGTTCCTGGCTGAACTAATCGACGTTGACTTTTACTCCCCAACGCGTTGGAAATTCTATTTGTCTCTGCAGCACTCCAAATTACCTGAGACAACTCTAGAATGCTTTGAGTTAGTAATAACGACTATCATATGTCTGACTGTCAAAATCAATAGGTATTCGGTAGCTTGTAACCAACCATCACTGAGCAAGCTAGTTTGTACAAATTGCAACATGGCACCACAAACTAAATATAACCAAAGTCACTATCGCAGTAGATTGTGTGGATTCTATTCTGTTTGTCATTGTATGTGGATAACAGTGGATGTGTGTCTTCATTTAAAGCTATAGTGCGTAGTTTCTGTATCCCCCATGAGGAATTCTAATTAATGGCAAAACTGTCGGCTCATGTTGGACTCTTCAGAAGAGACTGCTGCGCGCACACCCACACACACACGGTGGATGCAGGAAAACCGGAGATGAGACGTACATGATGACCTAAATTGAGGACAGCTACGCTTGTTATTGTAAGTGCAGTGATAAGTTAAAGTCCAATAAGTCCTTTATCAAACCAAATGAATGTGTCCCAGCCCAGGATAGGAAATTAACTAACATTGTAAAGATCAACAAGCCACTGACACATACTTCCTGACACATGCACTGATGTGTTTCACCTGTTCATCAGCCCTCATGTCACCTGTCATCACCTTGTGTATTTAGTCTCAGTGCTTTCTTTGCCTGTATTTCAAACACTGTCATTCCCTGAGTTTCTCCTGTGCAGTTTATTTCTTGTGGTTTTTGCTCTTCTTAGATTTCATTGTATTATAATATTCGTTTGGATCCCGGTTGCCAGTTTTTACCTGCCTGCTTTAAGACACCGTTTGTAAAGGTTTTTCATTGAAAACCTTTAAAAAATCCCTGCTGTCTCCTGGTCTCCCATCTGCATTTTGGAGTCCTGGGGCCCGTTTCAGGAAGGAGGTTTACCAAACTCTGAGTCTAACCCTGAACTCGGAGTTGATCTACCCTGAGATGGAAACTCTTCCAGAACAACTGATTTGAGTTGGTTTAATCAACTCGGAGTAGGTTGACTCACCACCACAATAAAAATACAGCATGAATGGAGCTATGATCCTACGATGTAGCCTTGTATTAAAATCATATTTAATCATAATTATAATATTACTGGTGAAATGGTATTGAACTTATAATCTATTTCATGTTGTTCTCGGGTCAAATTGACCCGTTTTCCTATATAAATGTACTTTTAAGTACCCAAAATAAAATGATTGATTCCACACAACGCTCTTTGGCAAGTACAAATCTATATTTTCATTAATTTTGGAAAACAAATTGAAGTGGTTTTGAAATAGTATTGAGTAAAAGTTGACATATTCCAGTCTGTGATTATCCATCAACATACATTCCTTTAATTTTAGCCTAATTCTGCTTTTCTCACTCAAACATTAGGTATAATTTTCTATAAATGAGATTTCTTGACCATAAATTCCAGAAACAAGTGTAAAACTAAAGTTAATAAGTTAGTGTTACATAGTGTTGACAACGTCAAAAAAGTGGCAAACATTGAAAAAAAATGACAAGTAATGAAAAAAGGAACGAAAATAGAAGAAAAAGTTAAAAACATCAATTAAAAAGCGTCATCAAAAGTGTTGATTTTCAATTTGGACGGGAAGACAACACAAGGGTTATATGCAATCCTGTGACTTGGTAGCTTACTGAGGCTGTAGCACCCTCATTAACACAATTATAATTCATAATCTTCTATTTGTCACCTGTGGAACTCCTTTTAATTGAAGTGTGCATGCCCCAACGTGCATGCAGCATGTTGCAGTTGCTCCATCTGTCATCGTCTAACTTTTAACTATACAACTTTCTCTTTATTTGTCACGTGTGTGATTCTTGGACTTTAAGTCCTTAAGTCCTGAAACAGGGCCACTTTGCGTGATTGTGGTTGTAAGGGTTAGTGTATCCAGAAAATGAAAAGATATTCTGGGTATGTTGACCTTACTTTGATGTGCAGGCCTCTGGACTACAAAGGTTGTTTAATCCAAAGTGATGAAAAAGTTGTGACTAAATAAAATTACATAATTTCTAATGGCGACGTGTTCAAAGACAATTCTCCAGTGAAAACAAACAGAGATTAGAGATATTGAGCCCTACAGCTTTTATAAATGAGAAGAAGAATGATTCATGACTGGTAATGGATCAAAAGTCTCATGATAATCCACATGAATGAGCAACCTTTTTGCTGTTGACAATCTAACAGTGGATCATCTTTACATTGTGATTACAAGGGGGAAAAAAAAACACAACTTGACTGTGGTTGTGTTGTGAGACCAAAAGAAAGGAGTGAAATAAAAGAGCTGGAGTTCCATCCTCCTACGTGTTGTGATGAATGGTAGCTAGGTAGCTAAAGCTGAGGTCATCCATCATGAGCTATCGTGTTAATTAATGTTGTAGGAGGGGAAGCCAACACGGCCTGCTCCACATCAGCAAAATGAAAAGCTACTGCTTTCCTTTCAGCTCCTCAGAAAATGTAGTACTTTGCTATGAGAATCACTCAGATCAGAATGCATGAGATACATGGGAGAGACACAGACTGATAAACACACACACACACACAAACCAATCAGCTGAGCACTACTTGCTTTTTGTCTGCGTCACTGTAGCTAGAAGCAAAGGCGTATCCTGCCATGCAAAAGCCTCACCATAAACCTCATTCTGATCAGCCTGAAATGTGACTGGTTTTCATAAAGAGTTTTCATTATGCTAGAATATGATTTATGTTGGTGGTCTTTTTGCACACTCTGCCATTGTAAATCATCCCAAAGGAAAAACCTGCAAATAAAACAGCATGTCATGATCGTCAGCATGAAGTGATGTTCATTCATAAAAAGTGGCCTGGGAACATGTCCGCTCTTCAGAATGCCAACCAATAAAAAAAGGCTCATGACAAATGGGAGAAGTAAAGATTTGTATTTATTGTGTGTGTGTGGGGACTGTGGGAGAGAAATGCAATTCTACTTGCTATTCTAATAGTCTCGCATTGCCCAAGGTCTTGCTACACCACACATTCATTCTGGGATTGGAGAAAAAATAGGAGCCACGACGGTGGCTAAAAAGTCTTTTATTTTGCTGGAACATTTGCATCTTACAAAAGAAACACGACATACAATATTAACTGCTCACACAATACAGTAACGTGAGCTATTTAAATTAGCTCACCTCATTTGTTCTACCAGTGTGTCGCCACGTGTAATGTTTTTCTTCATCCACAACAATCCTGTCACAATCAGTGCCAAAATGTACCAGAGCATATGGAAATGCTGTAAACATATCCTTTGTAAATCTTTAAAATCCCTAAAGAAAGCATTAGTTTTGTAAAGTCTAAGTATGTAGCTTGCTAGTCTTTTGTTTCCAAAGCGACCAGAGAGAGAGAGCGAAGAAGAGGAACATCGGCGGTGCCTGATGTGAGGCAGTTATCCTGGAAATATACTGTCATTGATCCTGACAAGATAGAGCACATTACATTTTTGCACTCAAGTGAAAAAAAGGTTCTTGGATTTTAGGTCTTATATATTATTTTTTGGGGGATATTTACCAAATAATACCTAGGAATACACATTTGGGGAATTACTCTTATTCGCTTTCTTGCCTAGAGTTACATGAGAAGAGTAACACTACTTAATTCCAGTCTGTTTAATACCACGTTAAAGCCAGCAGTGGTTTGGCTCAGCTTAACATAAGGAATGGGAAACAGCTAGCCTTGGTCCGACGAAAGGTAACAAAATCAACCTATTGGCTCCTCTGAAGCTCACTAAGCAACACATTACATCTTGTTTGTGTAATTTCTACAAATGACAAAGTGTAAAAATGACAACATGCTTTTCTGGGAGGTTGTTAGCTGCACTACAGCCGGCAAAGTAACAAGCGACACAGCTCATAGGCCTATTTATCAGACAGATGTAAGTGCTATCAATCCTATCAGCTTACTCTAGACAATAAAGTAACCCAAGTGAATCCTTTTAAACAATTTAAAAACTAATTTTTACATTTACCGTCTAGTGTCCAGCCTTCAATAGGAGACTTCTAATATTCTTTTTGATTTTTTTTCTTCAAGCTTGTGAAGATATTTCCAATTTGTATGTGAGACTGATTATTGTCCGATCTGCATACCCTACCCTTTTAATTGTCCATCAGATCTTTTACATACATGGTCGCCTGGGTAACTCACCTGGTATTGCGCGTCCATATACAGAGGTTTACTCCTCAACGCAGTGGGTGCGGGTTCATTCCCTATCCTATATAAATAAAGGCCTAAAATGCCCCCAAAAAGCCTTTTACATGCATACCAAATGTAGCTCAGTGTAAATTCTTTCAGTAAGACCTAACTTTTAATCGATCCACTGCTGAATCAATTCAGCTGTTATCCTAATAAATGTACATTTTATCATGCGTGTATAAGTGTCGCATATCTGCAACTAGTCTCTCCTGATTGAAATATATCTCAGTGTAAATCCTATCGCCACCACCCGTGTCTAGATTCCATCGAGGGGTTATGATGGTTCTCCCCTATACATATATAGGAAATATCCACATAACGATGGAGTCTAATCGCCAAGACTTTTACATCTTACTGAGCTGTACACTAAACCTTATTTGCATATCTGCAAACATCTCCTGATTGAAATCAGAAATAATAAAAATTATCTTTATTGACATAATAATTTGTTTCATTTTAAATGAATAGTGACATTTTGTGCAACACTCGAAACTTAGATGGAATACCACTGTAAATAATGAAGCTACTGCTTGTATTTAGCCCCATTGTCACCAAAGTAAATATTAGACACATTCTTCACAATCCATAGCCTGGAAATCCAGACCCAAATCCCAAAGATTAAAGGTCTGGCATCGAGTAATGAAAGTCGCCCATCTCGAGGGGCATTTGAAAATCTCTCTGCGCGCAATTGGATAACACTACGACCAATCACAACAACACACATGGTGACGTATCCAGAGCCCCGTACGCTCAGCTACCAGCGGAGCTAACTGGTAGATTAGACTGTCGTCATCTGTTCAGTAAGCCTCTGGCCCCGCCTATTTCAGATACAGCGATGGGATTGGTGCAGCTCAGCTACAAGGGCATAGTTAATGAGCAGCGTTACTTGATGCCAGAGTAACTCGCTGAGCAAATCCAAATTGTGCTCTCGCAAGAACTCTGGAATTCCAGGGTACACAATCCACACAGCTCTTGAACATTATGACAGTAGCATTATGGAAATTATTATGGAAACTTTCTGTCTCAGGACCAGATTCTCGCGAGATTTGACAACACAGATAAGCTCACATCAACATTCACAAAGCCCTAACAAAACTAATGTACGTAATTAAAACTAAAGATAGCTTTTAGCTGTATAGATTGTGAATGTTAGCAACAAAAAATATTTATTAATATATTGTTAAAATATTAACAATATAGTCTTTTCTTCCAACGTTCACTACACTTTAAAACAATGTCACACCCATTTAGGAGACCTAATTTCATACCATTAGCACATCTCTTTACTATTGGGGGTCTTTGATATTAGATAGGTCTACACTGTGCAACTAAAGTGCTCAAACACCAGCTTTGTTCCTTAGCAACATATGACATACACTCCTAAAAATGCTGGCTACGAGACCTGTGGCAAAAGGGCAGTTTAGAATCTTAAAGAATTTTGTTCATTTGACAAAATGGATGTTTTATTAGTGTGAAGAGGGCAGAAAAGACCCCACTCTGTCAGGGTGATAGGTTAAATGTCAATGTATGAAGAGAAACGCAAAGGTGTGTCTTAAAGTCGGAAACGCTGTGATTATCGATAAGTGGACCCAAAAGGGCATCTGGCTAGAGCCCTGTCAAAAATGGGTTAGTGTTGTTCACGTTGACATATCTGAAAGAATTAAGACACAGTAGGTTCTATCTAAAGGTTATAAAATTCAAACTGCAGGGCTCTGCTGAAAGGAAAACAACATCTGAAAATAGATGCCCTCTCTACTTTAA
The DNA here is from genome assembly GCA_013375575.1 of Percina caprodes. NCBI lineage: Eukaryota > Metazoa > Chordata > Actinopteri > Perciformes > Percidae > Percina > Percina caprodes. Next base: position 21,721 of record JABXJD010003324.1, on the reverse strand, counting down.
ATAATTAAAACAACACTGTTACACAAGTTCTTGCATGTTACCAAACTTCAACTTCATTACAGTTCATTAGTCATCACAATTTCAACCCGCATGCCCTTTAGATGAACAAGAAGTCCACATCTATGAGACAGTGACAAATTACTTAATACATGTCTGGTCCCTGTCTTTGCATTTTTTTGTTGAATCACTACATGCATCTTTCCTACTGTGTTCTGATCCTAAACTATATATCCTCCTGTCTCGGTGAAATTTCCTCCATTATTCATTTACAATCACCCATGCTCTGCTGGTAGACTTTTTCCTCTTTTTTATTACATCTGTCTCTGAGAGACCCAGAGTCAAAGTCGGCATAGGGGCAGATATCAAGAAGGCAAATTATCAGCTGCCATCATCTCTCCTAGGGCATTATAAATATGGCATTTATCTCAGAAGCGATCCACAAACCTCACTTTAATATATTCTCATTTGACAGCAGGCAAAGTGATAAATCTCTCCTTGGACCGTTTAAGACGAGGTAACTTGGAGAAGCAACAACCAGAAATGAATAATTCATACAGTGACAAACTGGTGCACCAATTACCCAACACATTTACAGCACAGTTGTATTCTGTCTTGCTTGCAGTTAAACGTGGGTTTGATTGGGGAGATGGATTTGAGATCAAAGTAAGTTTTCACAAGATGGAGATACTGCGTCGTCATGGATTTTATTTCCTACATATATTCTTTACAGCAGTTGTTACAGACGGTGGTGTTTCTTCAGTAAAGCAATACACTGCACATATTACAGGCAGGTTGTGGTGTATTTAACATACAGAAGAAGCACCAGATTAGCATCCAGTTACCAGCCAGTGCAGCGACGCTGGTGTTCTTTATACCTTGTGAGTCTTTGTGTGTGTGTGTGTGTGTGTGTGTGTTTTTCTGTCATCATGACAAAATGTGTTCCTGGAGACAGCTAACGTAGCGGTTTTGAGTACCTCACCAGGTCTTTATGTCTGCGGCCAGATTTTGTGGCATCGCTACTGTGCATCGTTCAGTCACAAAACTTTACAGGTGTTTAGTTGAGGTAAAAATTAAGCCCACCCCCCACCCCCAAACACATACACTTTACAACCCTTGGAGCCAAGGCTGATCCGATCCTTCGCAAGATGGTCTCAAGTTTATTTCTAAGGGTAACAAGTGTCAGTAGCTCAGTCTGTAGGGAGTTAAGTTGGGAACAGATGGGTCGCTGGTTCAAGTCCCGGAAGGAAAGTCTGGACTACAATAGAGGTGTTTGTGAAAAAGGGTTTTCTGTTGGAGATGGTAAGTAAGTCCCTTTGCAAACCTGCAATACACACACACATATATATATATATATATATATATATATATATATATATATATATATATATATATATATATATATATATATATATATATATATATATATATATATATATATATATATATATAAAAAAAGGAAAGGACAAAAGCATAATATGAGAATGCATAGACTTACAACCTTGAGTTATTTTGAATGATTCTTCTTTACTAAATAGGACTTACAGTTGTGGTCAAAGTGTACATACACTTGTAGAAAATCACAATGTTATGGCTGTCTTGAGTCTTCAATAAGTTCTACAACTCTTATTTTTCTGTGATAGAGTGATCGAACACATACATGTTTGTCACAAAAACAGTCATAAAGTTTGGTTCTTTCATAAATTTATTATGGGTCTGCTGAAAATGTCACCAAATCTGCTGGGTCAAAAATATATACAGCAACAAAATATGTCAATTTTGGTGATGTAGCGAGTTGTGTCAATCAAATTAGCTTCATGTCATGGCCTCTTCACTTCTTCTAAGTGATTCTGATTGACTACAGCTGTTGACTTCTCATGAGCCCATTTAAATAGGGCTCATTTGACCCAGTGATTAGACTCAGCTACAAAAGCTACAATGGGAAAGTCAAAGGAACTCAGTGTGGATCTGAAAAAGCGAATTATTGACTTGAACAAGTCAGGAAGTCACTTGAGCCATTTCAAAGCAGCTACAGGTCCCAAGAGCAACTGTGCAGACACTTATACGCAAGTATAAAGTGCATGGAACAGTTGTGTCACTGCCACGATCAGGAAGAAAACGCAAGCTATCACATGCTGTCGAGAGGAGATTGGTCAGGATGGTCAAGAGTCAACCAAGAATCACCAAGAAGCAGGTCTGCAAGGATTTGGAAGCTGATGGAACACAGGTGTCAGTCTCCACAGTCAAGCGTGTTTTACATCGCCATGGACTGAGAGGCTGCCGTGAAAGAAGCCCTTGCTCCAGAAAAGGCACCTTAAGACTCGGCCAGTTTTGCTGATCACATGGACAAAGATAAAACCTTCTGGAGGAAAGTTCTCTGGTCAGACGAAACAAAAATTGAGCTGTTTGGCCACAGCACCCAGCAATATGTTTGGAGGAGAAAAGGTGAGGCCTTTAATCCCAGGAACACCATGCCTACTGTCAAGCATGGTGGTAGTATTATGCTCTGGGGATGTTTTGCTGCCAGTGGAACTGGTTCTTTGCAGAAAGTAAATGGGATAATGAAGAAGGAGGATTACCTCCAAATTCTGCAGGAAAACTTAAAACCATCAGCCGAAGGTTGGGTCTTGGGCGCAGTTGGGTGTTCCAACAAGACAATGACCCAAACACACATCAAAAGTGGTAAAGGAATGGCTAAACCAGGCTAGAATTAAGGTTTTAGAATGGCCTTCCCAAAGTCCTGACTTAAACCCCATTGAGAACATGTGGACAGTGCTAAAGAAACAGGTTCATGCAAGAAAACCATCAAATTTAGCTGAACTGCACCAATTCTGTCAAGAAGAGTGGTCAAACATTCGACCTGAAGCTTGCCAGGACCTTGTGGATGGCTACCAAAAGCGCCTAGTTGCCGTGAAATGGCCAAGGGACATGTAACCAAATACTAATGTTGCTGTATGTATATTTTTGACCCAGCAGATTTGGTGACATTTTCAGCAGACCCATAATAAATTTATGAAAGAACCAAACTTTATGACTGTTTTTGTGACAAACATGTATGTGTTCATCACTCTATCACAGAAAAATAAGAGTTGTAGAACTTATTGAAGACTCAAGACAGCCATAACATTGTGATTTTCTACAAGTGTATGTACACTTTTGACCACAACTGTATATGAGCATTTATTAAGTTGGCCTTATTGGCTCAATGGCATTATTTGTCAGTGCTTTGCTTTCCAATACAAACCATATGCCTAAAAAAATGATTCACATAAGTTTTTTCTGGTCCACCTCTTGGGTTAAGGTATAGTTAGGTTAACAACTAAAATACTTGATAAGGTGTGGGAAAGAGTGACACCAAGACAAAGGCTGTCACAAATTACATTTTTGTGGAAATACATATTATACTAAGTCTATTCCCCAAATTAATAATAAAAAGTTTACTGCATGAACAACAATCCCAGTACTGTGCACTGACCTCGACCTCTTTACACCCACAGAAACTGTAGCAACGTTAGTCCATCTTGTTCACATCCTCCGCCCGCCATCATTGCCCACTTAAAGAGATTATAATAAATTCACAATCAATATTTCTTTTTACTCCAATGTAATTTTGTTACTTAACTTGGCTGCACTGCCAATGGCATTTACTGTACAGAAGAAGGCTAGCTATTGTTAGCGTTAGGTCTCTAGCCCTGATTTGTGCCGTAATGGCATAACGCATACACATAAAATTCAGTTTGTTACATGGCTAAGCAACTGGTGAAACAACTTTCCAAAGTTAATGGAAATTGACTCACATTTGTATGACGTGTTGCAATCGCAATGCTCTCCATCCTCTTGTCTGTCTGCTTCCACGACCACAGTGATGGTATATAGTGCTTATTGGCCATCAATAAGAAAACCACTTTTCAAGATGCATTGTTGGATACTTTAAGTCCATGTATTTTACACGTATAGATATCGATCGATTTCTCAATATCACATTCTGTCAATATTGTGCAACCCTAATAGCCATCCCATATGTAAAAACTTGGTAAGGTTTGTGAAAGATTCTGGTTTAAAGAAACCTATGCTGAATGTTGCTAGGAGGCAGGACACAAACTGTGTCCACAATGTCTCACCGTCAAAGACTCGCCGCCAACCCAACTGTCCTCCCAGACCTGATCATTGAGGTATTTTGTGTAAACGGGGCCACCTGCACAGTCAGTCAGCAGGAAAATATAAGTCATTACAAAAATTATGGCCATTTGACCAGAAACAACTAATGATGTGTTTTTTTCTGGAAGATATTCTTCTGAACATACAGCTGCTGCAGCATGGTATAGCACATAGGAGGGTTGTTCTTAACAGATGTCAACACTGCTGTTGATCAAATGTGAAAATGTTCATGTAAAGTTTAAACCATAAATTAAAAAAGCATGACTTATAATATTTCACGTGTGGGAAACCAGCTGTTTTGGCCATGTGACCTGTTGCCAATTAGGAAGTGATTAAAAGCTTACCAGTTCCAATCATTAGTCCCTTACATCTTGCAGAGCATTAACTGCTATAGGAGTTTGTATCCTTGCAAAGTAGGCTTATATTTTACTTTGTTTAATTTTTTTTATTAATGTACTAATTATTTGCAAGACACGGTAACTTTGTGACTGCCAATTAATGTGTTCTGTTTTCTTAGTCCAGTCATTGTGTTCTACGATTATCTTACCTTTTTGTTTTTGTTTATTTGCTTTGGTCAAGGTATTTCTGTGCTGTTGTAATAAGTGGTCGGTTGCGAGATTGTTAAGCAAAGTTTTAAAACTTTGCTCTCCTCGCTCTGTATATCCACAGTTTTTATCCTGTATAAGGACAGTGTGTTTGAGGCAACACACTGCCTCCTAGTGGTGAGACTGCACTGCGACACTTGTATGTACGTAGCCTTAACACTGACTTGCATGATATTTTGTAGTGACTTGCATGATATTTTGTAGTGACTTGCATAATATTTTATAGTGACTTGCATGATATTTTGTAGTCACTTGCATATTTTGTAGTGACTTGCATGATATTTTGTAGTCACTTGCGTTATTTTGTAGTGACTTGCATGACATGCCATAGCAAATTGTGAAAACAAGTGTGTAGTGCATGTCCTTGTGGTGTTGGGCCTGCCGTCTTGTCTTTGTCTTCCACAGTCACCTACCTGGGTTGGTGCTGACCAAACTTGTTTTTGTACAATATTTGCCTCCTTTTACTTGTTCCTGTCCAAGGAGAATCAGAGTTGGTCACACAAAAGGGTTAGGAAGTACGGTTACTAATCCTAATTAACCTATTAACGATTTAAAGGGTTCCTCCTGACACTCAACGGGAGGTGGTGTTATCAAGTCTAAGGGCTCTATGTGCTCCAGCATTACACGTTTTTCAACTTTTTATGCCAAGCTTGTTTTGGTAGCATAGAAAACCAATAAAATGAAGGAGAATACTGCATACTTACATATTTGTGTCAACCTGACAGGAAGTTGGAAGGGCATGTATATAACAACTCACACCAGTGGTGGAAGAAATACTCAGATCCTTTAATTTAAGTAGTAGGGGTGTCAATAATATCGCGATAATATCAAGTTAACCTCCCCTCCCCCCTCACAAAAGGCAAGCCACGCTGGATAGTTAGCTTGACTTTGCCATATTATGCTTTCAGACTATTTTATGAGCGGATACAGTACCTGAAAGTATTATGGGAAATATTCTAGACCGTATTGTTTTGGATTGGTGCAATAATAAATAACATTTGTACAAAGCAATCATATTTGTCTGCATTTATGTTGATGTCATTACAAACTTGAAAAATATCCAATTTTAAGTATATATAGACCAGATAAAAATGTGCAGTTGACAATCATGTTAAATGCTATTAAATATTTAAACGGGGGCCCTGGAAGCTCACTTTGTTAAGCATGCGCGAGTGTTCATCCAACCTGTGGCCCCCTGCTGCATGTCATTCTCTCTCCCACTTTCCAGTCTTCAGCTATCAAATAAGGCCCAAAATACCCAAAAATTATCTAAAAATGTAATAAGTAGCAATAAAAATATTAAATTAACTCCTATTTCAGAAAGAGGGCTGTTAGTTCAACCTGGAGAGATTTATTTGCAGATATGCAAAAGGTTTATTGTACAAATGCATAATAAAATCTACAGAGTCTTTGGAGATTAGACTCCGTTGTTGTAGTGCTAATAAGTTTCTCTCTCTATTGTATTCTTCTTGCTAAAATCTGCTGTTGGAAATGTCAATTTCATTGCGGAGTCATCCCAAAAGGATTAATAAAGGGAAGCCTAAGTCTATGTGCCAGAACCGAGCCGGGCAAGCATGCAACAGAAGCAGGTTCAGTAGCTCCACAGACCATGTGCTACACACATCATGGCAGAGGCCAACGACCACGTTGACGGAGAAAGCTTTAAAGACAAGGAGAGAGAGACAAAGTAGCAAAGTTGGCCAAACATTATGTAAGAGGACAAACTTATTCAACAGGAGACATTTGTATAGGTATATTTATTTTAAAAGGATATATGTGTACTGTGTATATATATATAAACTAATAAAATAAGGTTCTACATAGCGTAAAACTTAATTTACATTTGTATAGGTATTTATTTTAAAGGATATATGTATGCTGTATATATACTGTGTACATATATAAACAAACTAATAAAATAAGGTTCTACATAGCGTAAAACAATTTACATTTGCATAGGTATATTTATTTTAAAGTATATATGTATACTGTATATATACTGTGTATATATATAAATAAACTAATAAAATAAGGTTCTACATAGCTTAATACTTAATTTAAACACTGTATACCTTGTTGCGCCTCCTCTCTGGAGCGTGCAGGAGGCAGGACACGATGCAGACTACCTATGTTGCTACATTTCTAATATTTCTATCAAAATTAGGACCATTTTCCCACAGTTCCCACATTACTAAGATGTTTTTAAGATTTTCAAATATTCAAATATTTGTTGACAGCCCAAAATATGGCGCTCTCTGTTCAGCAAAGGGTTGAAAGCACTCTAAAATAAGAGTGCCTAGTTGGGTTAAAGAACACAACTAATGGTTCATGAATCTTCAGTTGGACATCATTTCGATAAATAATATTAGCTGGCTTGCTATTTTTGTGTTGTTCTTTTACTTGATTTATGTTAGTTAAATAATGTAATCATGATGAATGCATGTGTACAGCTGTCCATATTTACTACAGGGGTCATCATTATTATTCATATCATTATTAAACCACTAGCTAACTGACTTTAAATGTGCCAGAACTATAGACCAATACAACAACAGGCTAAATTAACTGTTATACAGTTATATGACTTACAGTTCTCAAGGACTCACACACAAAATCTTAACTTATTATCCCTTTGTAAAGCTAGTATCTTTTTCTTTTCTTTCACTTTTTCTCCGTGTGGCGTGGCGCGCCGCTCGCGGTGTGAAGTGACACGCACTCAATCTATCCCACCTGATAGACGACCTTTTCTACAAAACTAAAGTAACAAGTCAATTTTGTAAAAGGAAAAAGTGACCCCAAAATAAATAGTAAAATAAAGTAAATGTATCTGAAAAATCTACTCACTACTTACAAAGTATTTGTACTTTGTTACTTCCCATCTCTGGAACCAAAGGAGTTAGTTTATGGAACAACTGTTTTAAGAGACTATCTAAATTAATTAATTGAATGGATACAAAAGTTTATGGAAATAAGAGACTATCTAAATTAATTAATTGAATGGATACAAAAGGACTGAGGTGTAAGTATTGTATACTGACTGTATGGTTCTTAGGCTTATAAACTAAGTCTAGTTTGGATGGGTTATTATTCAGTTGAAATAGATAGAAATGAAGAAGACAGATGAAAAAAAATGTGAGTGTAGGTAGGTGGATATAAATATGTAAATATGTATAAATAATGAAGCATCAAATTGTTTTCTTTAACTAAAGGATAAAAATAGAAAAAGAGGGTAGGACTAGAAAGGTTTTTCCTATCTTCCCACTTCTTTTGAACATGTGAATTTCTTATATGAATCATTTCAAATAATTATGGAAGAATGTTCTGAAATTCACAGTGCATGTCCTTATTTATCTGTTATGGTTTTGGTGTTTTGTCTTATTTTGGTAGTCTGTTTTTCTGTTTTGTATTTTGCTGCATTTCCTGTTTTATTTTGACGGCCTTGTTTTCTGTCTTGTCTTGTCTTACTTCCTGTCTTTTAGTTCTCCCGCCTGTGTGATTGTCCAATGTGTTCCACCTGTTCCCCAGCCCTGATTGGGCTGTGGCTGAAATGGCTACTGACAACAATGGACATTTAACGGCAAATAAGACATCTACACCGGCTAGTTTAGCAGTGAACGTTCTATATAATAATGGTAGACTACCATACGATCGTCAGTTTACCCTAGTACTATGCGTATCCTGCATATCAACAACACTGGACATCACAACTCTGCATACTCCATCCAATCCATCTTGCTTGCCAATGTCCACTCCCTGGAGAACAAAGTGGATTACTTGAAGCTGGATTTTACCACAAATCATGAGATGATAGACTGCTGTGCCATAATTCTGACTGAGACATGGCTAAACCCCCCCCATCCCTGACGACAATCCCTGTAAAAATGCCAAGGTGATCACAAGTCACTGCTCTCTGAACATTGAGTTTTTGACCATAAAATGTAGACCCTTCTAACTGCCTATCTGCCCAGGGAATTTACCACCGTCATGAGAGGCTTTTGAGTGCAAGGACTGGGACATGTTCAAGAAAGCTGAAATCCAACACACTAATGCTCGAGGATGTTTCTGTATCTGTGTCTGCATACATCCAGAAATGCATGCTACCAAGATCGCCACCACACGGGCAAATCAGAAACTCTGGATGACCAATGACGTACGTGCAACACTGAGGGTAATGCAATGCTCAAGGGTGGGGAGACAGAGGCGCTCAGATCAGCCAGAGCCAACCTGAACCATGCAAACAGAACAGCAAAGCATGTCTATGGTTAGAAAATCCAGGGATTCTTCCACGACTCGACAAACGCATGTGGCAACGCATCCAGACCAGCACAGACTACAAGGCTGCTCCTCTGTCCTGTTAAGACAAACACAAACTTCCTCATCAGCACTCCTGTAATGAAATCCACACCTCACCCAGATGAACAGGCACTCAGAGATGAGACAGCTGATGTCCAGAGGACGTTAAGAAGACTGAACGCACGAAAAGCCAAGAGTGTATAGCTGCAGCCTGAAGCGCCCCATGTCATCCGTCCGTCTCATGTGGTTTGTCTCATGCCAAAGTGTGTCCAACGGTAAATTCAGAGGGTAAAAATACGAAATCGCGAATAATTTTCCAGATGGAGTCACGGGTAAATTCGTTGCAATCAATTGAAAAATGTTAAAAACTGTTAAAGTAACAATTTTGCCATAAATATAGTTTGCTCATTTCTGAATGTTATGGTTGTGTTGACACGATAAATGCAGACTATCGTCTGGAATAAAACTAGCCCGTCAACTATCATGCAAATGAATAAAATACTTTTAATATTTGGTGTTTTTTTAACTTAACAGTAACGGCAATCATACAAATGAATAAAATACTTAAAAAAATATGTCTACAAGATTAAAGCAGACTATCATCCTGATGAATAAAACACTTAAAATATATGCAAAATAAATAAAATAAATGCAGATTATAGACAAACTAAAAATCCTTCTGCCATCCCTGAGTTTCTTCTTTTCAAAATAAAAGCTTGCATCTGGAATAAAATACTATATCTCTCTAACTTTCCAAAGTAAAAGCTTGCGTCAACTATCATGCTAATGAGTAAAATATTTGTGTTTTTTCAATACTTAAAATATATGTCTGTCTCTAAAATAAATGCAGATTATAGGCAAACAAAAAAATTCCTTCTATAGAGTTGCAGCCATAGAAGGAATTTCTCTCCCACTAATTTTTCCCCATTTCATACAATACAACACAAAATACAATGGAACGCTGGCGTGGAAGTGTAAGAAAATACAACCGCATTCTGCCCCGGGTCTCAGAGACCCGAGGCCGAGGCAGCGCCAGTAGAGCTATACAGTCCAATGCTCTCACCATGTTGTAGTTGCAGCAATGTCCCAGTGAAGTGTGAAAACAATATAGAATATAAAATTAAAAAGAGTCTTGGAAAGAGTGTAACATGTTTATTTTTGTATTCTTGTTATTGTTGTGTGCAGATTCTTGTTATCCCTCCTCAGGAAATCCTGCTGTTAGTTGGCAGGAACGGCTGCGTCGCTGATGCAGGTTTCATCAAATGTAGGCTATTTTTGACCCTCTGAATTTACGTTGGACACACCTCGACATGGGACGCTCAAAGCAGGGCCCGATAACATGCAGGGACAGGTGCTCTAAGACTGTTTTAACCAGTTGCTGATGTCCTCATGGACAAATTTAACACCTCGCTGACCCATGCTGTCGTCCCATCCTGTTTCAAGACTGCCACCATCATACCAGCGCCCAAAAAACCGACAATTTCATCACTCAACAATTACCGCCCTGTCGCCCTTACTCCCATCATCATGAAATGCTTCAAGAGGCTGGTGAAGAACCACATCATCTCCAACCCCCCCCCCCCACACACACACACACACACCTTTTGATCCGCTACAGTTTGCTTAACGCTCTACAGAGGACGCCGTGTCCTCCACACTCCACTTGAGCCTGGAAGACCTGGAGAAGAACAACACCCACGTGTGAACACTGTTTCTGGACTTCAGCATTCAACACAATCATCCCCAGCACCTGGTGAGCAAACTGACCCCCTTTGGACTCAAACACCTCTTGTATAACTGGCTGCTGGATTTCTTCACAGCCAGACCCCAGTCTGTAAGTGTTGGAAAAACACCTCCAGCGTCATCTCCCTCAGCACCAGTTCCCCCAGGTCTGTGTACTGAGCCCACTGCTGTTCACCCAGATGACCCATGACTGCTGTGCCAGGTTCAGTACAAACCATATCATTAAGAATGCAGATGACACAACAGTGATGGGTGTCATCAGGGACAATAAGGAACTGGCTTACAGAGAGTAGGTGATACACCTGGTGGGTCTCATCAGGGACAATAAGGAACTGTCCTACAGAGAGGAGGTGACACCTGGTGGTCACTAAAGACCCTCCCATCCCAACCATGACCAAGGCTCAGCCAATCACTAAGAACCCTCCCATCCCAACCATGACCAAGGCTCAGCCAATCACTAAGGACCTCTCCCTGCTGCCCTCCGGCAAGAAGTTCATCAGCTTCAAAATGCAGAACAACAGCTTCAGCACCCCCCGTCAAAAGACTGTTGAACTCCCAATAATTCCCCCTACACTGTGAACCCTATTTGCACTAATGTAACTTTACATGTATATTATTAATTTCACTGCAATACATCCTGCTGCTATTGATATTTGTTCTAGTCACAATTGTCTTATAACAATAATTTTTATTTTTTATATTGCACATACTTTATTATTTATATTAATACTTATATTTTTACTGTATTAGTACTCTCTTTACTTGTCTTTTGTTTCTTTACCTTTTTTGGAGCCTTGCAATGAAATCTCGCTCAACTCTATATGTGAATGTGCAGTTGAATGACAATAAAGTCTAAGTGTAGTGTCACCTGTCCTGTGTTTGCTTGTTACCCGGTGTATGTAGTCTTTGTGTTCCCCTTCTCCTGTGTCAGATCATTGTAGTGTTCCAGTTTCAGTCAGATGTGCTTTTTTTTTTTTTGTCCTTGGATTTTCTTTCTTCTCTAGTTCCTGTTTTTGGATTACCTTTGTTGTCTGGATTCCCTGTTTTCTTGTCTGCTACTTTCTGGAAGAAGTTTTTTGTCTGCTGTACTCGGGACTCCATTTGTTCATGTGAACTTTGTTTTGCTCAACTTACCCCTGCCTGCTCTCTGCTTCTGGGTCCTCATTCCCTGAGAGCTGTATATATATATATATATATATATATATATATATATATATATATATATATATATATATATATATATATACCCCTGTCTCATGAGTCTCTTGTAAAATGGTGATGTTACTGATTTGTGATTTAGATTTTTTCGTGGTGGTGAGCACAAATTTTAAACTAATGTATTTCAATGGGAAGCGATTTCAGATAACAGCACCATTACGGTAGTGAGTAGTATAAAGAGGTTGGTTGGGTTGGTGGATGGGTCAAACAGCAAAGGACTTTGGTCCCTGTTGACAAATCAAAAGATCAAAATAACGGCACCATTTCACAAACTGCTGTGAGACCGGGTTGGAATATCAAAGTTTTACTGACGAATAACTCAAAGTATTCACTTGCATGCTTATCTGTTTATTGTTGTTCAAAGAAAGAATCTATTAAAGCTCTACTGATGGATACCTCAACATTTGTATTCACTTTATATGCATGTCTGCTTATTACATAACAAAATGTTTATATTTCTGTTTGTATAAGATGGAGTTTGTATGGAGTTTACCTAACATTTCCAGTTAATTCTCGTAAATCCTCTTTAGTTCCCATAATTTCCCATCAATTTGTTCCCATTTTGCCCGTTTGCAACCCCACTGCTGCATTTGTATCAGAATCTGATGTGCCTTAAGTAATGTATTTCTATGTGCCCGTCTGTTTTTTATCCCTCACTTCACATTTTACAAATTAAGTTGAGTTCAAATGCAACTGTGGTTTGTTATGTAAGAGGTAAACTCTGGTAGACCCCAAGTGAACCATCTGAAATGATTTTTATTAGTTCTTCCATTGGCTTACTACTTCTACTATTTTGCCTTTTTGTTTTGAGGTAATCCTGCGTGGAGATTATATTCTCTGTTGGGGATACTCTGTTCATTGCATTTGGCTTACTCTCAGGCTGGATGTGCTGTGCGGTGTTTAAAACTGCCTTGAGCCCCCACGCCTAAGAAGAGTCAGGCTTAAGGGAGGAACTGGGGTTTACTTAATGATAACCCTTATGCTTTCGTTGGTTATTTGAGTGGTGTTTGTTGTCATAGCTCAGTTGTCTCAGTGTGAAGTGGAAAGTTAACTAGAGACACTACCCAGTGGGCTGTTCGCCTGCACCTATCAAAAATGTTTCTTGGTCTGAGGATGAAAGATGAAGAAAGGGTAGACTAAAGAGGAAGCCAAAAATCATAATGTGCAGGAGTTTAAAAAAGAGAAAGCATGTCGTTGATTATAGGTGTTTTGTTAAATTAGGAATGGGTATGCTACCTGATTGGACAATAAGTGAAGTGAAGTGACGTTGGGGCCGTGTACTCATGCTGCGTTCCAGACAACCTGTAACCTGTGTTTTCACAACCTTCTTCCTGTAAAAGTGCCCTGGAACTTACTACTCGTGAACTCATACTAGATTAAGGTGACCAGATTTCTCAGACAAAATCCGGGGACATTTTCAGCTCAGAGGTGTATATACCTCCAAAACACTTCATGTTTTTATTTTTGTAAAACTTAAAACGGGTACACTAGACCTAGAGCTGTGTCCCCCAAGGTCTGATCCTAGACTCACCCCTGCTGCTAGTTCATACTCCACTCCAGGGGAATGTTTCAAGATAGAAAGTCCTAATATTTCAAGATAGAAAGTCTTAATATTTCAAGATAGAAAGTCTTAATATTTCATAATGTTGTAATGTACTGAACTACTGACAGCTTTTGCTTTATTACTTCAGGCTTGTTTCTGCAACAACTCATTGAGAATCCGATACAATGAAAACTATTGAGGACATATTTTCCTTTGATGCAGTATTAAACGAGATCGCTGCAGTCAGCAGCAGAGAAACAAGCTACAGTGGAAGTTAATTGGATAATTGTCCAGCTTGTATTTACGTTCATAAAAATGCTGCTGACAGACTCAGATTAATATTCTAAGTGTCTGACAACATTATGGAAAGGATTTCTAAGGAGGCCGACCTATCTGTTAAAGATTAAGATCCTTTTTAAAACATAAAAGTCCGCGAAATTGCGTTCGCTAAACCCACCAGACTCCATGTAAATAATCAGTGATTTTAGCATCGTAAAACACGGCTTCTAAAACCTCTCTGAGCAGCGCTGGCTCTGGCTGTCTGGAGCCTGCGGGGGGAGGGTGTGCGACTATCGGCTCCGTTTGGTCAGTATTTTCTTTCTTTCATTCCAATTTCGGGTCTGTCAGTCACAGTGAAATCCGGGGACATTTCCGGGGAAAGATCCAGCCGGGGAAAGGTCGCCAAAACCGGGGACTGTCCCTGGAAACCGGGGACGTCTGGTCACCCTATACTAGATTGCTGTGGTCCCATTTACAGTTTTTGACGTCATACACACACATAAACAAACAACAATGTTGACCCCTGATTAACAGTGAGGAATGGAAATAGACATAAATAGGTAAATTATTCTGCACATTGTAATCAAAACAATACACATACGATTGTGTATTAAAATATGTTGTAGACTAGAAATTGCTAGTATCAGCAAGCGCTAGCTAATGTCAACGGTAGTTAGCCGTTAGGTAGCCTCTAGCGAACGGTAATGCTAGCTAGAAGTTTTCTCGTGAGTCGTGACTTGAAATCGTAAATTACGGGCTAAAAATTGTGTCTGGAACGCAGCAATGGGCAATTAACCTGTGGACGACAGGTTTGTTTAACTTGTATCACAACAGGTTGTTGAGACCCATTCAAACTGCGACAAATATGTGCTCACAGTCAAACAAAACTGGATGATAGCTTTTAAATTCCAAGTTTTTACTTGCTCTACTGTTGAGTATCTATGAGTGCCTGAATAATTTTTCATTTGTAAAAACCTAAGACAACAACGTTCGACTGAATTTCGGCTCAGTATAGTTCCAATCAAAACAAGCCTGATACTGTGCATATTTTTCTTCCTCCACAGGAGATTATAAGAAAGCCAAACAGAAGGCTAAGGAGGCTGAGAAAACATCCAATCTTTCTTCTGACAATGACAACATGCTGGGCGAGTTACACAGAATAAAGCAGTCGGTTTATTTGTTTGCATTGATTTTTTTAAGACTGAAAGTGGTGGTAGAAGACTGAGACTGTAGGTCTTGAGGTCTCAATGGCAAAGTCTTCCAGCGATAGGGAGCCAGAAGAGCAGACACTGGCCAGTCCGGCATGTGGGCCTGTCAGATTTTTTTAAAATATACAAATAAATTGTCTTTACAGGCCGACAGCGCATAGGATGGGTTTTTATCGATTGCACCATTTCACTATGGTTTTAATAATAATAATAATGATAATAATAATATTATTAATTATAAATATTAAGCATTTGGCCTGTTGGCAACGGACAACCTAGTCCTAAGATGTGCCAACCGACCCAATCAGAGGTTACTCAAAATTGGACGTTTAGTTCAAATCAAGCACATCACCTTCAAACGGGATCTCTGTTTGCAGGGTTCAGGCTGTACCGGACCCTCCCGGTGAAAGTTACCATAAGCCCTGTTAATGCTAATATAACAACTGGACTTTGGAGTGTTGTCTTATATGGACCATGTCCCAGATGTGAATGCCCCCTTCCTGGACTACTGAATATAATAATATTCCATTGTATTTTGTATTTTGAATTGTTACCTGCCACCAGAAGTTTGTGATTTCCTTGTCATAAATGTTGACGTTTTTACCATAAATTGGTGCTTAGAAATGTATCAGAATGCAGGAATTGAAGTCCTTTACCTTAAAAATTTCCTGGGGGAGGACCCCCAGAGCCCCCATGCTTGTGTTCTCCCATTCGTCTATTCTGACCAAGGAAAATCCCTGAAGTATAATCACAGACAGCCAAAAAAATTGCAGTTAAAACAGATGAAAAAATGAATTTAATTTAATTTAATGTATCCTTTATTAGTCCCACAAGCGAAAATTACAATTTACACTCTGTTGTTATTGCACACATTACACACAGGCCTGAATTACACACACATGCTCAGGTCCTATGTCAGAGTGAGTGAGGGGACTGCTCAAAAATGAGGGACCAGGCAGACAGTTTGTGCAGTGTCAGAAAGAAACACAGACAGACTGACAGAGCCAAAAAAGAACAACAATAACAGCATAAAAACAGCATAATTAGGCAGTATGTGTCAATTTGTTATAAACATGTCTTCTTCAAAAAGTAGTAAGCATTGTTGGCCAGGTAGTTACATTAAATATTTAAAAATCTCTTACATAAGGTACTGCTTATATATCATGTCATCATCTGTACACAAATGTAGTTAGTATACACGTGTCTTGGTAATGTGTCCCAGTCCGCCCCGGGTTTCATAGCACCTACATTTAATTACACTTGTGTCAACTAGACCCAAACACCTCATATGTAATAGTTACGTGTAGGAGCGGTGTACCGTGTGCAGTCATTGAAAATAAAGTATGTTTTATGTTCTTCACATAAAATGAGCCAAGGCCAGTGAGTTTGAGTTAATAAATAGCATAATTTTTCTTTTAGCACACATTTAAAATGTGTCCCTCAGACCGAATAACACCCAAGGGTTAATGAGATGGTTTATTTCTCCATTCCATACCAAATGCTATTGTCAAGAGTTTTCTACTAAAGGGATTGAAACATCTAGTTCTATTAGCTTTACTAAAGCATATGTGTTCAGTGTAGCCTATGCTTGTGTGTGTATTTGATAGCCCTTTATGACACAAGACACTGCTGACACGAAAGGTTGAAGATGTTGTGATGCATTAGATGCAGTAGATCCGACCTCTTTCAGTAGGTGATGAGGGCTGGAGTCAAATGGAAGTTGCCCCAGCTGCCTGATCCGTACTGAAGAGCCAATCCGCCCAACCCAATCAAAATAGCCTATGCGTTAAACCGAAATGCGACGAGAACAGCTCTCTTTCTCACTCCCCTCACACACGCACTCAAACTTACAAATGTCCCTTCCACTCCATTATAGACAGAATACCAGCTTTATCTTTAATGCAAAATTTACATTGCCTGTTATCAGCAACCATACATCCAATGATCCAAAAGCTCATTCTGTTCACTAATCTGACATTATTTAAAAATCTAACTGAGAAAACATTAGAGAACCCTTTTTCAATTATGTAAGCACATAAAGTAATCTGAAACCTGCCCTGGTTAAAAAAACAATGCAACTGATCTCAACTGGTATTCTGACTATAATGCAGTGCAATGGAAATTTCTAAGTGACCCCAAACTTTCAATGGTAGTGTATATTTTTATATGTACTGTATATTATTATTATTATTATGTTAAATATTATCAACTGCTGTAGCCTATGCAACATTCAAGGAATCACTGTGCATGGCGTTTGAGCCATAAAAGAGGAAAATGTGTAAATCACGCAATTTTGCACATAGATATTTTCCAATTTTTAAATGCATGAAGAATTATGCCCAGGCTAAATATTGTTTTGACAGTGACATAATAAAATTATCAATATAAAGTATGAAGGCTACAGTAGCCTAGCTAACGTTAACTAAGTAGTCCTGGCAAACGTTTAAAATATTTAATTTATTCACATTAATGTCATAGTTAACTAGCAATGTACCACAATTAGTTGCACATTTTTATCGATTCTAAGTGTCCCCTGATTTCTTTTTGTCCCATTATTTTTTCTCATTTGTTAAGACTCTTATCAACGTGGAAAAATGGATCGGCTCGCTTTGTACAAATGTTTTTTTTATTGAAAACAACATTGGCATATAGCCTACTGTAGTGTTCAATTTCACACTAACATTCTCACTTGGAGCAAATAATCTCTCACACAATGTAACACTGTCCATCAGTAAAAGGGTGAAAAAATACTTAATCTAGCTAGATCCGGTGTGGTGTTGTTGTTTTTCTAACATTACTAGTTGTTCCAACAGCATGTGAAAAAACTACAAAGTTTGCTAGGCCAAAAACAACGTTATAAAATAATTGACGCTGTTAAAATGGGTTTGCCGTTAATACTGCGTTTATCTGACAGCATGATAACTAATGTTACCAACCTTCCAGCATAACTCATCAATACGTTGTAGGTCTTGTCCCTCATGCTGGCCCTTACAAAACCCACAAGCTGACCCTCAGACACGCTACAGTCAATAACGTGGCCCGAGTTAAAGTGGGTTTTAGCCCTTTGGACAATCTTGTCTCGTCCTTGAAAAAATCCTTGCAGCCAAGGAGATAATGATTGCATGGATAAGTCTAACGTGCAGAAACGTTTTTTTTTTTTAGTTCATCGTACAGTAGACAAGGTTTGTGCCCCATGAATGTTTGGCATCTACTGTATATGAGCATATACAATTGCTTAGTCATGTCTTAGCTGTTTTTAAGTCTACCATCGATGGCTTATACTCCAAAATGTTAATGGAGGAACTGTATTTTTACTACGGTGAACAAACAGAAACCAGGTGATCCAAACCTAAGTGCTCCAGACAGCAGAGATTAATCTCCTCAATTTAATATTTTTACCTGACACTGAGGAGACAGAATGTTGCTGAAATGGCCGTATGGGTCCTTTGCAGGACACATATAAAAGCTATTGTTACTAATCTCCTCCAAAACCCTCTAAACTTCCCATTGGATGGCAGAGTCAGTGGCAGATGCAACTCGTGGTAAGCACATTTGCAAATACTGTCATTGTTAACACATATATCTCAGCACAGACACAATTAATGTGGTTTCGTATTTGCAATTCAGTTATTTACAAAACTAACAAAAGGAAAGTCATGAATATGTATGCCTTCTCACTTCTTGACTTGATTGAATTGGATCATTGCCCAGTCATGTTGTCCCAAAGTAATTTCCAATCATTTGCAGCACTGTTACAATACGTATTGTAAAACACTAAATGTGGATTCAACCGAGACCCGTCAACCACTGTGAGAGACTGTCTTGTGTACCGTGGAAAATGTTGAACCAAATAAGTAAAATAGGATACATTTTTCGTTACTGCAAATAATTTGCCATTGTTGCGCATCAGTGCCTGCACTATGATGACTGGCAGAGAAATCAAATACTATTCTGTGTCAGTAGGTGGAAGTATAGCGCAATAATGACCTTGTTGATTTAAGAGAATAGAATTACTGCCACCTTGAAAGGTCAATCGATGTAAGACGGCTGCAACAGCGATGGACAAAAAAAAATGCTGATTCTTATCTGGGCACTTGTTAAAATTCTAACCCAGATGAAGAACCTAGTAAGTGGTGGTCAGAAGAGAGCAAAAACAGTGAGCGTGAGGCAATACAACAAAAGTAATCTTTCACAAGGGACCAACACACCGACACCATTATGCTTGGTTTGTGGGGAAAAGCTATCCAACAGTGCCATGGTACCAAATAGTCTCCAAACAAAACACCTTTCACTTCAAAACAAGAACATGGACTATTTTGTCTGACACTGAGAAAAAGGTAACGGTAAAGAGAAAAACAACAAAGGTGTCTAAGAGAGCCCTCAAAGCTAGTTACTTAGTAGATTAACTAGTAGCCAAAGCCATTGTGAACAAGATGCTCGGCCCTGACGCGGTAAAAGAAGTAACCAGAGTCCCTCTTTCAGATAACACAGTTGCCAGACGTAATGTACTGTTTTGGAAAAGAGACACATCAGTGGGAAATTTGCATTGCAACTTGGTGAGTCTACGGACATTAGTGGACATGCTCAACTCTTGGCCAATGTGTGGATTGAGACGCCATCCGAGAAAACTTGTGGGAAAACTGCAAGAGTATCTGCACTGATGGAGCAGCAGCCATGTTCGGGCGCTGCAAAGGCTTCTAGCAGAGTGAAAGAGAGAAACCCAGATGTTATTGCTACACACTGTTTTTTGCACCGCGAGGCACTTGTTGCCAAACCTTTAACAGCAGACCTAGCTCCTGAAAAGTTGCATATTTGCATCTTTATATGAGGAAATGGGAGCGGAGCAATGAGTCTTATTGCTCCAAAGCAGAGTGTTGGCCCGTGTATGTGAGCGGCGGGAGGAACTTAGAGTGTTTTTGACTGATGAGAGGTGTGATGACGCAAAGCTGCTTGCATCTGATGAGTGGTGTGCAAGGCTGGCATGCATGGCGGATATATTTCAGCAATCTTAATGAACTGAACACACGAATGCAAGGCCAAAGTGAAAACCTGCTCACAAGCATAGATAAATGGATTCAAAGGTGCACCTCTGGCAACAACATCTGGAAAATGCCAAGCTTGACATGATCCCACTCACCCAGAAATGGCAAGGAGGTGTCAACACTGCTGCACTGTGTGAGATAATAGGTACCTATTTGAAAACTCTTGATGAGAAGTTGTCATTTTATTTCCCTCAACCTCCACTGAATGCCTTGACTGGGTTAGGGACCCACATATAAGGTTTTGGAACGGACATGACTTTGCAGGAGCAGGAGGGACTAACTGAAGTGAGACAAGACGGTGGTTTAAAGCTACGCTTTGCTGACAGTTTTTGGTTGACTGCTGCCAAGGAGTTCCCATTCTGCCAAACAGCTATTTCAGCATTGCTCCCATTTTCCACAACATATCTTTGTGAGCTGACCTTCTCAAGCATGACTGCTATAAAAACTAAAAAGTGAGCGACTGAGAGTTGAGGAAGTGCTTTGTGTGTGCCTTTCTCCAGTTCCTGCCAGGATATGTGTGTGTTCATCTACACAGGCCCAGGTTTCACACTAAGTGACCATAAACAAATTGAGAGGCTACATTTTAATTATATACACTGCATTAGGCCACAATGTGTCATTTTGTAACATTTTCAGTTGGTGGTGTGCCGCAGGATTTATTTATGTAAAAAAAAAAAAAAAAGGTTGAAAAACACTGCCGTACAGCTATCAGACACATTCAGTGTTTTTGTGACTGTATATCACAATCCTGAGATCCAAAAAAACATAAACCATTTTGTTATTCTGACACTGCTTACACCCATTATCTTACTTTATAATATAATTACAAGATAGGGGCTGCATGAAAAAGATAAGAGGGGCAGGAAGGTCATTATGGGACTGTTTTGAATTGTATTTTCTTTTGTAATCTGCTACAAGGCAAGGCAGCTTCATTTGTATAAACACATTTCAGCAACAGGGCAATTCAAAGTGCTTTACATTACAAGGTTAAATAATAAAAGTTACAGTGCAGTACAAGATATGAAACATTAACGTGCAGTTAAAAATAGTTCAAATAAAATGGGAAAATAAGTTACATTGCAGTATAAGAAATTAAACATTAAAGAGCAGTTAAAAACAGTACAAAAGCAGTAAAAATAGCAGATGTAGGCTGCTAGTATGAGACAATGTATAAGCCGCTGCCCCACACACGTTATCGGAGCGCAATAACCTTTTGTGGAGACCCAAACTTTGTTGACCGATAAAGTCGCTCTATACAGGCAGAACCATATGTCTTTACCATTTCATCCATCTACCACGGACTCCGCAGGATCACGGGACTTTGTACTCTGGTTACCCATAACCAAGAGTGGAAGTTCTTCTCTTTACACTACAATATAGTCGTCACTATGAGGTTTAATTAATCATGGCAACTTTGCCAAATCCTGAACAGCTCCAACTGTTTCTTGTAGATTTTACCATAAAATCTATGTCACACCCACGTTGGAGAAAAAAAAAAAAAATAAGAAGGTCCTTAGAGAGCCAACCCAGTCTCGCGGCAGTTTGTGAAATGGACACGTTATTTTGATCAATTGATTCATCAACAGGGACATGATTTTTTTGTTCATTCACCACAAAATGGGAACGTGACCATTT
>JABXJD010000613.1:202500-242248 GCA_013375575.1 Percina caprodes | reverse complement strand
CTGACTTTTCATAGAACAGCTAGAACCTTGAATTTCAACTTATCCCTTGAATTATAATATATACACTGCACGTATAAATGTATGAACTGTTCTTATGGCTCTTTTCTGTAGTGTGATCAATGGTTGCAGTGTGCTTTTATAGGTGTTCCCCCAGACCTCCACACAGTAATTAAAATAAGGTAAAACCAATGAACAATATAGAATATGCAGTGATTTGTGATCAAATACATGCTTTGCCTCAGGATGCTTTGTGACACTTTAGATTGAACGTGTTTTACATGAGGTTTCCAGGAGAGCTTGTGATCTATAACCACACCGAGAAATGTATTTACATACACTTTTTCAATAGTCCCACTATCTATCTTAATATGCACTTAATTATTTGACTTACAGTTTCCAAACAACATGATATTGATTTTACTCAAATTTCATGATAAGTTATTACCGTCAGAACTACTTTTTCATTTGCTCATTTCAGATGGGATTAACTCCAGAGGCTGCTGCAAAGATAAGATGAGGTTTTCATTAGTGTCTTTGCTATAAGTGACTTTTTTTACTTGCTTGGACAAACATTTCCCTCTTTCAGACCTTTTTTTACCATACTTTCTATACATTCTCTAGGGTTTGTGACCCTCTTTCCCACATTGGCAGCACCTTGCTCCTTTCCGTCATTTCTCTCTTTAACATGCTGTTGCCCACATCTCTTTGACGGTATGCGATCTGTCACCTTGTGCACGTTGAGTGCTGCCTGTTGCTTCCTGCTGTCTTATCTGTTGTGCTATGTTCTCAGCTTGCTTTACCATTTGCACTGCAGATGTGAGGTCAAACATGAACTGTAGTAGCCTAGAGAGCGCTGGGCCACTCAAATGGACTTACGTTTCACCTACAACGATGAGTAGGATATAACATTTCATACTGTTTTCCCATTATTATACTTCTCAGGAAACAGTGAATAGTTTGGATGTATACAGTATAATTATATAATGTTTATTGATCCCCAGTGGGAAAATTACAATTTACACTCTATTTGTTAGTAATCACTACACACAGGCCTGAAATAGACACACGCTCAGGACCTAATCATACACAAATTGAGAGATGTCAGAGTGAGTGGGCTGCCAGTGCTGGGCCAACGCACTGAGCAGCTGGGGGATGCAGTGCCCACCTGACAGTGCCCAGGAGGTGAAGTGGCATCTCTTCAGCTACCAATCCACACTCCACACGTACTTTGGTCTGTACGGGGACTTGAAGCAGCGAGCCTCCGGTTCTCATCCTAACTCCCTACGGACTGAGCTACTGCCACCAGTAATTCCCCATATTCCCAGTAATCTTGTTTCCTGGGTTTAAACACTACTGCTAACCTAAACCTTGCTGTCTTCGTTACTGTACTGTGTGAATCTCTGTCTCCAGGCAGGCCAGTCTAATTTGAAGATCGCCAGCAGGCTACACTTTGCCTTAGTGGAAGGCGTCTGTGGAAGTAGTAATCCATTCCTCTTCCACAATCCAAATCATCCTCTAGCTGGCAGACCCTGACCTTTTATGATGAATCCCAGCTCATTGTAGTCCATCTCCCCAGGATGAAGCAGATACTCAGTAGCCATCTCTGCAGCTACCTGGCCCAGAGCCCACATGTATCAATGGCCTCATTGAAAGGATTATGTAGCATGACTTTTTGCAATCTGTGCAAAGTGGTAGTATGTGTTACCTTCAGTGCCTACTGTTGGAGGTCCACAACCCTAACATTGACTGACGTTGTCAGGTAAGAGGTCAACATGCACAATTCCCATTGAGCTCAGGTGGGAAAGGGCTGTGGCCAGCTGATAGATATTTAGAAGAATATTTTGTCATCATAACTTGCATACATACTACCAGGAACTCAAATTTTATACAGAAATCAAAAGCCATTCCACATCACAATTTTGCAGATCAAGACACAACAAAAGCTTCAAAATGTCAACACTTTCAGGGTGTTTTTTGTGGTCCTTAATGCTCTAGTCTTAGAGCATTAAGACTAGAGCAGTCTCATGCTCTGTCTCAAATCATGCAGTTCTGTACTTACACTGAAAAACTGAATATGGCGGGCGAGGTTATGATTAAAACGGCGAAAGGCAAATACAAATGTGATTTATACATTTGTTTTTGTTCTGCAATTTATAATTAAACTGAAAAAGAGTCATTCTGTGGAATTGCATAACGGCCAACACTACCAGGTTAAAATGTACGCAGTACACAAGTAAGTATAAGTTGCATCTCTTAACCCTTCAGTTGCCTCCTTGAGTCCTCCACTTGCCTCACTTCCTTGCAACTTAGTCCGTCCCACCAAGGAAGCACAGGAGAGACACAAGGAGATAATGGAAGAAAAAAGGCAACGAGCAAATGTGTTTTAGCGGGATGAGGCATCTTTTCCTCTGAAGCGTCACATGACTTTGTCAGCTGTATGGGCGGAGTTAGCAACTCCTTCAGCACGGCTTCCGGGAAGGCTACTCTAGTATATCCTTGGATATAGCTCCTCGATGATGCGTCCTTGATGCTTGCTCCTTGGTCCTCGGGGCAGAAATAAGAGCTTTGAGACAGCCATCACCGAGGCGGGACGGAACAACTTCCTGTTCAGCCGAGGACTGAGAAGCCGCGGAACTATCAAATATGGGCCATGAGATGCAGCCATAGTGTACACAGTGTAATACATATAAGGGTACTTACGGAAGTATCCGAACTGAGAAGCGTGTCAGTGTGCACAAAAACAAAGCTGCCCTCACTGAGGAAGGCCTCCAATTTGTGGCACCTACCAAGTGTGCTCCCTTTAAATATCTTTAGGTTGTCTGTGTGAGAGAAGAGGTTATGAACTCTAAAAGGCATTGTCACATTGCCAGTACCATTATTAATTTCTTATTCAAAATCTACTTATTTCCTTGTTGTGTATCCAAATGTATCCCTGTGACGACCCTCTCTGAGCAGGCCTCTCCCTCCAGGAGCCTAGTGGGTTGTCAGGAAGATGAAGTTTAGCTGCAAACATATTTGCTGGTGGCAGTCAGCCATTCTGTCTTTCACCTGGCTGAAGGTTACATTTGGTTTATTGTGACATTAATTTCCCTTTTATGTAAAATAAACTTACCATCCCTGTAAAAGTTACATGAAATAGAATATAGACTATAGGATAATGGTGGTAAAGTATGATACGTAGATGATTTAGCTTTCCCATGAGACACCATATAACTGTAACATTTTTGTGTATGTAGACATCTTGGGTGTCCTTGCGGTCTGACTACCCTGCCCTGAGTCCAGCCCAGCTGAACCACCTGCTGAGTCTTTACAGCCCAGCATCTCCCTGTAGACACACATGGACTCCATCTGTTCATGACCTGGCTGTGGCACACAAAACTGGTGAGAGGTCAACACACCGGTTAGCTATTATCCCATTCTGTTTTAATCCATATTACCAATTATAAATATCATAATCCTCAAGATTCACATGACTTTTTCTTTCATTTCTTGTTACTGTAATGCAATATGGCCCTTCTTCCCTCAGATGATATACTGGAGAGTTTTGACACCCACCATCCTCTGGTGCTGCCAGATGGGGGTTACCAGATCCAACTTAGCAGGCAGGTAATGGATTCAGCCCTGAGGGAACAGCTGGACAAACTGAATGAGTTCATGTCCACGCTTTCTGACTTACAGTCCGATGAGGTGACAGCTACTGAGGAGCAAAAGGTACAACATTCATGCCTTTTGATTTTTACATACTGTAGGTATACTGAACAAGATTAATAATACTGACAAAAGTTTGGAAATATGGTTGATGTAAGATTTACGCTTGGCCGGGGTAGCAGATGTGGCATACATAAGAGTGGGCACCAGTGATTGACAGTGATAAAACCATAGGCCAAAACTAAAGGCGAAGAGGAGGAAGCATAACTGATAGCGTCATGGAAGCACTTGCAGCAGGCTCTGCCGCCATGGTAACAGACAATGAACACCCCGACCACAGTGATGATGAAGATAACATTACACACCTTCGGCGATAATCAAACGTTTTTTAGTTTTTTTTACTTTTACTTCTAATACTTAAGTACATTTATTATCAGAAATTTCCTTTTGATACTTAAGTACAGTAAACATAAGATGCTTTAAGACTTTTACTCAAGTAATTTTTTTTAAAGTGACTTTAACTTCAACCAAAGTCATTTTCGAGTCAAGTATGACTCAAAATCCAACATGGCTGCTCTGTGCATCAACAGTAGTAAAAGCTGTAGTAATACACTGTTCATTAGCACTACTGTCCTATTTGTGTCTCATTAATCATGTGGACATGTTGCTATGGTGTTTGTATATACAAAGTACATCCTAATGCTTTTCTCTTTTGTCATCCAGGGTGATACCACTCCCATGGAGGCTAAACTGACTAAGATGGATATTCTTCCAAAAGCCAGTCTGGAAACCTTGGATAGCTCGCCAGTTAAGATGGTCTTAGCTCAGGTTACTGTCCATGACCGCCACCCCTCTTCTACTACGTCTGATGCCTTACCTCCATCACCCTCACCACCTCCCTCTCCGTCCTCCACCCAATACCCAAATGAGTTCAGCTCCTGTGGAGCCCTCCTTTTGTCTCAGAAGCTAAGACATCTGGAGCTGCAGAAAAGAGAGAGCAGTGAGATGAGGAGGTCAGCTCTGGACCCTTCCTGTCTCCTCACCCCACCCAACACCCCCCACATCACAGATTCTATTGATATGGTAAAAGCACACCAAGATACTTGGATGAAGGGTGACTGTGAGACACCTCCCTGGTCCTCTGGTGTAGATACACATGATGAAGGTAGAGCATAGAACTACATCACCATGGACGGTTGGCTTTGATTGTCTACAGTAAGAGAAAACTGAGCATGTTTATTTTCTCCTTAGGTGGATTACTGTTTGAATGTCTGGCTGCACTGAAAGTAGACCGTGTGAAGTCAGATTGCCCCAGTATGAAAACATTTGTTGAACTGAAAGAGGAAGAGGATGAGGAAGAGGATGACCATTATGATGGCAACAATGATGAGGTTTTTAGCATGGAGCTGGAGCGAGGTGAAAGAGGACTTGGTCTTGCTCTGGTTGACACAAGGGTGAGTGAAAGAGATGATCTGACGGTTAACCCTGGTTTCTCTCTGTCCTGTAGTTATTAAAGACTTGTCATGTCAAACTGTGATGTTCATCCCTTGATGGTCCAGGGCAGAACCATAGTTCGAAGTCTGCGACTGCACAGGGCCTTGTGCCTCTAAGGCCTCACACCTTCAAAAATTAAAACACATTGTTATTACTGTTTTTCCTACCTGGAAATGCAGTTTTAAAATCATTTTTAGAACTTTGATTGTTTTCAACACTGACATTTGAGTCAGCTTCTATAAATATTTAGATTTTTAAAAATGAAATCCAGAACATTAAGCAAAAAAGAATAAGAAAGCATTGATAAAGTGTAAAGGGATGTTTTAAAAAAAAAAAATGTATGTGGGATTTTTAATTTGCTGTGGTGGCAGCTGATTACAAAGTGTTGGGTGTCAGTGAGCCTATGACATGTTGAACTCATCTTCCAGGACACTTCCTTAAGGGTGAAAGGCATCTTCATCCGAGCAGTGGTTCCAGACTCTCCTGCAGCCCGATGTGAGAAGCTGGTACCAGGAGACAGGATCCTGGCTATTAACGGTGTCAGTCTACTTGGACTGGACTATCAGCGGTAGGAAAGATTCAAATCAGAGCAAACTCATATTTAAAGGTCCCATTTTGTAAAAAGTGAGACTTCCATGTCTTTTTAAAATTATAAACCAGGTTGAGGTTATGCATAAATACTATGAAAGTATCAAAATGCTCAACCTACAGAGAAATGCACAGGCTGTATTCTTTAAATGAGTCGTCCGGACTTCCGTACAGTTGTGATGTCACAACAATACTATATATAGGTAAAGAGTGCCGCTACAGTGCCGTTATAGTCATTCCCAAGCTGCAATAACGGTTCAGAGACGCGGAGTGCACAGATGTGAAAGACCCAGAAACGTTGGCCAATCAGAGCAGACTGGGCTTCTTCAGGAGGGGGGGGGCTAAAACGGCACGTATAAGAAAAATAATGACTTTTTAAACATTAAAGCATAAAAATATGTTCTAGTAGAAAGAAAAAAAACAATAGTTTGAACATGAAAATGAGCATATGGGATCTTTAAATAGCAAATGTGGATAACTACTTTTTTATTTCCATCTCTTCCACCTCTGTGTCTCTGCTTTGTCTCTGTTAGGGGAAAGGAGCTGATCCAGTCATCAGGTGACAGGCTGAGGTTGCTGGTGGCCAGATCTGACTGGATGGCTAAAGCTATACAGACTGATTGCTGATGTCGTTTTTCACTGCTGCGGGACTGCACCATGAGCGCACTTCAACATTCAAGTTCAGAACGTTGGCCTTAAAATAAGGATATGAGTGTTTTGAGGACAAAAATAAAGTATACGATAATAATGTATATTTAGCAGTTTGATTTTTCAATACCACCACAGAAATCTGTACTGATGCTCTGGAAAATCTTTTTTTGATAGCATTGCGCCAATTCTTGGGGTATTTGCACACCTCACAACATCTGTCCTTATGTAGTGTTAAGATTAAGTGGGATTCACCATTCAGCACATCCGGGTAAGGGCAGATTTAAATGGCTAAGAACGTTTGGTGCATCTGGAGTTATTTCTGCATGAGGCCCATTATCTTCTACATACGGGCTATTATCTCCTGCGTAGGATATATTAAAATTTTAATTCTGCCTTTCTTCTCATGAGATATTGGGATAGGCTTAATTAGGCTGTTTGAGAGTGAGAAAGTTGTGCAGAATGGAGCGCTTGGAACGTTTTACCTTCTCAGTTAACTACAAATGTCCACCGTTAAACATAATAGAACTGTGAGATTTCTCCATAAGTTTCTTTGAAGGGGTAGACTGAGGCATGCCTGTTTCCACGTGACCTTGCATAACTGCTTGGCCAATGACCATGTTTCACGTCATTGAGACTGGGAAGTAACTAAGTATACAGTATATCCTCAAGTACTAAGTACAATTTTGAGGTGCTCATACTTTACGTATTTTCTGTTTCCTTATAAACTTCTTTTCCACTATATTTCTGAGGGAAATATTGTACTTTTTACTCCACTACATTTATTTGATAATTTGAGCTTTGTTACATGTTACAAATTATGAATATAAAATATTATCAACAAATAGAGATGATACATTCTTATCGTAGCTAAAGCAATAAGCCCCACCTTTATCAAAATATAGATTATAATCCAATAATATCACTTAAATTATTCTGAAATGTGCCATTCTTCATTGTGAGTATTTTCACTTTTGGTACTTTAATAAGTTTTGATGCTGATACTTTAGGACTTTTACTTGAGTACAGGTTTGAATAGGACTTTTACTTGTATCAGAGTATATCCAGCTGTGGTACTACTTTTACTTTAGTAAGTTATCTGAGTACCTCTTCCACCTCTGAACAATTAGGATCTAAGGGTCCCATGGCATGAAAATTTCACTTCATGTGGTTTTTTAACATTAATATGAGTTCCCCCAGCCTGCCTATGGCCCCCCAGTGGCTAGAAATGGCGATGGTAAATATGGTAAATATTGCTCAGAACATTAGATATTTAGGACAAAATAAGCAATTATCATATATAGTCAAAGGAAGAGGCAAAGTCCTATATATATATATATATATATATATATATATATATATATATATATATATATATATATATATATATATTATAATTAAAGGCCAAGGGAACTTTATCAATGCATAGTATCCTGATCCATGAAATAACTGGCCTTTACCTAGAATTGGGGTGTGTATATTTATGCCGTCTGTATTTTAAGGAATAACCTTTATTTATTGACAATACATTATTCATTCACAAAGAAAAGTGGTGTCCTTAAAAGGTTGGATTTTCCTAAAAATATTTTTAATTAAGGCATTAAGATCAATTTAAAAGATGTTTTTTTATTCTTCTTTTAATCAACTTTAGCATTGTAAAAAGCCAATGTGTGTGTGTGTATGTGTGTGTGTGTGTGTGTGTGTGTGTGTGTGTGTGTGTGTATTTATATGACATAGTACGTTATGTCACTGGCCATAAAGAAATATTAGGTGTCCTTAATCCATGTTTAACCATGATTTTAAAAAGATCTGATAATATCCTATTAGCCCAAAATTAAGATCAATTAAACACAGACAAACATATTGACAGACAATCTTGATATAGATCCTGCCAAATTGTAATCTTATAGTTGATTGTTTTTCATTTTTGCATGAGCAATGCATGTCCCTTTATTAAAGGAAACGCTCCCCTGCTCCATGAATGACAGTCCTTTACTTTTAGTATTGGCAGGTCTGTGCTTCCCTCTGCTGGTCAACGCTGTCACATAACGGTGTTCTCTCATTCCACTTGAATTACGGGATGGTATGCTATCAACTTGGATTTAATGCTACTTCAATAAATGTCTGCACCTGTGTTTCGATTCAGTCCAAGAATAGAACTAATGAGACACCATAGATGCAGAAGAAGACCGTCCGTCCATCATTTCAGTTAGTTTGACGAGTTTCTATTTCTACATCACTTTATTACTATTAATGATCATTTATAATTATGATTTTATAATGTATACTGTTTATTGATCCCAGTGGGGAAATTACAATTTACACTCTGTTTTGTTAGTAATCACTACACACTTGCCTGAAATACACACACATGCTCAGGAAAATAAGAAAAATACAAAACCCCAATCATAAAGACACATACCAGCAGTAAACTGGGATGAACAATCATTTGTGGCTGAAGTGAGTGGCATTTTGAGCTATTTTTGTACGTGGACATTTTTTTCAGAGTAGAGTTTTTGTATTTACTATCCTTTTCATACACTTGAATGCAGCATGACGTTAGCTAGGTAGCTTGCTAACAGTGGCAAACAGGCAAACAATATGAGCATCTTATAAGTTTCGCTTCTTAATTTTGGACCGTATGACACTCAATTGCAGCGTTAGGATCCGATGCTACCAATACTGTGACGCTAGCTATTTTAACGCTCGTTATTGATGGACTTATATGATTCATTTAAAGTTATATCAGTATCTTCTAGTATTATTTGCAAATGTTAGCCAGCATAGCAACTCCGCTAGCTAAAGTAACGTTACATTAAATTGGTTCTACATTGCCATTGTTATTTTCTATAGCACACAGACGGAGGATGTTGAATGAAAGAGTGAAAGTGAAGTCGACAAATGCAGCTAAAGGCAATTGTCTGGGTCAATAACAGGTAACTTAGCTGGAGAGTCGTGCTATTTTAGTTAGTTTTGTTGTTTTAAAGTAATTGGCGTTAATCTGGTTGCACGCGCTTTTTGCGTTAACAGACGTTAACTTAGATTACCGTTTGACAGAGGGAGGAGAAGTACATTGTAATTGTGGAATTCCACGATGTCATTTTGGTTATTAATGGAAGAGAAATGTAGTAAAGTTGAATTATATTTCCCCCATAGATACATAATGCCAGGGGCGTAGCCAGACTTTGTAATCCTTTGGGGGGAGTCTGGGAGCATGCTCTATTTATGTAAAAAATCTGTACAGCATTAGGGAAAAACATGATAGTTGCCAAGAAAAAGAATCATCTTTTGTATCTAATTGTCAATCTTCATCATTGTGATTCCAGAACACAACATAGGGACTCATTTTCACTTCAGTCACCTAAAGAGAGGCCCAACTTAATGTTATTATTTTAAAGTTAAGTAACATGTAGGGTAATAATTTGGCTAAAAATGTGATCCCCGGGGTGCCTTTTTGTTTTTTTAAAGATTGTTTTTTGGGGCTTTTCTGCCTTTATTCGTTAGGACGGAGAGAAAAGGGAAATACATGCAGGAAATTGTCACAGGTTAGATTTAAACCCTCAACCTTTGCGTTGAGGCACAATCTCCACCCACCGAGCCAACCCAGCCACGTGGGGTGACTTTTAGCTCACCCAGTAAGAGCCATGAAAGCCCAGGGTTGAGTTTGACCTGCTGCCCTTTGATGCGTGTCATCCCCCCCTCTTTCTCCCACCTTTCCTGTCTTTCCACTGTCCCTATCAAATAAAGGGAATAGCCCCAAACAGTGTGAGAAACAGGATACAATCAACAGGATACAAGGGAGGCAGCAGGCATATATTTCATGCCAAGCAAAATCAGCACCCTCACTGTAGGTGGGAAATGTCTCTGTGTAACTATGCAGGGTCAGGGGAGAGTGTCAACTTCACAAAAACTGGCTTAGTTTCAACAAGTTATTAGACTATGTGACCTTATGTTTTCACTGATGAGTTTTGACTCGCCGTTACACAAATAAATTAGCTTAGCCATTGAGGCCAGTCACTTTTCTGTTAATGTCTCTCTTATATTCTTGTCCTCATCAGTTGCCGAGCTTTCCCTGTGCTGTAAGCTACAGCCCTAGCTGTGAGGAGAGAGAAGACATGATGCGCTGACCACAGTCACAAACTGACCGATTCAAGGTATGTTATTGGTGGCTTGCCTTTACCAGTAGCCCTATAATAACTTCTTGCAAACATTGCTCTTTTGTTCTTGAAGCAGAGTAGTTTACCTTATTGTATAAAACCTGGGTACAGAGACTGTGGATCAGAGTTACATTTAGTACAAGAAAGCACTGTGCCTTTTCCTTCAATTAAAATTTGCATTTAACATTTAATTTACTATGCCGCTTAGCAATGCAATCAGCAACACCAATGCCATCTAATTGATTTTTTAAGTAAAAATGATTTTGTCTATGAGTGATGAACCGTTGAGAAATCATTGTAGAGATTCTTACTCATGCAGCTAGCTACACTGTGTCTTTAGCCCCAGACTGTCCCGGTGTTGGATCCTTTCGATTTGAAAGAAATTTTACCTGTACTAATGAACCACAGAAGTGCTGCGGCCACACTGCTGTGAAAGCTCCCTGAACATCATTTGTCGTCATATTTGGCTTTAGAAGTTTTAAACCACAACTCAGAGTTTTTTGAATGACCATAAATCTGTTCAGATGAGAGCTTAATGAGTGCAACATGAACATGTATAGCACAAAACAGGAACACCAAAATATGGATTAAAACAGTTCAAAAAATGAACAATGATTTATAACAAAAACAATGAATAAGAATTAACTTTAGGAGGACACAGTGTTGCGATTTATAATAACAACTGTTGGGGCTCAGCCAGTAAGAGCGTGTGACCCAGGTGGGTAGGCTGAGTCCTGCAGCGGCGGGTTCGAGTCCAACCTGCGGCACTTTGCTGTTTGTCATCCCCATCTCTCTCCCACCTTTCCTGTCTATCCACTGTACCTATCTAAAAAAGAAAATAAATAAATAAAATAATACATAAAATAACTGTCTGTATGGATCATAGTATAGTTTTAAGGTTAAGTTGTTAATAACATTTGGGCTTTGGGTAATAAGGTATTTTATCTGCTGAACCATAACTTTTGACAAACAAACCAGATTTAATTGGCAAAGCACATCAAAGGCCACACTATTATCTTTTAGGCTGATTTGTTTAATATGTAAATAGTTATATCTTTCTAAGTGATCTGTTAATGTTATGTATTATTGTTTTTAATAAATAGTTTATAAAGCTTTGTCATCCTGCGCCACCCACCACCGCAAGTATATTCTCAATCTGAGGGAAACACTGGTTTCTGATATTATTTTCATACTGTCGGTTATGTGTCAAAGGTTTTGTTGCTGTGCACAGATCTGACACCCCACCAGGTTGCCCACATCCCCAGCTCTTTGCAGTTCTGTGTGTAGCGGTGTTGGCAGCACCAGGTCCCTGGTGACCACCTGTAGAAAATAACCTTATTTTTAGGTGCGTATATGTTCCATAGGTCATGACTATGTAGGATGTTCCTTGTGACATTCCTGTAATCTTATGTTGCAGCATCTGCTGTAGTAGTACATTATAGATGTGCTTGGCACCACTAAACGTACATCAGTGTGGATGTTGACATTGTTGTGGTTGTGTGGACGGCCGTATCATCAGGCCTGTATGGTCAGCCAATGGAGAGGGAGTCTGAACTTCAGTAGGCCTACCTGGGTCTGTGGCTCGAGAGCAAATATCAAACACTTGGAAACAAAATGCAAAAAATCATGAATCTATTGCAACTGTGGCAGACAAATTGTGGCATTGACAGTTATAGGGTGATATAAGGTCAGTTTCTGTTGTATTTTTGTTGTGTTTTTATGTGTGTTTCTGAAGCTGCAGCACTAGAGTTGGTCCAATGGCCGACCAGTCATTGTAATTGACTCCAATGCGTATTGCCTCTGGATAGCATGCATTCAAGAGCAATTATGAACACACTTATTTTTACAACCTATCGATTTTATTTTTGATTAAAGTCAATTGAGGTTAGGAACATTTCAGTGACAATACCAGTTTAGCATGGATATGAAAGGGATTCTACAATTGTACAAGGTTCCCTCTAACTTGTGTTAGGTTCAGTTGCTTAAGTGGAAAAATTACACACAGACTTTGTGACTTTGCAAAGGGGAATGAGATCTGAAAAGCATTCAGCAGTCTTTCCGAAGCTCTCATCCCCTGCTCGGCCGTTTTATTAAGCGGGTGTGTACAGAAAGTTGATTTACATAATGGGTGTAGTGTATAGTTATTTAACATAAATGCGGGCTAAAACATCATTGTTCTACATAAAAGTGCGTTAGTACATCATATTATTTGCTATACTATTGGTTAAAATGTAGCTGGGCGTATTAAGCAAGTTTAAGGTTAACACAGTTCACTGAAGTTTAATAAAGAAACAATAGCTCCTTCTTCACACAGTCACAGCTGCAAATTATTCTTATCTTACCCTGTTGCCCAGACGAGGATTGTCCGGCTCTCCTCGTCTCAATGTTCTTCTTTATTTCTCAAGGTTTCAAAAACATTATAACTATTAAACAATAATATCTGTTCAGTTTTCATACAATATAACTTTGTTCAGTCTCCACAGTTGCTGTATTCCTAAAAGTATTAATGTTTCCATTAAGAACTGACCCCACAGCAGTTACATTAATGTACTTTTTATTTAACATGAACACACAATAAAGTGCGGCTCTACAGACTCTACAATCAGTGAATATTGAGAGATATTTCATTCAGATATCTTGAGGTGACAGAGGGTCCCCTTTGAAAATGGCCATGCCAGTTTTTCCCTCACCAAAATGTAGCCTAACTTTGGAGGGTTATTTAACCCCATTCCCAACAAAGATCAATTGGGTTTAAAGAATCGATTTTGGATCATTCAAATTAAAATCAATTTAAATTGGATGATCAAATTATTTATTTAAAGTGGATATAGCTTCTGTAGTTGGTTTTGGGCCCATATGATTTCACTTTCAGTTCGAATTACTCGCGCAGCCCGCATCCGCAGTCCAAGTGTTTTAAGTCAAGCTGTGCAGCAGAGAGGAGAGACGAATACATTCAATACAATACAGACGAGCAGCAAGAGCAGACTGGAAGAAAGATGCCTGAATATTAATTTATTAAAATCCTTTTTGTTTTGGGCTGTTGTAGCGCTTTTGCCTTGGTCGGCCACTGTAGAGTACCCTACAAAAAAAGGGTCAACATACTTTGTTCAAGGAAACGGATAGAGAACTATTAATTTCCAAATACATTAGCTCGCGTTATGCTATGGACATTATATACACCATACTAGCACCCATTAGGTATTACAGTGAACCCTCGTTTATCACGGGGGTTACGTTCCAAAAAGAACCCGTGATAAGTGAAATCCGTGAAGTAGCAACCTTTTTTTTACCATTATTATATGATGAAATACTCCATTATACACTGAAACAGAACAAAACCTTTTTACAGGCCCAAGCATTTGTTTAACAAATAAAAGTACTGTATAAACATTTTTTTACAAATAACTACTATACTGTAAAATAATAATTTTAATGATCAATACGAACTGAAGGCTTCAAATTGCGGAGATCAGCACCGCCCCACCGCGACCAGAGTCATTGGAACGGGAGAAAATGAAAAATGATTATGAAAACAAATACAAAGTAAAGTACAGTAGGAAAAACCGTGACTCAGGTGTATTTCCTGCTCCTCTGACGGAGCCGCTGCATCCCGACTCTGCTCTGTAGCGGGTTTTTCTTCTAAAGCCCGCGGTGCAGGTGTGTTTTTCGAACATAGTTATCGGTGGTAGTTGTTGCTCTTTTTTCTTCTGGGGAAAAAAGATTCTTATAAACCAACATGCCACCATTTATTATGTTTGCAGAATGCAGAACACAATGCACGATGCAAATCCGTGAAGCAGCGAGACCGTGAAAGGTGAACCGTGATATAGCGAGGGTTCACTGTACTAGCACCCATTATAAGCTGACTATTTAGTCTTGTATTAAAAGCCATGTATCACAGATAATGAACACATACATAAGATAAACACATTTAGACTGTTCAGTTCAGTCTTAAATGACAAAAAAACAATGCAATAAAGCTCAGCCTTCCATTTTTTGTTTCATCCCAGACTCACTGGTGTGAAAGGGAGTTTAATCTCTGTTTAGTTTCTTCAGCAGTTGAGGTGAATCAGCTGGGGCAAGGCAGGAATGTGGAACTCAGAGCCAGTTTTACCCCTCCCTTCCTCAGTCACATGATCTCTTATATTTGTCATTGATGTCACCAGTTTCACTTACTTCTATTACCATGTCATCTGGTAAATACTATAGTATTAGTTTTTTTGTCTTTGCAGAATTAATTAGTGCCTCAGACAAATAGATTTACTGTAGGTCATAAAAGACAGGCAGTATGCTTCTCTACTGCAACTCCAGCTGCGTTTCTTTGCCTATTGTAAAAATGGTCTCTTTTTATTGCTTTGATCGTGAGATGTGGCATAACCATTTCCAGGAATATGAGAGTGTGACTGTTGGTCACATTCAGCCATAGACTGAATGAGCTTACCAGTTACTTTCAGTTTCATTTCTCTGTGACTTTGCTCAGAATGAAACGCAATAGGAAAGGAGGAGGGAGGGATGGCAGTTTATAAGCTAAAACAGGAAGGTTGCCTGTAGTTCAGCTTCTGATTGAGATCAACAACAGATCTTGGAAATTGAAAGAATAGGTAAGATAGACTTATAAATCTCTCTCCTACTTTTTATGGAACTTTATATTCTTGACTTTAGTTTGTCCACGTGCATCTACATATGTTGGCAATGTTTCATATTTTGTATGATTATTTCTGGAATTGAAATGCCATGGTTTATCAAATAAGAAAATACAGTTTACAATCTGGGGTAGTGTTATAGATGGATTGATTCAACTTTGTGTTAGCATTTAATACATTATCTGTAATGCTGTCTGCCAGCTTTGTATGTGTAGTCATAAACGAACAGTAATGATTCATTTGGTGTCTCTTTGGAAAAGGGAATAATCTGCCTTGTGCTCGATTTATCACTATACTTTATTGGCTACCTGGTTTGACCAGTGACAGTTTGATCTGGTGGTACTGTGAGCTTTTTAGTTCATGGTAGTACCTGACCATTTAGAGCTTTGTAGGTTAGGAGAAGGATTTTAAATTCATTCCTGGATTTTACAGGAAGCCAATGCAGAGAAGCTAATACAGGAGAAATATGATCTCTTTTCTTAGTTCTTGTCAGAACACGTGCTGCAGCATTTTGGATCAGCTGGAGAGGCTTAAGGGACTTATTTCAGCACCCTGATAAGGAATTACAGTAGTCCAGCCTGGAAGTAACAAATGCATGGACAAATTTTTTAGCATTTCATATGTTTATACTTAGATAGATAGATAGATAGATAGATAGATAGATAGATAGATAGATAGATAGATAGATAGATAGATAGATAGATAGATAGATAGATAGATATTGATCCCAAAAAAATAGGAAATTATGGTGTTACAGCAGCACACGTACATCAGTCACACACCACAGAATATAAATATAAATGAAATACTTGGATAAAATATACATATAATATACATGAAATAATACTAATAATAATAATAATAGGAATAAAAGAACAAATATTTGAATATATACAGGATGGGGAAACAAAATAATAATAACTACTTAAATAATATGCCAAAATGTTAAAATGTATGCTAAAATGTAAATAAACCAATTATGCAGGTTGCATTAGTGCAGTATTGTGGTGTCTCAGGGTCTTATCTACCACCCACTGATGACGTGTTAAAGAGTTTTATTGCCTGTGGTAGGAATGATTATATTGTTTGTATTCTTTTTATCCTTCTGATATTTAGAGAATGT
The DNA here is from genome assembly GCA_013375575.1 of Percina caprodes. Taxonomy (NCBI): domain Eukaryota; kingdom Metazoa; phylum Chordata; class Actinopteri; order Perciformes; family Percidae; genus Percina; species Percina caprodes. The sequence goes on along the minus strand of JABXJD010000613.1, from coordinate 225,947 downwards.
GTGACATGCATCAACAACACCATGACAGATTCCTTGTATGTATAAATAAAACGTACTTGGCAATAAAGCCCTTTCTGATTCTGATTGTTTATAGGCACCATAGCCAGGCTTTATGCATGTATGCGCTTGTCTCGTGCATTGCCCACTAACCAAGGAAGAACAGTAAAAAAGAAAAAAGTCTTTGCCTTTCGGCAAAGACTTTTAGTCTAGTCTTTGATTATAGTAATGCGCCACATTTTTTGGCAGTAACGGTAACGGCGTTATTAAGATGGGAAGAGTAATCAATTAGCCGTTATTCCCATCACTTCTTAAACCACATGCATGTAGCTTATTAGTGAGAGCACAAACTACTGGTAAAGAACTCTGCAGTGTATGTCTGTTATTAATGGTCTCTTTTTCCCCTGATAGCATCAAAATGGGGAAGGTTCTGGAGAATATAGTGGCCATGGTGAAGCAGCACCCAGATGGGATCCCCCTTAACAAGCTGGCTGTATTCTACAACCAGACATACCACAATAACCTGACTTTATCATCTCTGGGTTTCAACTCCATGGCTAGCCTGGTAGCCTCTCTGGACGAGGATCTGGTTGTGAAGGGGAAACTGGTGTTTTACAAGTTCAATCATGACAGTCAGATCGTAACTGGAGCTGGAGCATCGGCAAAAGCTACAGAAGACAACACGAAGATTGAGAATGTTCTAGAAAATATTGTGGCCATGATGACCGAACACCCAAATGGGATTCCTCTGAAGATGGTGGCTAAAGTCTACAGCCAAAAATATCGCCACAACCTGGCCTTAGCCTCTTTGGGTTTCAACACTATTTCCTGCCTGGTAGCATCTTTAAAAGAAGATCTAGTTGTAAGAGGGGATTTGGTATTCCATAATATCCACCAGCCTCAAAATCAGCCTGTTGCTGGGAAGCCAGCAAAAGTCAGCAGGCCTGCAACACCACAGGAAACTGAAAAACTTTGTGGGAAGAGTAGTGCTACTCAGATCGTTACAGTGCCACAGGTGGATGTCAGCTCTCACTATGTGCCTCCCACTCAGGCAGGAATTAACTTTTTAGGTCCTTCTTTGATTAGCACTGCCTCTTTGTTCTCCACCGACTGTCTTAACCCACTCTTTACTGCGCCCATGCCAGCTGAGAAATTGAGCCAACAGCAGCTGTACCAAAGGGTCCTAGAGGTTAGTTATGAAAACAAATAAATAGAACTTTGAGTATTTTTCAGTCATGTTGTATTTATTATGTTAGCTTTTGTTTTTAATGCATATGTGAAGATATTTGACATCAAAGCAACAATAATACAATAACACTCATTAAACGTACAGCTAGTAGTGACCTGGAAAGTGCATGATTCATCCAAACATGGTGCTGACGTAAAACTTGACATAAACCAATGCACAATGACAGTGCCAACATGGTGTTACAAATCCACAATGTTATTGAGGAGAATAGTTAGTTAGCAAGACACGGTCACAATCCAAATGGAAACACAACCCACAACCAAAAATCTTTAAAAAAAACATATATTTCATATATTTAGTTTAAGAGTTAAAAATGCTCAGTAATATCCCATAACAGCTAGGCGCTACATTTATAAAATGTAACTCAAACTATTTTCTGTCATGGATTAATACACATTTGGTGCTCTAAGTATTTATGGCAGCAGGGAAGTATCAGTAGGATGAAGGATTACATCACAATAATCTCATGGAAATTCAAACAAACACCAGCCTCATCCTATAAATAATGCTTCATCGCAGGGCTGTACATTCAAAGTGGGCAAGTCAGATACTAACTGAGCAATGCAGGCAACTGCACTGAGAGAGAGACTGGGAGGAATGGCGGTTATTTTTCCCTCTCTGCTTCTGCTTGAAGGATATTTGGCTATGGAGTAATGTAAGCATGGGAGCCACTTTGATTGATTAGTTCAGTCACAGTTCAGACTATTTTTAACCTATTTTTTCCGGTTTTCTGATGCAGAGAAAAGTAATTTTAGTACCCAGACCACTGCTTTTGAAACAAAAGCTTTAAATATATTAAGTCAAAAACATTTCACTTCAAAATTGCAATCTGTGTCCAACACAGACAGATTACTACAGTAAGACTGGGTGCATGGTGTTGATATTTTTGCATTTGTAATCCGTGTTGTCTGACTTCTGACAATGTAATTCTAAAGTATATTCACAAATGTGTTTGAAGTTTGAGTTACATATCAACTAATTACAATTCACAAGCATATAGCCATTAAAGATGTAAACAAACCTTCAAAAGCATTAAGCCAATCACAATATTGACCTTTGAATTTTACAGCAATGCAAAGTAATTACTAGGGGTGGGAATCACCAGACGCCTCCCGATACGATATCATCACGATACTTATGCCACGATACAATATTATTGCAATTCCCTTTTTCCCAATTTCAAATGATGTCCCCTGTTTCATCTAAAAAGATAAATTTCTCTGTTTGTTCATCTCACTTTACTTTTATTGCTGCAAAATGGGATTGTCAAGCAGACAAACTGACCAACGCATATATAATAAAAGATCCATACTTGGCGCCTGTGTATTGATACAATATTGCCACTAAAAATATCACGATACTATGCTGTATTGATTTTTTTTTTCCCACCCCTAGTAATTACCAATGTCTACCTTTGAACTGTATGTGAACCAACTGGGCAGTAAACGTTTATTGATATGTTCCAGGTGATAAAGAAGTACCAGTTGAGTGCTCCATCAATGGACAAGCTCAAAACCTGCTATTTTCAGAGGTTTAATGAACAGCTCCCTATCACACAGTACATGTCGCTGTATGACAGCTTGGAAGCATCTTGCCCCAAGAAGTTACCCACTGAATCTGAACAAACAGCAGATCCCAATACTGTTGTATTGCAGACAACTACAGGTAGCCAATCATGACACTGTTCACTTTAATGCATTAAAAACAAGAATTGCCATTCATCCATACTTGTATAACAAATATGTGTTGCCATATCTTTCCCCAGTAGCACAGGTTCTTACGCAAGAGCCTGAAGAGGAGCAACGGCAACAGGCCATTGCATCCAACTTTCTCTCGGACTCTGACTTTCCAGTGCTGGGGGCAGATGTGAGCTCGACCAAAGAGAAGAAGAGCAAAATTAGAGATGCAACCCAGAAAAAGGGCAGCTCCACTGTCTTTAGAGAAGCTTACCATGCCCAGCTGAGAGAGGTCCATGGAGATAATATGCGGGCAGTAGAGGCTATGGTGCAGGATGAGGATGAGCTTGCAGGGAGAAGGCGGAATCGAGTCCTGGATCAGGATTCTGTCAACAGTTTAATGGAAGATGTGATACGAGACATAGCTGCTGGGGGAGAGCTGGTCACCAAAGAAAAGGTGAGGGAAAAGAGGACACATTTTTAATTATTGATATTGCTCTCAATAGAGCCAGCAGGTGGTGAGCTTAGCTTAGCATAGGGTCCATCCATCTTCATCCGCTTAGCATAGGGTCTAGAATCATGTTAAAACAGCTAGACTTGCTCTGTCCAAAGATAAAAAATTAAAAATAAGCCCACTACTACCTCTAAACTTTAAATGGAGATGTAACATTGACCCCTTTAGCTACTAAAAGGTAATTCTGGTGCTGTAGTTGCATAAACAAAAAATACCACTGCAATCCCCATAAGGTCTATACGGGAAGCATATAGTAATATCAATCAACAGTAGTCTCAGCAGACCATGATGCAGTGTAGGAACCTTGGCATAATAAGAAATGTTATGTATATATGGTTTCTATTAGCCCTAATAGTTTCCAAGGGTATATTTTGCCCTCACATTTGTGATTGTGTGTAACTAACTGTATCTCATTTCATCATTGCCTCCTCAATGCCTTCCACAACTGTATCCAGGTGATATCCAGGGTGTGTAGGCTTATGCAGATTCCCTCTTTGGAAGCAGGAAGGATACAACCCTGGAAGATTCCAGCTTTAAAAGACCTCCAATACCTCATAAGAGAAATCAACATGTTCATAGAGGTTAGCACACATGCATTTACGTAGTATTGATTTAACCTGGATATTTGGTTGCTATTGAAGTCCTTATTCTCTTTCTGTCAGTCTACTGAAGCAGTGACATCCATCTGTACCCTGTATGAGCTGGGCCAGTCACTAGCTGGGCTGAAGGACAAGAAGCGCTATGAAGAGCTGAACTTGGGGCCCCTCTGCAAACTCCCCCTCATCCACCGCATGTTCAAGATTGACAGTAACACTAAGGATGATGATATCCACCAGATCGAGACAATTGACATCTTAAAGGTTGGACTCATTTGGCAAATGACATTATGCTCGTACTAAATTCACCAACAAACTAAAGTTAAATAATATTTTTTCATATCTGTAGATTGCTTTTGTATTTTGTATATATACACATGATCTAATAAGACAAGCATAAAATAATTAGGCAAAACACATATAGGTTGTTCATCTACTTTATCACATTACATGTGACCACCTCATGTTTCATGTTCTAAGAAGCCAGTTATCCACCTTTAAACAAGCATGTTTAAGGTTTAAGAATGGAATGACTACATAAAACCCCAGTAGACAAAACATTTAATTAAAAGTTGTGTGACAAGTACTGTATATGTCAACTTGCTATGCTAATTTTATATGTATATTTTTTTAAATCCCGCATGGAAATATACATAAAAAAAATAAATAAATTGTTTGTCGGTTTAGTTGTTTAATCGGTTTAGAATTGACTCGTTGAATCTGAATCGAATCGTGAGGTGCCCAGAGATTCCCCACCCCTACTACCTAGCTTGTTTGGCAAGGTGCTACCGAATGCTGAACAAGACATTTTTAGGCAACTAAAATGATCCAGTTAACTTTGATAAAGTAAAAACACAAAGTGAAAGGCAAAAAACATGGACCGCACCATTTAATGTACACAGTACCACACATCACCTGCTTTATCATCAATTTTAAAATAAATGGGACCATCATTTACAAATTGAATGCCATGCTTTATTGAAGAAGACTTGAAAGTAGTGATTGAGAACATAAAAGAACGATTTGATGCTTGAATCTAATAAGTTAATAATCGATTATTAAAAATATTGCATTACATCTGACCACCTCAAATTTTAAGAAGCCAAATCTCCACCTTTAAACATGACTGAGCCTCTGACATTGGAGATGACTGTGAGAGAAGGGGACTTTCACAAGCATGTTGAAGCCTTAAGCATGGAATGACTACAAAGTAAAAAGCCCAGTAGACAAAAAAATTCATTAAAACTTGTGACAAATACTGTATACGTCAAAATCTAACAAACTCAGATTTATGTTAACATTTTTTAAATCACTCATGGAAATTTACATTAAAAAATTGAGACACGTTGATAATTGGTTTAGAATCGAATTGTTGGCCTCTGAATCAGAATTGAATCGTGAGGTGGCCAGAGATTCCTACCCCTAATTTTTACTAAGTAAAAAATCAAGTGAGAGTAGGGAACTAATAGTTCTCAGACTTCTATACAAGATGACTTCTTTTTAGAACCATTTATACAGTTTTTCAGTTTACCTACTAATTTCAGTTGTGTACTGTCTTGTCTGAACATTTCTATTTTACATTTTTAATTCTTGCCTAAATGTGTCTACTCTTGTTTCCATTGTTTAGCAAATTCGTGTTTTTAGGAAGCAGCAGAACAAGCCAAAAGTGGACCTGGCTGAGTTTATGAAGTATCTGTCCGACCACTACAGCTGTGAATCTCCCTACGAGCTGGGTATCAGGATACACAGCCTTGGGCTGCCCATAGGGGTAAGAGACATGACCTATTGCAACCTTCCAAGGTTGTTTCTTCATGAGTTATCTATTTTATTCTTTTTTATTCTGCACTTATTTTATTTTCACTATTTCCCTGCAACAGCACTAATTCTTTATTCATTTCAGTAAAAAGAAATCACACAGTAAGATTTACAGCCTTTTTTGTGGTCACCAACAGGGGCAACTAGGCAAAATGGTTGGTAGTGGTCCCAATCTGTTTGCCTGCATAAGTGGCCAGTAATGCCAAGTATGCAATGCAAGTAATTGCTGAGAATATTTACATCCTCTAACAATCTCTACATTTACTGTGTTACCTAGTCAGGTCTCTGTGTCATCTTATGAACCAAAGGGTAATGCTTTTTAGGCAAAACGGATTCATAAAAATATCATTATCATAAATATCATAAAACTTATTACACACATAATAAAACTTTATGTGACGGACTTATGCACAGCTTTGTTTCATTATTTTAAATCTAGTTTCACCCTTTTTTTTGTCTTGGCCTTGTCTGGCAATTAGAGTTTAATGGAATGAAATAAATACTGATCAGTTTGCTATTCATAGAGCTTTAAAATTATTTAGACTGAAAAAAGAAAAAAAATACAGTTGAGATGAAAAATCCATTTGGTTGTGTATAATTCTCAGCTTTATAACAATCCTCTGTGCCCTTCAGACATTACTGAAGGTGAGTCGATGTGAGCACTTGATAATGGACCGAGCCAGAGAGGTCATCCAGAAAGAGCTGGAGGATGAGACCTACGAGCGGCTGAGAAAGATAAAGAAGACCGTGCTGGAGCCAGTACAAGGAGCATCTTCCTTCTCCACGGGAAGCTTAGACCTCCGGAAGAAGTACGCTTCTATGACGGCAGCCGAGGTAGCGCTGGCAGTCTTCACAAACGCAGAGGGGGTGTTCAGTCCCAAGATGGCTAAGGTGGGTTCTAGACACTGGCAGATGTATTCTATTAATGAATCCCATGCTTGCTCAAATGCATCAAAAGAGCTTGCTCATTGGCAGTGTCACTTTTTTGGGAGCTCAATAGTTATGACACACTGGTTTTGTGTCCTTAAATTCTGCTTTAAGCTGCTGGGTGTTAATTTGTAGAGTTACAGTGCTGCTCTCTAGTTCTGAACTCATTTACTAAATGTCACCCTTAATCTCCTAATCCTTAATAAAGGCATAAGAAAAAAAAGTTAGTTTTAGCTGATGAATACGGCGTAGATTTAGATTTGTGGCTTAACTCATCTTGGTAGCCACCTACTTGTACATGTTCTGGAATTATCTTTATCCTGGAGAATTTATTCAACTTATCTGCATCATTGTCATTAGAGGCTGACATTTTTTGGGAATTCCCATGGGTCACGGGATTCCCATGGGATTCCTGCAGGATGGGAGTCATATTTACTATTAATCACAGGATTTGGACACGGGATAAATGGTTAACGGGAGTAGACGGAGCGGAATCAACCAATAGCAAAGACGACAAAAAATCTAAATGCACCTAAATGCAAAAAAGTAAATGCACCATTTTGTAGTTTCCTTTTAATACGCCTACAATGTAACGCAATTAAAAATAACTACACAACCCAGCCGTCCCAGAAGCCATCAGTGCTTTTGTCACGGCTTAGCCGTAATTCAAAGAGCAGTGATGGAGGGAGCTAACAGCCCGGAGGAGTCGATGTGGCAAAAATTGATTTACAGCGCAAAGTCAGATGTAATGACGAGTCTATTAAGTTAACAGAACTGGTCGGAAAGTCTGAAATATTAATTAAGTTTATGAGAGTAGAATGTGACGGTGATAGCACGATGTACGCTGCTTGTAAGACATGCTTAGTCTTAGTCAAGTGACGAGGGACGAGCAGTCTGAAGAGCACACTTGCAAGGCAAATTGGAAAGTATCAGCCAAGCATCGCTTCGTTGAGCAGATTAAATCAAATTCTATGTATTAACTAAACACTAATTGAAGTAAATGGGAGCGGTACAGGAGCGTGAGTCAGTTTAAACAGGAGCGGGATGGGAGTGGGACTCAATTTAACAGGAGCGGGATGGGATGGGATTAGTTTTTAAACTTTGGTCTGGGAGTGGGACGGGACAAGATTTCTTTCTATGGGAGTGGGACGGAACAGGAGTGAAAATCCACTCCCGTGTCATCCTCTAATTGTCATGTGTACGTCTGTACATACAAAAAATGAAATATTGTTCCTCCAGCTTGTGTCAGTATAAATCAAGGAAATATATAGAATAAAAACACATACATTTATATACATAAACATATAGACATATAGGAGGAGCTTGGGCTCAGAGTATCAAAGTGCAGTGGAGAGTAGCAGAATAGCAGCACAGTATGTAAAGTACAAGTGCAATGCAGTCCATGTGTTTAGTCCAAACAAAGTGCAGTTCAGGCAGGTAGCTGCACAGTAGGGAACCATGGCAGTGGGAGGGGGCTCAGTCCATTTAAAATACTAACAGCCTGTGGAAAGTAGCTGTTCAGCATCCTGCTGGATCTGCAGCGGAGGCTCCTGTATCTTTTCCCAGCTGGAAGGATGGAGAAAAGGCAATGGGAAGGATATTTTATGATGTTGATGGCCCTGCTAGCACACCGCTGGGTATATCTCCAGCAGGGAGGGGAGAGGGACACTGATGATCTTGTTGGCTGTCTTTACAATCCTGTTCAGTTGGTGTTTCTCCAGAGTCTCACAGCTGCCGAACCAGTAGGTGAGGCCATATGTTATGACAGATTCAACAGTGCCTCTGTAGAAGGTGGTAAGGTGGATGGTGGGTAGACCTGCTTTTTTCAGACACCGGAGGAAGTGGAGCCGCTGGTGGGCTTTCTGGACAGTGGCTGTGGTGTTAGTGGAGAAGGTTAGGTCATCCGCCAGATTGACCCCCAGGAACTTGATGCTGTTGACTCTCTCCACTGCGGCGCCACCAAGGGTTAGTGGCGTGTGATGGTGTGTTAACGCCCTCCTGAAGTCAATTACCATCTCCCTTGTTTTGTCGACATTTAAGGGGAAGAGGGTTTGTAAGCTGCATCATGATGTTAGCTCCTCTACTTTCCTCCTGTGTGCAGACACATCATCATTGCTGATCAAACCCACTACTGTCATGTCGTCAGCAAACTTTATGACACAATTGGTGTTAAAGCTGCATGTGCCAGACTCCACCCCCAGACACCTCAGCGTTTCCACTCCCTGTTGTGGAATGATAGTGTTAAATGCTAAGCTAAAGTCGATGAAGAGTACCCTGGCATAGGCTCGTGTTTTTCCTCCAGCTGTGACAAGGTGAAATGGAGTGCAGTGGAGATGGAGTCTTAAGTTGAGCGCAAACAGCCGGGTTTAAATCTGCAGGGAGATGGCCCTTGATATGCTGCAGGACAAGCCACTCAAAACATTTCATGGCTATAGGTGTAAGAGCCACGGGGCAGAAGTCATTTAAGCAGATCGGGTTTGGCTTCTTAGGCACAGGAATGATAGCACTTTTAAGGTGATTGATAGTCCATGATTGTGTTAAAACCTTGCCACAGACACCGTGAGTCTTTATTATCCATGACGTGGCTGTTAAGCTTCTGCCCATACATCCTCTTTGCTTCCCTGATGCCCCCGGACAGATTTTGTCTTGCCTGCCTGTATGCTGTCATGTCCCCAGATTTGAAGGCAGCATTCCAGGCCTTCAACAAGGAGCGGACCTCTCCAGTCGGCCAGGGTTTTTCATTGGCATGCTTTCTGATAGTTTTAAAACAGTCACATCATCTATACATTTGTTTATGTAGCCGATTACAGACTGTGTATTCTTGTAGGTCTTTCATTTGGCGTTTGGTCTTTTTTGCCCCCAACATCTCTTTCCAGGCAGCGCGGCAATGGTTATGTTTAGGGTTAGGGTTAGCTGCCTGGAAGGTGACGTTGGAGGAAAAAAACACCAACGAGCCTTTCATTGCTGCCTCCTAAAGATCTCTCACTGTGTGTTCTCAAAGCAGTCTTGCAGTGCTGGTATTTACTCCTTACAGTTGGTTTGTTTTGTTTCACTTTAGGTCTGTATGCAGGCGTGAGCATGAGCGCTAGATGATCAGAGTTGCCATTGTTGGGGAGGGGTACTGGTCTGTAACATTTCACATGTTGATGGAACTTCGGTAACACAGATTTGAGACTCGGTTTTACAGGCAGCTGTTTTTCTTTTTTCTATTGCTCTGCAAAAGTTAACTCGGAGTCAACTTTGGAGATCGGGGGTGGGGGGTTTTCTATGCTAATTTAAAGGTCAAAGTCAGACTCCTCCGTCATGCTGGCTGCTGCTCTGCACTTGTGTACTGATATTGCGAGACACTTTTTACCTCGATGAGAATTCTTGTCATGTTTTAATCTCGTCACACCTCTAGTGTTGAGGTTAACATTTTTAATTTGTTCAGTCCTCCTGGTTTGAAAAAAATAACTAGAGATCTTATTGCGATAAGATGAGCCCAACGCCAAATAGGGCCAGGGGTGTAAAGTTGGGGGGCCTGTTACCTACTTTCTACCTCCTTACTTCTGGTGCCCTTGCTCAGACCCCACTCTTTTTTTTTTTTTTAACTCAACCTTCATTTTGATCTTAAACATACATCTATAAAGTTTCCTGACTGCAATTTGAATGGAATAGATTGAACTGTGAAGTAAAGTTTTTGATTTCATTCAAGCAACACTAAATAACTTTTCCCACTTTGGTCCCCCTACAGGTTGGAAGCGGAGATCAGGTTGCTGATCTCCGCAATTTGAAGCCTTCAGTTTGTATTGATGATTAAAATTATTATTTTACAGTACAGTAGTTATTTGTAAAAAAACGTTTATACAGTACTTTTATTTGTTAAATGCTTGGGCTTGTAAAAAGGTTTTGTTCTTTGGTTTCAATGTATTATGGAGTATTTCATCGTATAATAATTATAAAGGTTACTACTTCACGGATTTCGCCTATCACGGGTTCTTTTTGGAACGTAACCCCCGTGAAAAACGAGGGTTCACTGTAATGAAATGCTTTATTGTGTTTACACATTAACAAAAATAAAATATGATGTACTCTAGAGAAACTTGTTTTTATTTTACTCATTAAAATATTTCAATGACTCAGTAGTCATTTTTGATGTCATGTCAATGAGTATCATGCCTGTGACACATACCTTTGTTTAATTTCAAATCCAGCACATCCAGAACTTCCTGCTGCAGGTGTCAGGTAACCGTCTGGCAACAGCTCTGTTTCAGCTGGCCATCTGTGGAGGCTCCCTGGCTGTCCCACAGGACCTGGTGCCCAAAGATAAGGCATCCAACACCCCCGAACAAACTAAAAATGAGGACAACTCCACCACATCCCTCCCCAGTGAAGGTGTTAATGCAGGATATAGTGTTTCTGCCATATCATATTAGCTATTCTGATAATACTATTGATGAATCTGGTCCACATTAGTTTATTATTTACTGACATTTCTGCCCTATGTTTTACAGCCAAAGTGAAACAGTACCTTAAAGACAGCTTGTCCTCTCAGCACACAGCCTTCACTTTGGCCCACTTGGCTTCTTTAGAGAAGAAGTTGACCAAACACTTCCAGGTCAACAATTTCCTCTCTTTAGAGCAAGGCAACTTTCTGGATTACCTGGTTAAACACATTCAGGTACAAGTTTTTCTGTGAAATAAAGATTTAAGGCATTTAACAGCCCTTGAAAACATCACCTGATTTTGCCACAGTGATGAGATACAAATTCATCCTGTTTTTTTGTCTCTGGTTGTGTGCAGCTCCTGCAGGACACACTGGGGTCTACTTTGCCTCTGAGCAGTGGCAGCATGGAACTTGTGGACAGTGGTTTCAGACCCACCAGACAAGATGTGTTTGAGTTCATCACACAGTGTGGTGACGTAACATCAACGGATCCAGATGAAGTGAGTCATTTAAAGAACAAAAATATATATATATATTATAATTATAAAAAAAACTACCATCAAAACACGATGCTAGAGTACCATAAGGTTACGACAACGTTCTACACACTCGTACATTTATTTTTTGTATGATTGTTTTGAGCACGGTTAATATACATTTACATTTTGCCAAGTAATTTTAGCTGTATCGGTAGTCGTCTAATCTAATGGAAAGTTGGTCAGCTAAGAGACTTAAGTCAGTATAAGAGTGGACAAAATCCCCTGGACACATCCACAGTTAGCTCCCAGCCCAAATACAGCAACCTGAACCCAGCCAGTACAAACCCCAGCGCTGGGTGCTAACGACAATAACGGCAACAACGGAATGTTTGGGGAACATATCAGATCCAGACGGCTGGGTCCGCCGCCACAGTGGCACACCAGACGTCTGCAGTCCGCCCCAGCAATTCTACCCGGTCCCACCAGCAAAATAAATTTTTCAACGACCGGTAGTAATGTTGCTACAAACCAATTTCCCACAAGTACTGAAAACATTCAAGGACACTGACACAAATATTTTGATAATATGGTTTTAGATGATGGTTAACGTTAGATTGCTTTCTTGCTAACAGGATAGCCATCAGCACAAATAGATTCTAAGTAATTAAATAGATACCTATATAATCGACAGTGGTGGTTAACAATGAAGACAACAACTCACTTGATCCCACACAATGTCATCATAAGTATGCGTTTACATTATAGACGGTTTCTATCCATGGTTTTCTATTGACACAGTATTTGTTATGATTTCTTTGTCATCTAAGGACAATTAGATGTAGACTAATAGATGATTAACAGTTAACCGCAGAAAGTAATAACGGCAGCTGAGATCTAAGGGAGATTATACCGCAAAGGCCCAAAATCCCAAAATATTCCCTGCAAAACCCACATCATCAACCCGGTTTACAGGCAAACAAGGTTTTGACCTCCTTGAATGGGGGATTGCTATAACTAATCTACCTGTAAAATCAATGTTATAAAAGGTGAGACCATCAACATGCACCCTACTTTTCTCAGCTCTCCCACATTGAATCAGCACTGAGATCCCACTACCGGGTCCGGGACAGTCGTGACCTGGGCTATGGCACTCTGCAAATGCTGGCTGGCCTGGTCCAACGCCAGAGAGGGCTGAATGGAGGAGGCCAGAGCCAGGTCTACTACGAGTCAGCCCTGTTTGTCAAACACAGCAATTCAAGGTTAGCAGTGTATTATCAGACAGACAGGCTTTCTGTTACAAGCTAACATAACCCCGATGACATCACTAGGTCAACATCAGGGTTATTTTTTTCAAGCTTTGATAAGGTCCCTCTAGAACCACAAAAGACAAATTGCAACTGCTTTCACAGGATGTACAGTACTTCTATTGCTTCTGCTACTTCTACTTCTGAATAAACTTGGTACGTGAAAAATTGGTAGAATGCTCCTTTATTGGCTCCAACTATTGAATCAACAAGGCTAGGTGGAGACCCAGCCCAGCACATGGTAAGACCATGTTGTGGTCCAGCCGGAATGAGTTTTGAAATGCGTGGTCGGGTCCACCAACATTTTTTGAAAACTTGACTTGAAATGTGATGTGGTTTTGAGCATCATGTGTCAGTAGGTTTTCAAGATATTTTTCTAGTAACTGAACAACAAAGTTTTGTCCTTTTTTTGTCTCCCATATCCCTCCCATGAACAGTGTTGAAGGTGGGTGTGGATCTGTGGGACGCCTAGGTGAGATGTCCAAGGCCCACGCTCTGGCCAGCTTGCTCTCCTGCCCACTGCTAGAAGATTTAAATGAGTGGAGCCAGTGGGAGCTGATCTTTAAACCCCATCATGGTTCCCTCAAAGATTTCATTGAAAGAAATGCAGGTAGGTGTTTGTGTATAGCTAGATCATTTATTGAAAAAAATGTAGTCTTCCTGTGCAGTGACATTTTAACTCTGCTCAATGTTCCTCAAACATGCCAAAATCTTTTTAGAGGATTTTATTTTTCTATTTTATATACTTTTTATACTATACACAGCTAATACAGGCCTGGCAGCGTTGGAGGTGACACCAGGTTTGCTCCTCAGGATCACCACACACAGGAGACAAGCATTTCTCCAGTGCAGCAATGGCCCTCGACTCCGTCAGCACAGCTGGGCATCTTGTGTCCATGGTAGTAGCTGATGGGATCGTCAATGCTCCCACAGCCCTCCTGGCCAATCACATGCAGAGCACCCTGGCAGCAGCTGTGGGCAAAGAAGGTAGTGATGCATCAGGGCTGATTTAAGTTCACCTCTAAATCCTTGCTTTTAAATTCATTTGTACATATGTACAGCTGCATAAGCCATTATTTTTAAAATTCAGCTTGAGTGTGTCATCATTACTAAAATAAGATTTGTGTTCCTTAGATTTGTCCCAGTCTGAAGAGGATGTGTCATGTTACAGCAGAGTGGCCAAATTCCTCTTGGCATGTTTGACACGAATCCCCACTAGAATCTGCCAGGCTCTTTTGCAGCAGGTTAGTCACAGTACATTGTAGGATCAAATATATACAATATAATATATAATATATAATAATATACCTTATGTTTTTTCTGGATTAAAGGGGTTATGGTGAAGTGTGTTTTGGATTTTAGAGTAAAGGTCCACATGGATGTTGTTAGAATTATCCCTAATCCCATGGTTCCTTTAAGCAACATTGCATTTTTTAACCTTAAAGGGGCAATATGTAAGACTGACAGCTAATGTTTAAAATAGTTACTGCAGTACAAATACTAGAGAAAGTTGTCTACTCTGCCCCCTCCTCCACAGACGGAGGTTGCCAGGCTGAGACCGCAGCATCTATAGTCTCGCTTTACCATACCCATCCACGATAATGTTGCTAGATGCTTGTCTCACATAGCCAGACATTAGGCTACAGGCTACATGTTGTAAACAGCTGTGGCCCGCTGGCCTGGTCCTCCTTTAACATTAGCAGTTAGCAGGGTTAGCATGGTGGCGTTATCCAGGACCAGTTGGGATCACTTTACTGGCAGCAATTGTTTTTGCAAGTAACCAACTCAGGTACTATAGCTATATAACACTAATGTTGACATGACATAAAATGCCCCTCCGTTGTAGCTGTGATAAATTTGCCTGAAGCTAATACTTACAGGGGAAAATTAGCCAACTCAGCGTTATCTTAGTTATAATAGTTTGTTACATCTCTGGTCACGCAACTGTTAGAAGCATGCCGTTTTTTTTAGGTCGGGTAGAATCTATATCCGTGCTGGGTTTACGTTTTTACAGGTATACTGTATATCTGGCAACCTGGCCTGGCTGTCAAACCAGGCAGTTGTTAACAACACACAAGCCAAAACACAAACAGAAATTCCGTCACGGAACGGAAATTTTAAAAGGAGAAAATAGCATTAGCATTGTTGTCAGAAAAGATTTAGCACATTTCCTTAATATCTGATGATGCATTGAGGTAATTTTTGGATTTATTACAGTAATTATATTACATATTGGACCTTTAAATAAGAGCTTGAATGTCATTTTGATGCATCACTGACTTGTAATTGAGAGAATGGTGCTTCTGTCATTCCTACTCCACGTCCGGATCACTGTTCTCGCACTATGTAACCTGTACATTAGTGAAAGGTTGCACAACATTTTAATGTATCCTTGTCCAAAAGAGGTCTTTAGCTTTAATCTGCTCAACCAAATTGCTAAGGATGTGGTTTCAGTCTTACAGTTGTCACGCCATAGACCTTTCCAGCAAGCCAGTCAGGTCAGATAGATACATCAGCTTTTTTAATTATTGGTAAGTTTTTGAGTTGCTGTCTACTATCTTCTTTATTTGAGCATGTTTTAATGTTCTAATCTCTTTAATAAATGTTTTTAATGTTTTATGTAAAGCACTTTGAATAACCTTGCCCTCCTTGAATTGTTTCTGAAATGTGCTGTAAATAAGCTTGCGTTGGCCTTTACATCAGACACAGGATTAAAGCTATCATGGTAATCCTTTATCATCACAATCATGTTTAAAAAAAAAAAAAAAATACCAAACCTATGTTGAAGGAAATTCATTCCGGTTGTAACTAATTAAGAAATTATGTGTTTGTACTTGTGTGAATGTTACCTCCAGGTGTTTTTGGAGCCTTTCTCTCTTGTCTTGGGCCAGGCCAAGTCTAAACAGGTCCTAATCACTGTAGCTCAGTCTGACTTGAGGCATTTGAACTGTCTGCATCGGCTTGGCATCCTCCTGGGCATCACAGACTGGGTCAAAGACTACCAGAAAAAACTGAACCCACAACAGACCCAAAGCTGCAACACACAAACAGCACCTGTGGAACAGGCCGAGGTCAGAATACAAGTCAGAAAAAAAAATAGAAAAACCGTACTCAGTTGGATTGGATGACTCCTGTTTGAAACAAATATCAACACCAGTGCATTCGTTGTGCTTGGACCTTGTACATATATTGCTCTAAACTTATACAGTGTGGACTACAGTTATCTTGACTATCTTTTTTACATTCTCAGCAGCATTAATGAAATACAGAGCAATAATTGGCCCCAGTATAACTGGCAAGTGATCTCTGGTTAGTGTGATACTAATGCTGCACTAACCGTTGCTTTCACGGGTTAAAACGTCAAACGTTGCCTAGACCCAATCCTATCAGCTGTCCCCAATTAACGTTAATTCCACATGGAACTTGGCCACTTGTCAAACTAAATCTCTGCAACTGGTGTCTGTGCTCAGCCAAATATTATTTGGGAGGGAAGAACATCCACTTTGTTACATCATTGTACAACCGCGAGTGAAGCATTTTGTGGTTCCCACACTACAAACCGAGTGATCAAGATATTCTCCCAGTCAAACCTTTATTCATGCCATACCAATAGTCCAAGCTTATCAGTTTGATAGTTCTGAATTTGGACCTAGGAGTATTTGGAGAAAGTTACTTGTGAAAAGGTTTGCCAAAGTCAATATGCTACTGTCATTTACATGTGCCAGATACTTAATCAACATTTCATATATTATGCTACTTTTTTATATTTTATTTTTATTATGCTACAAAATAAATGTTTATAACAACAGAGAAAATGTGTTTTGCGATGATTTGAGTTCTATTTTATGCAATTTTCAAGTTGGATTCAGATTTGATGTTTTAACACTGAAATCAGATTCAGTTGCTATAATATATTTAGATTGGATAAAATGTTTTTTAAAACCTAACCCTAATTGATCAAAAAAGTACTATGCTGTCGTTAGATATTCTTCTTTAATCATCAGTGATTGAATAGTTAAATCAGCTCAGCCCTGCAACTTATGCACACTGTATGTCTAATGTAAAACAAAGCAAACAGGTGATGATTGGCATTGGCCTGGCTTCTAATTTCCTTTTCTTTTTGTCTTGCCTTCAGCCTAATTTGAAATATGCTGAGATCAGCAGCCTGTCACCTCTAAATTTCAATGAAGATAAGTATCTTGAGGATACCACAATGGACAACAGCTTTGCCTCCTCCCATCTCAACCAGAGCCTTCAACAAGGTGATTGAAAGTAGTACTCCACCACAGCAATGTACATTTTCATTTCTACCAGTTTCTCTTTCAATCATTTGATTGTAATTAATTTTTACTTCTAGTCAATGGCGAGAAAGACGTAGTGGTTGAGGATGTAGAGGATGAAGAGGAGCTGTATGAGTTGGCCTCAATGCCTAACGGAGAAACTTCAGACGTCAGCAGTGAAGCTGAAGGGAGCCAGGAACAGTCAGAAATGTCTGATTCTGATGACATGGATGCTGCCAGCTGCCAATCAACGACCACATTATGCCTCCAAAAAGCCATCATTGAGGACATTAGGTTTGTTCTCATATCGTCTCCTTTACATTTTCCTACGCAATGTCCACCAAAGTATCATGATTTTGTTTTGCCAAATATGTCTCCCTAAATGTATAGCTGATCTTTCTTCTTCTGTATCATCTTTTTCTTTGACAGGAAGAATGAGTTTGGTATTGGTGTGGAATTGACCGCTAAAGGCCAAAAGCTGATGCAGGTCCAACAGGACAGGCTGGGCCGCAGTTTAGACCGCCTCTCCACCGAACTCTACAGCAAAGATACACACTTTGTCCTGGAACTCATTCAGGTGGACAGTTATTTTATTTTTTTTTCTGCCACAAGGCATCGTTTTGTCATTGATTACATCCCACTTTGCAACGCACAACAGAGACCTTATTTATTGATATTGAATTATTTCAATATCAACCAACATCAAAGATTCTTTTGTACCTTAATATAATATTTCCAAAATCGTCTCAGTGGTTTACTAACTCGTTTGAATGAGCCATAAGAATAATGGTAATGGTAACAGTATTGGAAAAATCTGCTTCAAACCTGTAGGGGGACCGAAGAACAAAAGTGCTTTGGTGTCTACTGTAAGGGTGCTGGTTGACGAGCAAGTAGCTAATGATAATCAATGCTTGGTCTATAATGTTAGCTAATTCTTGGTTGGTAACATAAGATTACAACATTGTTCAACATGCTCAGTTATTTTTATAATGATTGCTTTGACCACGGTTCACAACTCTGGGCAAACCTGCAAATTCATCCGTAACGTTAACTATATAGATAGACAACTAAACTAATGGTAATGTAGTCAGCTAGCACACCCCTGTCTGTCTGCCTCACTCAGCCTCCAGCCAGCTAGCAACCATCCACTATCATTACAGCCCTGGCTTGGGGACACATCCATGCTTACGGCAGTTTACTGAACCGTCAAGAAACAGACCCAGGCACTCGAGTCAGAACAGCAGCCATTTGTAATGCTTCAACCTCCGTTAGCATTACCGGTGTCTTATAGCCATCTTTACAGTTAGCTAACTAAATTTACCTGACAAAAGGGGGATAAGGCACAAAAAGGACTAATACTAATAGTAATTTAAAGATTTGGTAGCATTGGATCTGGACAGGAATGATAACTCTGGGAATTGGAACGGTGGTGTTGTGATTCTGCCTTCTCACTCACAATTTCAGTTTCATATTGCATATCATTACAGCCCTAGTGATTAATATATTGTAAAAGTAAAAAGCCACTTGAGAATTTTATTGACTCTGAAGATGGCTCTCCAGAGTTTCATGTCTTAGTTTAATATGAATTACAGTATGTCTAAAAATGACTTATTATAACCTCTTTTTTTCATTTTCAGAATGCTGATGACAACAGTTACCCATCAGGAGTTGGTGTCATTCCAGCGTTGGCCTTTGTGGTTGAGAGAGACTGCATCTCCGTTCTCAACAATGAGATTGGCTTCCAGGAGACGAACATCAGGGCCATCTGTGATGTGGGTCGCAGCACCAAGGGCAAACACAAATATGGCTACATAGGTAAATATTTACAGGATGCCGTGAAGGAGCTCAGAAGGTCATGGTTCATTGTTTGAAGTGTCCAAGCCTTTGTCACCAGAGGATATACTGAAATACTGAATGTATGAAGTTAGAAAACGTGACCTTGTCTAAACATGGTCTGTTAATTATTCTGAATGTTCTACTGCTCATAGGTCAAAAGGGCATCGGCTTCAAATCCGTGTTCAAAGTCACAGACCGTCCTGAGATTCACTCCAATGGCTTCCACTTGCGTTTCGACAAGACCTGTGGCCCCATGGGATACATCCTCCCCCACTGGACTGAAGATGAGAAGCTTCTAGACTCACAGCTGAAGGACATGCATCAGCACAGGTTGGATGATTGATAAAAAGTAGGCTTTGACTGGTCGTAGTAAGGGAAAAGCACAGATGTTAACAATATATATAAATGGCACTGTGACAGTGAGCTAGTATGCACAATAACGGAAGAAGTTAAATGGATTTCAGCCATCATTTAATTATTAATGCCTGTATAAGGTGTAGGATGTGAAAATATGCCAGCTTCACACGCTTTAAATAGGGCTGGTTTTAAAAAACGAAAAATTATTTTTCAAATAGATTTTCATTTAAATGATCCAATATCAATTCAGATGGTATCTGGCATTTGTTTTGAAATATTATCTCTGGTGGATTTATGAGGACCGATTGATATATACTAAAAACGGCTAAACTATAACAACTTTTTAACATACGCCTTTCACCAAAACAAGTTCCTTCCCGAAGCTATTTTGCAGCGGAGCTTGGCACCGCCCATGACGATGGTGATTGGTTTAAAGAAATTTCAATAAACTAGAGCACATTTTTCTCCCATCCAAGAATGCTATGTGGAGCAACCAGACCCTCCTCTGCAGCTCCCCAGCGTGTGGAGGTGGATCTGGCAAAGCGATACTAGTTTTCTAACTTAATCTCTGTAAAAAAAATTTTTTATCAGCTGGACCACTAAGATCTACCTTCCTCTACGCTCCGAGAGCCATCAGACCAGAAACCTGTTTCAGGACGTGCACCCATCCCTGCTGCTTTTCCTGCACCGCCTGCGCTCCATCACGATCTACAATCAGGTAGCTCTTGCATTAACACCTTTGCTGACATGTATTTATGCAAACAAACATAGTTTACATCATTGTTTCAATTCTAAAACAAGCCATAAAGAATCGTTTTTCATAAATCCATGTCTGTTTCCCTTCAGAGTGAGAAGCGTCTTGTGACAATGACTCGGAAAGATCTGAGTCACAATGTGTTAGAGGTGGAGCACACAGAGGGCACTGAGCGCTGGCTAGTGGTCAAAACTATGGTGCAGCCCAAGAAGGTAATGCACAAACACATCTCATCTCAAATGTCATTTTGTTGCTTTCTTTTCAGGCACAGGTATCAAATCTAGATCTCAGAACAAGAAGTGGACATCTGTTCCTAAATGCCATCCTTGCTGGGAAATAAAAGAAAATGTAGTTTTGACTTTTTCAGACTTGCTCCGGTGTTGGCAATATATAACTGTTCGTCGTTCCATAAAAGTCTTTCCCTCTCTGCGTCTTGCCAGATGTTGTGAAAACTTACTTTTTTGGCAGCTCAGATCTGTCAGTCTGAAATGACGCTATAATCCCTGCCCCTCTTCTGCAACGTTACCTTTCCATTTCCCATAAGCATCTACCAGTTACCAGCCGTCAGGTTATGTAAGAGAAGAAATTAAGCTGAGTGAGAAAATATGTTGAAGCGTTCTGTGCTCTAGTTTCCCAACGACCATTTAACAGGCCCCAATATCCGTTTCTGTGATATTATGGGTAAGCTGTTGCATCTGTTTTGACATTGACTGTTTTTGCTTCAGATCAAAGAGGATGTTGAGTCCACTGAGCTTGCCTTGGCTTTCCAGCTTGACAGCAACATTACAGAAAGTGACATTGTATGCCAGCCACAGAAACAGCCTGTCTTTGCTTACCTGCCCCTTCGCAGTTTTGGCTTCCGTTTCATCATCCAAGGTGAGAAACTGTTTTGAATTATAAAGCTATCTATTAATGGAGACAGTTCGTTTGATGAAGAAGAAATCTGACTCTCACTTGGTACTCTTTCTGGTTTCAGGGGACTTTGACATCCCTTCCTCTCGTGAAGATGTTGACAGAGACAGCTCATGGAACCAGTCTCTTCGATCTGAGATACCACAGCTCTTCATCCAGGCCATGGATGTCTTTACTGTAAGACCATACTGTATCTACAGTATTTACTACATATCTAGTAATTTACTAATAAAATGTACTAAAAGATCAAATGAGATCATAATGAGATGTTTCAGAATCAAAATCAGCTTTATTTGCCAGGTATGAAGACACATGCGAGGAATTTTTCTTTGGAGCATAGTTGCTCACAATGTGCTTACACATACAAAACAACCAAATAATATATACACACTAATATATACATACCAATATATACATACTCTAAACAGAAACACTATAGAGGCATGAGTGCAATGAAGAGTTCAATAAAAATTATTAAAATGTGGAACATAGTGCAAAGGGTACTGGGATAAATACTATCATCAATACTGTGATAATTTCTGACAGGAAACCTGAAAATTTACAATAAAATAGAAATAGAATATAATAGAATGCAGCATACTAGAGAGAAGGACCAGGCTAGGACAAGTACATTGAAGAAGAGTATTGTGAAGGTCACATGGTAAGTTCAGCATAATGTGCAACTGCTTTTGTTAAAAAAATAAGTTCAGTGGCTACTCCTTTCTTGGTGTTTCATTGATAGGACTGTGACACCTCACGTGAGCTTAATGGTGACACCTGGGTCCCAGGTCAGGGTCATAACGAGCCTTAAGGCTCTGACACACCAACCCGACGGCTGATCGTCTGCAGAAAAGGCAGTTGGACTGATCATTCCGCTCCTGTCGGTCCAAAAAGTGCCTCGGAACACACCGTAGCAATGCCGACTTGAGCGTACATTCTGCGCGTGCATGAGACATATGTCGCCATAACAGAAGGCGCCTTTAATCTGTATTGTCACCCAAAAAATGAAAACCGGAAACGCGTCATGTGGGTCTGGCTTCTCCTGAATTTCAAAGAGGGCCATAATGGCGGCTTGTTCGGAATACGATCTAGTATTTTACCAAAATAGTTCACCGAAACATGTTTCTGACAACATTTTAAGCGAGATATAGGCCATGCAGTTGCTGAATCTGTCTGTTTTTTTGATCAACAAAGGTCAGTTTGAAAGATTTTCATCAGATTTTGGTGTTCGTCACACTCATCTCGCTTGTAATTTCCGGTAAGTATTTTAACATAAGTGCACTGATTCGCTAATCAAGAGCTAGCACTCCACCAATCAGATTGGCCATTGAGTCCGACTGCCCACTGGCCGATTCAATAAGTCAAATTGGCCCAAATTAAAGCCGACGGCTCCTCCGACTGACGACGGCATGGAACACACCACACTGTCCTGCAGCCAATAATTGGGTTGGTGTGTCAGCGCCTTTACCTTGTAGCATTTGTATTAATCAGTAAGGCCAATGATAGGCAGTTCACTCAGCCCTTGGCTATTGTCTTTGTTAAAACCAGCGTTTTTTTTCTGCTTATTCCAGGATCACCCAGAGTTCAAGGGGCTGAAGGGTCTCTCCAAGTTCCTGCAGTTTGTACCCCTGCCTGACGAGGTTTTGGACTTCTTCAAGCCTGTTGCTGGAAAGATTATTCAGATGCTCAAGGGCAAGGCATTCCTGCCTACACTCAGCTCAGGTATTTCTCACACATGCAGGTTGTGAAATTTTGACATCTCATAAAAACAGCATTAAAAAAACTAAAATATTTCTAGTATACCAATGCTGTGAGTTTAGTTTTGGTATACTAGCAATTAAAAGCATTGTATCTAACTCTGTAAATGTTCCTCTCTCTGTGCTTTCTCTCCCAGATGGTAAGGTCGTGTACAAGCTGCCTTCCCAAGTGGCCGTCTGTCACGATGCCGTGATCCGTGACGTGATTGGCGGAGACGAGCTAGAAAGGCATCTGTCTCTGTCCTATCTCCATCCGGGTTTGAGCCCTGCACCACCCTCCTCCCTGCTCACTCATCTAGGAGTTAAATACCTGCGGGGATCTGATGTTACCACAGTAACCACAGCCATGGCCAGGGAGCTGATGGAAGGCATCCATTCAGGTGTGACAAAAGGAGGAAGAAGGAAAGGGATAGCGAGGGAGAGGGAGAGAAATTTGATGGAAAGTCAATCCATGTTGCTTCAAATAATGGCAAAACACAATGAATTATAACTGCTGACAGAATGCAATATGTGTAATAGATATTTTGGGCATTTTCCTGTAATACAATTAATGATAGAAACTTGGCAT
>JABXJD010000613.1:0-197500 GCA_013375575.1 Percina caprodes | reverse complement strand
AGCAGGGGTCTACTGTGCCCGGCCAATGAAAGGGTGCACTTTTCTGAAGAGTACGGCAACATCAACCTGCCAAAGAAACTGCCTGGTATGGAGAAACACACAATTGTTAATACAGACACAAATGCACTGTTTGTAAAAAATGTATGCAACTGAACTGAACCTTATGCAGTAGCTAGCTAGCTATTGTTCCGTGTCCATGTGAGCCCTGAAAACAAGCTAAAATATGTGAGAAAATTAGTTTGTGATTATGTGATGGTTAAAGAGCCTGAAATCAGAGTTCAATTTCAGAGTTCAGATTCTCTTTCAATACTTACATATTCCAGCATTGCACAGTTTAAGAACAATACAGATAATACGCCCAATCCCATTTTGGAAGGCAGCCTGCTTGGCAGCTTGCTTGACAGCCATGGCTTACTCAAATAGTCAGCTACACAGATTTCTGTTAAGGTGGTTATCTGTTTTACCAAATAAAAAAACCCATTTAATCTATGAAGCAAACAAGCCTGTCTGTGTCTATCTCTGTGCGGCATGCTGACAGACACGGGCAGAGCAGGGAGAGGGAAGTCTCAGAGAGAAGAGCAGATGTTGTAACGTCGACGTGCAACACTCTGCAGATAAAGATACTGTGTGGCTTACTCGTAGCTTGCAGCTGGACTTTTGGAGACACCGAGGTCACTGCCAGAGTGTGAGATAACAGAGAAACTAAAAATCTGCCTGCTTCCCTGAAGTCACCCCTGTGAGATATGTAAACAACTACCGACAAAGCATGTGGGCAACTGATATCCAAACAGAAACATTGCACTGCAGTTCTTTCAATCTTAGATTTTCTCATCACCTTAGCCTGTTTCAGGTCTAGTGTTTCCCAGATTTAAATGTCTTATACAATATGTCTTTATTGTTCTTCATCCTGTTAATACTTATCCTGTCTACTTCTTCCTCAACTAGGCTGTGATTGGGTCTTGCTGGACCCCTACTATGTGCAGACAGACGACGATGTAGCAGGATGGAGAAAGCTGTTCAGCACCCTGGGAGTTAGAGACGGTCTCATCATCCGCAAAGAGAGACAAACACTCAGTGCTAAAGAACTGGTGAGAAGGACATCCTGGAACTGTTACCTCAGCTATTTAGGAATTATGCTGTACTCATGCTGCAGATGTTCATGCAAAAGACCAGACCAAGGTTGTGACAGCCACACCTGTGAGCCTAGATAGATAGATAAAAGGCTATGGATATGTTGTGTAAGGCAGAGTTTGACATAAGCAATGGCCCGTTTGGCCAGTAAAACAGTATTTCGGGCAAGTTGATTGGCTAGTTACTTGCCTGAACAGGCCAGAGAATGAATAAATGAGTTGTTGCAGCATCAACTCAAACTCAGCTGCAGCACTTTCTGTTTGCTGCTGTCCGCTCTCCTCCTAGCGAAGAAGTCTCCTAGAAGCTGGGATTAAGGAGGAGGGGCCGCAGGGTGCACTACTAATCACTAGCTAACATTAGCTAACTGCAAAGTTAGCTTCCCCAGTGTTCAAAGCTCTCAAAATTTTTACAATCATTTCAAAATGAACGCTTAACCTAGCCCAGTAAACATAGCTGGGGAATATTCAGGTTACTACAATATGAACACAAAAAGGAAACACACTTGTTACCATATTATTAATAATAATAATTAATAATTTATTCTCAATATCTGATGTTTGCCTAATCAGCATGTCTACTCTTTGTTGTGGAAAATTAGCTATGTTGCATAATTTAAGAACACTAACATATATTCCAAAATTATATAACAAAAGTAATCAACAATTACTCTTTTTTAACCAAAATACACAATATTAATTCATGATGACAATCATCGACATTGGAAGGTTGAAGAGTGAGTGAAGGCAGCAGTTTCGTGGTCTTGACACAGTGAAATTCTCTCTGGCCTTTCAACATGAATTAAAACAAGCAATACTGTATAATAAACTATAATTTAATAATAAATTTAGCAATTTGAAAAAATGTTTTTCCCCTTTTTTCTCCCGGGCCAGTTAAAATATACATTGGGCCAGAAAAACCCTAATCTACTGGCGAGGGGGCGAGTAGGGAAAAAATCTTATGTTGGACACTGGTAAGGACACAATATTTACCGGTTGCATGGACACCCGAGGCAGAACACAATTTTCCTGAAGGACGCTGCATTAAAAAGTAACTGTGACTCATCATGAGGAATAACATAGTGATTAAAGGATTAAGGTATAACCATTGTGAGTCACAAAGGACTAGAAAGACAATAGCTGCTTTGAGTATGAGCAGAAAAAGCAGGTGACTGATGGGACCCATCAGACATTCCTGATGCCTGTTTTAGCCTGGGCTACAGCAAGCAGGGATAAAATGTGGATTTGTCATGACACCATCAATCATTATGACTTACACTGCCTTCATGTAATATAGGAACAATTGCATTTACTTTATTCTTGTTTTTAGGTGCAGATGCTTGAGAATTAACTCTGATTCTACATATTAATTGCAAATGAATATAAATGAATTGACTCTTCTTATTCTCTTCCCCCAGGCCTCCAGTCCCTGGTCAGTAGAAAGTGCAATGTGGCACCAAAATCCAGGAGAGGGCTTTGTGCTTGATGACTACCCCTGCGAGGAGTTTCATTCCCTGGCCACAGCCCAGCTGCCTGGCCACCTCCTCCTGCAGCAGAGAATGGCATTGCTGGAGCTTCTGGCGACAAACTGGGATACAGGGTAAGATACACACACACAGTCCTATGTTACGTTCTGTTGAGTGTCCCATTTGAGATTAATGCAAGTTCACTAGGTGCCTGTTATGTTTAGGAAACCTAATGGCCGGAGAATGCCTAGGTTAATGGCTTTGGGGTAAGTCAGGGTCAGGTAGTAATCCCCATCATTTTTACTGTAGCCGGTAAGTGATGACATTCTTTGACAGTTAAATGTTATTCTCTCCGAGAAAAAAGCGGTGTCACATCAGCCTTTGATTGGGTTTAAAGTCGACAGAGAGATCAGTCTGGGGATTAATTCATCTGGATTTAGTTGCTCTTAGCTCGGACCAATCTCGTGAGTTACATGCCTTGTTACATGGTGCATTAAGATCACTAAGGCTCACGTTCAGACTGCAGGCCAAAGTAACCCAAATCCGATTTGTTTTTGCTCACATCAGACAGACAGTGTGAAAAGCGCAAGTCACATGGCAGCCGATCTTTTCCAGTTATGATTTGGGCCACTTTCAAATGAATGAGAGTAACCATTGTCACAATTCTACGCTTTTCCATAAACTTTACATGGCAGAAGATGCGTCTAAATATAAGCGTATACATTATTCCAACTTACCAGTCCGAACACTTAAATAGTCCTTATGTAAATCTAAAATAATATGTTTTAAAAGTTGTAACATGCACTAATTGCCGGATCCAGAGCTATTTAACTAGGCATAATGAATGCGTAGCATAGACCCAGGGGACTGTGCCCGGCTGAGCCGCCCAGCACTGCAGGCTCATCTGACAGTTCTCCAGAGTTACTATAGCTATGTAATGGATATAATGGTCATCATTTTGTGCGTATGTATGTATTGTATTGTATTATCTTATAATGCATCAGAGGGATGTATGCTGTAAACCCTGTGGATGTGTGGATGTAACATTATTATAGTCTTTGTTCCCAAACTGCCAGCTATTGGTTAATAGCTAGCAGTAGCTAGTAGCACGACATAATAATTACATCTCCGTGGTTGTCTCAATACATTCAGGGGTTTAGTTTGATAAGCACTCAAACAAGGGTCTGCGTGTGACGTTATATTATTCTTTTGCAGATACGGGCCACTTTCAGCCCGTGTCCAGAGTCTGATACGGGCCACATTTGAAAAAAATAATATTAACAGTAAGTCAAAAAAATCAAATCTGGCAATCAGTCGAAATTGAGTATTTAGGCCTGCAGTCTGAATGTATCCTAAACCACAACTGAAGAGGCTGTGATCGATACATTGTAGCATTGTGTTGTTGGATCCCTGAAGTTATATGATCAATTATTAAATGTATCTTGTCAAAGAAACTTTATTATTGTTTGCTGAGAAGGGTTTGAAAGTTTGTATCAACCTAATCCAAACATTATCTATATTCACCTTTCCTATTTTGCAGACATCACTACTCTCAGTACCTCACAGCTCAGGTGATTGACAGTGATGGACAACCTATCAAAAGCACCAAGTCCTCCTTCTACCATTTCTTGCGTAATCTTGAATGGGTACCTGCCTATCGCCCCATGGAAGGAAACCAGCAAGAGAGACAGTACCTCTGTCCAAACTCAGTCTACCTGACCTCACCTGAAGTCACCAGCCTGCTGGGGACTCATGTCTGTTATGTGGACATAGACCCCAGCGAGTTTAGCAGAGCTCTTGGTAACTATGTATTCTATGGTGCTCAAGTTATTGGTTATCCTATATTTGCTGCAGGCTATGTTTAGTTAGTTACATAATGAACCATCTGTGAGTCACTGTATTTTTCCCTCTTACAGGAATGAGAAAAAGTATCTCAGTGGACGATCTGATAAACTACCTGAAGAAATGGTGTGTCAAACCAGAAGCAGATGACCAGGAGCAAAGACTACCTGAGGACGAGTTAGAGGGGACAAATTTCACTTCCACAGTTGTGCACATCCACAACGTCTACACCTATCTGAATAATAACTGTCCCCAGAACAGCCTGAAGGATTTGTTCCAGCATACCCCTGCTGTATTCATAGAGTACAACAGGTACGTTGTTGGGTGTAACAGCATTCCTTTTCAGATTATTGTCTACATTTTGTCCCTTCACAATTTAAACCTTGCTCCCAGGCGAAATGAGTGGTGTTCAGGCCGTTTCTACCACCTAAAGGAGGTGTGCTGGAGTGACCCGACAGTAGTTTTCCAGCGCTACAGACAACTGACTCAAGCACCAGACAGTCCTGTCCAGCAGCCCAAAGTCCTTGCTCCCTTCTACAAACCACTGGATGGCATGAAATTCTTCTTCACCAAAGTAAGCTTACATAATTTTCCTACATGTATAAAATGTTTCTTGACTCATGGTTTGTAAAACTCAATATGCTATGTTTGATTGACCATTTGTTAAGCACCCTTTTGCTGAACAATGTCTGTCCATGGTTTGAATTAATACTAGTGCTGTCAAACGATTAAAATATTTAATCGCATTAATGTCCTAGTTAACTCGCAATTAATCGGACATTTTTATCTATTCTAAATGTCCCTTGATTTATTTTTTCTCATTTTAATGCTCATCTCAACATTGAAAAGTGGATCAGCTTGCTTTGTGCTAATTTTTTTTTATTGAAAACAACATTGGCATATAGCATACTGTAGTGTTCAATTTCACACTAAAATTCTCACTTGGAGCAAATAATCTCTCACACAATGTAACACTGTCGATCAATAAAAGGGTGAAAAAAATACTTTGACGGGAGGGGGAAGAATTGGCATCAGCCTTGTGCTTGGCCATCAAGTGGTATTTCAGACTGGATGTGCTGCGCAGATAGCTCAGTTCACAATGACAAAGCACACAGATCACTTTGGTCTTGTCAATGGAACATTTGGCAACTTTTAAAAAAGAAACATTCCATTCAGAATTTCATTGGCATCTATTTCGGCATCTCACTCTTGCCATCCGCTCAAAACATAACGTTACTACACTTTGGCCGGCTCGCAAGCCCAAACCAGTGTGTGTGGCGTGCCTGTTGTTTTGTTTCCGGTCTAGGTAGATCCAGTGTGGTGTTGTAGTTTTTGCAACGTTACTAGTTGTTGCAACCGTTCATTTAATACACCCATGGTTGCAACAGCATGTGAAAAAAACTATAAAGTTTAAAATCCAAAAAGAACATTAATCTCACAATAATAAAATTGACGCCAATAAAATGTGTTTGCGTTAATAACGTGTTTAACTGACAGCACTAATAAATATCTCTAATAAACTCACCCCAGACATGAGGAGCAGTGTGTTTGCAACCTCAGGGTTTCCCTGTCCTACGTAAAAGAAGAGTATAAATGAGCCACATCTGATGCCCATTGAAATCTGATTAGGCTCACTTAAGGTGGACTTATGTTTTTCCTGAATACCTCTATTACATGTCACGTTAGACAGCCAATCACCAGTTTCTGGCGTTAGGTATTGACATTTGGTATTGAATAAATGATAAGGCATTTTTCAATACACAATACCAAGGAGGTAAATCAGTCAGTGCCAAAAAAGTATCGAAGCAGGTTCTTCTGCTGTCGCTGTTGTTTTAATAAACTGTAATCTTACTGTTTGTAGCCACTTTCAAGACTAAACTACACCATTACTAATGTACACTATGCATATATCTGTGATTACTGATCTTATGTATAGCTGCTGAATGTGGATCTCAGTCCCAATATGAAGCAGTATGTTGGCTTGTTGGAATTGATCTGTTCATCATCTCCCATACCAACTGTTGAAGTGCTACAGGATGTGTCGGTGCTCTATGCCATACTTGGTAAGGACATTTAGATTTTTCAATCTTTTGCTCCACAGCGTGTCTCACATTCTAGTGACTCACAAATTTCTTAACTTTTTATGCCCCATCTGTCTGCAGCTCATGTTACTCACAAATGTTAAGTTTCCTTCTTGACTAGCTTGATTTGTTGCAGCCTGCCTGTGCTCCCTGACTTTAGATATAATATAATATATTTTTGTTTCAATAGCTCAAAAGTGTAAAATTCAAGTATCTGGTGACCAGGAAAACATCCCTGAATTCAATGTCAACCCTGACTACTGCTCCACATTGAAGGGTGAGTAATGCATACACATCAGGCCAGTATAAAAAATGATATTAAGTCAAATACCAGACCAGTATACCTAATTTTACAACCAGAACGACCATTAGATATAGTACTTGACTCAGCAGCTGCTTCCAAGTGGAACAAATTGAGACTAAGAAAGCCCATTAATGAGAGTGTAGCGACTCCAGTCCACTTGCTGACTGTAATTTGCCTCTAAGCTAGTGTGTCAACCGCCAATAAGCAATATTTAAGAAAAAGAAGCAGACATTGAAGCTGCATCACTTGCTGAGTCCACTATGTGGCCTTAGAGAGCATGCACTTAACATACATCATGTTAGTCTTTATCAAATGTAGACCAGACAATGTAAATTGGATGTTTGTCACATTAGGGTCACTTCCTGTTGGGTTGCACCATCTGAAGGTTACTGTACAACCTGGCCAATTTTAAGGCCAATCCCCACAGCAGATAAAGGATCAATTTGATATGTACATCATCATTCTCTGGTGCTGATAAGTTTTTAAACAGCTTTAGAATAGGAAAATCTGTCATTTTTAATGGTCTGCCTTTTAATGGCACCCTGTAGAGTTTTTGACCACTAGTAGCGTTATGGCGCATCATGTGCACTGCAGTGTTGTTAACTGTAGATTCCATTAACTGTAGATTCCAGATGAAGCCTGCTAGCTAGTAAACATGGATGTAACACAATGCAGTATTTAAAATATTTCCAACATTAGGAAATAAATACATGCTTGTCAGTGACACGGCACACACTGTTTTGGTAAGAAACATTGAACTTTGTTTGTTTACAAGAAAACTAGACAAGCCACCTTCAATGATCTTCAAGGACAAGTAAATGGGGAGGGGCATAATAATATGGGGAAAAATACTCAAAGCCTTCAACTGACACAGGCTGTCCTTTTGCCTTATGTTCAGGTATGGTGTCTAATAAGAGGGTCTTCCCCACCAAGGATAACTGGGTGAGTCTTGCACGCAAACCCATGATTGCTGACAACAAGGAGTTGGAAAAGATCTTTAAACCACACAAGCAGATCTGTCTGCTGAACCTGCCACCAGCAGAGAAAAAGATTGCTCCCAAGAGCAGGACTGGGAAGTTTGGTAAGCTGCTGCAACATTATTTGTATTTTTTACATATACTTATCAATGTTAGATTTATACTTGATTACTTTTCACCAGTAGGAAGTATGTCAATAACTACACCCAGGTTGAAAATGGAAATTCTGAATTTTGTTGTACATTTGCCTGCCAGTTCAGACAGTGCCGGGAGAACGAGCTAACACCGTACTTGCCTTCAACGAAATGGACCGATCTTTGTTCCTGGAGATCTGTGGGATCCGTCAGCTGTCCCAGTGTGTCCAGACTGAACCTCAGACTCAGAACCTCAGACCCTGTCCATCCATGCAGGCCATGGTTCACTCTGTGATACCCTACATCCAGAGGTTCCTGTACCACCACGATGAGCTGGCTGAAGTCTATTCAGAACTGATTAACAACAACATTAGAGAGAAAATCAAGCGACTGAACTTCTTACAGGTCAGAAAGTTACACCCATTTGGTTTGAAGTAGTTTTAAACCTCGAGGTAGTTCCTTTTTGGTTAGTTTACTAAATACATAATTGGACCAAGTATGGAAGAATATCCAATAATCATACCCATCTAAAGAAAATATATTTATCATTAAGGCCCTTTCAGCAGCAGGTACTTTCTCTTTCCTACATACTTGTTTACAGGTAGGTAAGCTGTACATTCGCTACCAGCTGGATGTTGCTGACAGTGAGGATGGGGTGGTGGAGGTGCAGGATGTTATTTGTCTGCTAAAGGACGAGAAGGAGCTCTACATCCAGAAAGATCATCTCTCGGCCAGGCTGGACATCTGCAGGTTTGTGTGTGATGTATAATCCAACTCTCATTGTCATGAATACCATTTTCTTACGCAAAGTTGTTTGTTTACCGTCATTTATTTGCCTGATAACTACACCAGGCTGCTGAAGTAGAACCATACAAATGTCTACACATTGGTTATAACTCGATTCAGCCAGACATTTCTCTGTTTACGGATGGTTTTTGGATGGCATAGCATTGCGTTCCAGTGTTTACATAGCATAAATTAGCCTAGCGGCTAGCAGGACTTTTCCTCTGCTCATAGCTTAATTAAGACAGAACACCAAGGTGAACTTTAGCCTGCATGCACGCTTTTTTCAGCCTAAAATTTTTGAATGAAACAGAGGAGCTAATATTGGTAGCGAGTTCAACAAGTTAGCCGACTCCAGAGTTGTGACTGCACCTTTCTCCCTGCACCGCACCAATTGTTTGTGTGTGTGATCTCTGTGAAACACAGGGATCCAAGAAGAAGAGAGAAACATGGCTGTAACTGACAGCAAAACAAAAAACACAAAAATTGTGTATAAAGTAGACGTTACCAAAACTCTGGTATCTTGTTGACACTAGTATCGAAAGAATTCGTGTGGATGCTATAGGGATGCTGATTCTCATCTTATTTGATATATTTTGAAACTGACCTTATTAAGCAGATGGGATATATATGCCAGATGTGACCCACCCACATTAAATACTTTTATTTTTTATTCATAATTCAGTTATGTACTGTATATTTGCAGGTTGTTGTAACTGATTCATTAGGTGCTGACTAAGAGTGCCAGGTCTTATGTTGCTTTGCATAAAATTTGTAATAACTTGTATAGTCAGATAGCCTGAGCTATTAGTAAGGATTAGTTATCGAGAGAGTTTTTAATGGTACCTAGTCTTATCAGTCAACCAACCAATCAATCAATTTTTGAAAGAAAAAAAAAGTCTTGTGAAATCTATTTTAGTGAAATGTAATCTGTCAGTTTCTTCAATTAGGCATTATAATACTTCTTATAACGTATATAGTTTGGAGCTGCAAATAATCAATTGATTAGTTATTATTATTTATATTAAATTAAACTTATTATTTAATAGTTGCCAACTATTTTGATAATTGATTAATTGACAAACATTTGTTTTGATTCCAGCTTCTTAAATGTGAATATTTTCTGCTTTCTTCATGACTGTTAACTAAATATATCTGAGTTATGGACAAAACAAGGGAAATCCTGTTTGATAATTTTGATACTCCTGTATATTTTATGTGTGCGTTTGAATCTGTATGTCCACACAACTTATCTTGCTTGCCTTGTAATCCTGATCTATGCATGTGTTTCAGGGAGCTGGTGAAACTGTTCTGCACAGAGAGCAGCCACAGAAAAGAGTTGATGCATTTCCTGAGCGGCCTGATAACCTCTCTCAATGTAAGTGACGCAGTAGCAATGCTCTACAGCATTGCTGCAGCAGAGACTCTGCAAAGTCAGAGTTAAAAGTTTAACAAGGCTCACATCAGGCCTAAACTTTGATCCTTCTCTGTTGAATATATTATTTTGTGTGCTTTTCTTTGAGACATGCAGCAGAACTGGGCTGCATTGTATAAATAGTATTGAAATCTAAATAAGAACCAGTTTGATTAGGTTATATGTCTGCATTAGACAAAGTAAATAAAATTGAATTTTTGACTGAAAAGCACACTCAAACCTACACATCTCCGGTTTTCAGAAGTTCTTTTTGTAAATCCCAACTGGATCAGACTAGCATGTCAGTCCTCAGTTTCTGGATGTAGTACTTAAATTAAAAAATGTGATGTTTTATAGACTCAATAGTATAAGTTCACCATTCTCTAAAGGCATTAAGAATGTCTTTAATATAATATAAAACAAATGTATGATCATCATTATTCAATATTACATAATGTCACCACAGTTATTAACTCTGTTTGTGTGTGCAGGACCAAGGATCTCTAAAGAGATTCTTAGGCAAGGAGGATATCAGAGAGCTGCCCAGTGAGGAGGAGCTGTGGGAGGTCCCAGAGCCCCCCAAACCAGAGATTAACTTAGAGAGAGGTAAGGAGGGCGCATACACAAAGTTCCTAAAAGTTAGCCATCACTGCTTACAGCAAGACGGAACTTTTGACAAAAGAAATAGAACTATATTATTAAAAATGACAAGTTGAATTCTTAAGCGCTGCCACTGTCACACTTGTAGTCCACAATTGAGTGGCAAAAGTAGTAGCTCAAACTGTGGCTCACTAGAAAATCTTCCTTACCTTCTGGTGGTCTCGTTCCAATTGTCTATTCGTCGTTCTTTTAAAATGACTCCAACAAATCATAGAAAATGAAAGAATATTGTGCTTGTACTATAATTCACTGACTATCCTGCAATTGCCACTTTTCTGCAATAGTTACATAGTCTCACTTAAATCCTTTGCCCACAAAGCCAGTTAAAGGAAAGTGTTATTAGGGTTGAACCTGAGGCACCAGTACTTACCGGACGGAATAGCTGCGCAGAATTTGGTGCCTCATTTCAGCAGCACTGAAATGCCTGCACTGCTCTCTAATGTTCCAAAACGGAGGTTAACGACAACAGAAGCATTGCAGCACGTGACGATGGTTGACGTTACACTTGGCAGCAGGTAACGTTACCCTACCATTAGCTAGCAGCTGGATTAAACGCAGTTAAAATGCTGACAGCTAATGTTAAACTGTGTAAAGTGTGACTGTATTTCACTGTAGAGGATTCCTACACCGGGACGTAGCAGACGGTGCAAGCCTTGTGGTGCATTCAAAGTCAGTGTAAAATACCCTTTTCCCTTTTGGTGGTTGTTTTTGTCTGCAGCAATTTACTGGTGAAATAAGTTTTTTTTAAAGTATTGGTCCAGAAACCGTTTAGGCACCGGCACAGTTTTAGCACCAATATCAGAAAAAAATCAAACGAGACCCAACCCTAGGTGATATTCTATATTTTTCCTCTTATTAACAAATTGCATGAAAAAAAACCGTTTTTGTCCGTCTCTCTACTTTGCGACCTCTCTACCCCGTCTGTTTGTTTCATCTGAAGGCATAAATCTTTTAAAAACCATACTCAGTAATTTCCTTAAAAAGCTGTAGCACTGTATCATTTAGTAAACCTAATTCAAACAGGAAGAAATAGTGCATTTGTTTGGGACTATTTTCAGCAGCGGATTAAATAAGGAAGGTGTACATATGTGGGATTGAGTTTAAATAAACGAGGACACAACACTTGTACAATCGATCTAAAAGACTGCAGTGCTTAACTGTTTTAGGAAAGTGTTAAATAAAAAATGAAACAATTTGTGAGTTGTTAAAGATTCTTCAGTAGGAATCAGAAGCAGAAATATCCATCATAATTATTGTTATTGTTTTGATGGATTTGCACCATCCTCAATAACATGTCCTTGACTATTGTTAAAGTATACACAATGTTAGGAAAATAGACTGGAAGATGCACATCTGTAAATGTGTAAAAGAGTCACAGTTTGATGCTGAGCATCAGCATGTAGCAGTGCTATAACTGGAGCATGAGATGAATTCCAACAACACTGCTGCTTTCTCAGTCTGTGTTAGTGACATCTTACATCTGCAGTTTCTCTGTAATGCTTGCCCCGATTTCCATTATCATTTTATAACATTGAAATGTTTTTTCTCAGCCTTGCAGAAACCCTTTAACACTTTAAACACACACACATACACACACACACACACACACACACACACACACACATAGCTAACTGGTGTGTTTCTCACATATGCTAATTAAGTTTGTTCACTGTTGTGTTCGGCGACATAAAAGAGCAGCTGTTGCCAGGGCACATAGAGCGTGAGGAGCAGATCTCTCACTGCAGCAAAGAGCACACACATACACTCGCTTTCTCTCACACACATAAAGGGATTAATATGAACAAAAGATTCATTAAAGACCTGTTATGGCATAACAGCACTGAACCAGGAATCGTGGTTTGCAGTTTGTATCCAATCTTTTTCTGCTTTAGTTTTAACTTCTTGAAAATGTTGTATGTCAGTGCCATCAAGGAGTTACTCCTCCCTCAGCTCCCCAGAGGAGCCTTCTCGCTCCGCTCAAGAAGATGGGGACCAGACGCTGGTTTGCTGGCCTCCTCGAGCATCTATACTGAATACGGGAGCCAGTCGCACAGGTACATTGAGAAGAAAATGGTTGTTTCAGCATTGTCATTTCTTCATAATGCGAAACTACATTGTTCAATTTCCACAACTTGTATGTACCAACAGGTCAGGCAGATAGCGGTGTGTTAGAAGCGGTCATGAAAATGTGGCCACCTCCAGCTGGGCCTAAAGACAGAGAACCAGAAAAGGACGGCGATCCCAGAGGAAGCAGCCATGTTGTCCCCCAAAGCCCCAGCAGCAGTAGCAGCTACGACGGAAACCAGCCACTCAGGAGCAGCAGCAGACCTACAGATCAGTCTGGCCTTCAGAGAGTCCTCAGCTCTCCAGGCCAACCTAGCCCCTCACCACGGCCTCCAGGTTACACATTCAAAAAACTTATCTTCTACTAGTTTAGAGTTACTTGGAAAATCCTGTAATTAGCAAGCAGCACAGCTCTCTGCCGCGGCGTAGCTGGACTGCTTTCTGGACCTTGGCCAATCACATGTCTGAGTAATAAACCCACAGAGAATTAACAACTATGCAGTTCCTGTCACCTATCGCTTTAGCCTCTTTTAGCTGATTGTTTTGGTTTTCTGGCCCACAAACTCATCAAGTGGCCAAAAAATAAATTACTGCATGTAATGGTGCTCCATAAGGTTTACATATTAGAAAGTTTGTCACCCAGCATATATCACATTACTGGTTAATGTAGAACTACTAGCTATTGCTTGCTACATTTTATGGTTAGTAATTTACGTATGAAGATGAAAAAGATGTTATAATCACACCTAACTAATCTGCACGTAGTGGCTTAATTCTGTGTATACAAAAAAATCCTTTGTTACATTTTTCTGTATGGTCTTGTCTGTCACTGACAGAGTGCAGTCAACAGAGTGAGACCACAAAGTCTGACAGAGCTGAGAATGGAGAGGGGAGCCTCACAGCCTTCACACCAACACTGAGTCCTCCAGAGGCACATTCTGCTGAGACAGCCAGCGAGCAACCCGCTCCAAACAGCCTGTAGGCTTCTACTCTCACCCAGAACAATCTGAAACATTTATGTAGAACACTAATGTTGACTTTTACTGTTGCTCAATACATAATCCCAAATCCCACTTCCTTCTTTTCCTCTCTAAACTGGTCCTTTGTCTCTCTATCAGCGTCATCCCTGAGGCTGTGGTGCTTCCCAGTATGTTTCAGGGGGCTTCAGAGACTCAGCGTCCTCCCCTGAGTCTGCATTTCCCTCTCTGGAACCAAGTCCAGCCTCCACAAGCCACTCTGGAGGACATGGAGCTCACCTGCCAGAGACCTACCACCGTCAGTATATTCGCTAAATGTGATGGTTTCTCAGAGGTTGAGGATTAGCAGGATTTTCTAAATTGTGCTATGCTTGCGTAGGTGGTGTTTTCAGATGACCAGGTGGACATGTTAGTGATCGGTGAGTGGGGGGAGCAACTGGTCAACACTTTCCTGTGCCACTGGAGAGACGGTTGCGACCCCGGGCGACCCACAGACATCCTGTGGTGCAACCAGAGCGGAGAGAGCGGCCAGCCCTACGACTTTAAGCTCACTTTTGGACCTGCAGGAGAGCCGACGGTGGTGTATGTGGAAGTGAAGTCCACTATAAAGAAAGAGAAGTCATTCATCCATCTCTCTGCCAACGAGCTGGACTTTGCACTGAAAGAGAAGGAGCGCTATCACATATTCAGAGTGTACAGAGCCGGAGATGCCCAGAACGTCCGCCTGTGTCGCATTAAGAACCTTGCGCAGCATCTCCACACCAAAAACCTGGCACTTTATCTGTTTGTATAAGTCCTTTGTACATTTTTGGAGATTTTTACACTGTAGTAACTCACACCACAATGACAGGCCAACATGTGTATTCTAAAAGCATCTCATGTCTTTTTAAGTATATCCTAACTACACTGGTTTTAGTTGTTTTCAATGTGCCTATGATACTAGAGTGTATGTTTTTTTAAACATACATAAACATTTTTTTTAGTTAATTTGCCTGCTAATGTGAAAAAATGCACATTCCTTTTCCATTTTCCTGTCAAACATAATTTTATAGCTACACAAAGCTGTGTGTTTTCTGGTATGTGTACCTTTTTAGTGGTCAGTGGACAAACTGAATGTTTTTATTTTTTTATTCCCCCTACCTGACCTTTACTCTAGCATTCCTTTGAAATAAAATACTTTTTCTGTCAGCTGAATGACAATGAATTTGACTCATGGTAGTGACACACTTAGCCTGTTTTTATTCATTAAATTTGCTTACAGACCATTCTTGGCATTATTGGTAATGAGGGAATCTGTCACCTTCACTGACTGATAAAGTGATTATAACTGAGGGTTAAGTTAAATAATATGGAAGCAGAGCTGAATTGAACAGGTCCTCCACAGGCTCCCATCCCTGGTAATTACACTGTCACAGTGAGCAAACTACTTTTGATAATGCAGACACATTTATATAATGCTCACATAGCAACTTATATTAAATCACTTGCGACCCTTCAGAGAAAGGTCGATCTGACATCCTGTCCAGGTAAAGAACAATCTGAAATAAAGAAAAAAAGACAATGCAGAGAAAGTAATCCATCATATTGTGTAAAATGAAAAAAAAAAAAATAACTAAACTGTCCTTATTTTTCTGGCCTCTGGTGGTAAGTGAACCACACTATTGGAGCCACAGTCTATGTACTTGCTGTAGAACAATAATCCTTGCAAAACGGGACACTTATTACCCATGTGATGAGTGTTGGTGGAGAGATCAGAAACAGCCTCTGGGGACAGCACCTCCCTATTTTCATCCTGTGATGCAACCTCTTGGTAATCAGAGGGCTGTTTTATACAAAGAATCAGTCAAGGGTAATGCACCACTGAGAGACAAAATAGTACTAAATAAGCCAATTGCAATATTTTTCTGATCAGGAAAAAGGGTATTAAGTGTAAAGCTCATGAAAAAGCAGTGCAGTATCCTACATAGGACTAGTGAAATATAATGTCTCAATAGAGAAAATGAACATTAGGATATCACTGTTAACTTGCTGCAGTGCTGTGGATGACAGAGTTGAACATTGTTCCAATATTGTTAGAGATACGGATGCCAAGGTCATGAGACAGAACAGAGATGACTACCAGATAATATTTGTTTTTTCACACACACAAAAAAAACTATATTAGATGTGGGACTCCTCTTGCACTGAATAGATGCTTCTTCTGTACTGGCTTTATGAGGCATTCAGGTACTGCTTGTAAACTTCAGCTTCAGAGCTCTGAAGTCATAAGAGTCAAGAAGTGATTTTTGGAGGTATGCACCAGATTTAATTTGATCATTAACAAAACTGTGTTTTTCTCTAACATTTATTTCAGCAGGCAACTAGCATTTATGTTAGAAACCTTTTCTTTCTTTTAAAGATTATTTGGGAATTTTAGACCTTTATTTATATAGGACAGCTGGACATGGAAGGGGAAGGAGAGGGGGAATGACAGCAAAGGGCTGCAGGTCGGAGTCAAACTTGTGTCCACTGCATAAAGGACTAAACCTCTATGGTCGCCTACTTTACCAGGTGAGCTAACAAGGCAATACAACATTATAAAAAACAGCAAACATAACAAAACAAAATCATATGATAGGTAAAAATAGATAGTAATTCTAAAAAACAATGAATAATGGAGTTATTTACCATGGATGTTTGCAATTGTCTTGAATTCTGCCAGAGGAGTCTATCACCAGTCTGAATTTGTTTCACTGACTGTCATATGTCGTTTAAAATTAGTTCAAGTGATTAATCAAGCCAAATACTACTATTGTCTT
This sequence comes from Percina caprodes, assembly GCA_013375575.1. NCBI lineage: Eukaryota > Metazoa > Chordata > Actinopteri > Perciformes > Percidae > Percina > Percina caprodes. Next base: position 180,873 of record JABXJD010000613.1, on the reverse strand, counting down.
CCTCTGAACTGTAGCAATGTATATATATATATATATATATATATATATATATATATATATATATATATATATATATATATATATATATATATATATATATATATATATATAAGAGCATTGTGTTAAGTGAGATTAGATTCCAAAATGTTAAAGGTGGACAGTAGATTATGTAGAAGGCTAGGCCTACATCTTTTCTACAGCTATACAAAAGAAACTGTCCTTTCCCCAAACCCGGTAGGCCTACTTCACAATCAGTGTAACGTGTGTGACTGAAAGTAATGATTTTAACTACACAAATATGGCTATTACTTAATACCTATTACTTACTTAATGCAGTATACAAATATAAATGGAGTAGAACTACAAGCAACCTACTGTAAAATGTAGATTAAGTAGTTTAATTAGGCCTACATGTAAGATAGATAGATAGATAGATAGATAGATAGATAGATAGATAGATAGATAGATAGATAGATAGATAGATAGATAGATAGATAGATAGATAGATAGATAGATAGATAGATAGATAGATAGATAGATAGATAGATAGATAGATAGATAGATAGATAGATAGATAGATAGATAGATCTATATGGATCCCAATAAAATGGGAAATTACAGTGTTACAGCAGCAAAATCAGTCACACAGCACAGAATATAAATATAAATGAAATACTAGGATACCATATGCATACATACAATATCGGTGAAATAATAATAGGATAAAATAAAAGCCTAATCTGGTAAACTTTGTCCCCAGAAATCTAGTTACAGACTGAATATTACACAGTTATGGTTGATAATGGCAGGAATGCCATGAAGACCTATAGTAGTGTAGCATTTGATGAACTGAAACCCTACATCTCTGAATATTTCCGGCTGCCCCTGAATGCAGCAAAGTCTGTACGGAGACAGCGAGCAGCGGCGGCTACCGGTGGAGCAGCGCTGCGATTGGCCAGAGCGGAGGGGGCTTTTCTCCCTTCTCCTCGCCTCCTCTGCTGCTTCCCCTCTCCTCTCCGCCCATCCTAGAGGACAGAGCGATGCGGAGACAATAGGACGCAGAGCCGGAGGAGTCTGCAGGATGCTCGGCGCCACATCCACCGACACAAGGCTGCACGGAGGCTATTCACAGGAGATCAGGCGTTTCTCCCAACTCACCTGGCCTTAGTATGCTCCCAGACCACCCCGTGTGTTGGACTGACAGTGCGGACTCCACAGCCTCCATATGGGAACCAATTGAAGGGTGAGTAGCGAAATAAACCCGGATTTACGCTTTATCTATCCTCACCTGCACCCTGACTAACCCGCATCTGACTTACTAAATTAAACAGCAATTAGCCTACTAAAAAAACAATTACTGCATTACACTGTATTTCTTTGTATTCATGATCAACTAGGCCTATCCTGTGCATCAGCATACAGAAATCTCCTTAAAGGTGGTTATTGATCACAACACAATCCCCCCCCCCCCCTCCATGCATCCTCTGTTTTGGTATCTGCAGCAGCTCGTGTGTGTGTGTGTGTGTGTGTGTGTGTGTGTGTGTGTGTGTGTGTGTGTGTGTGTGTGTGTGTGTGTGTGTGTGTGTGTGTGTGTGTGTGTGTGGTGGGGGCTGGGGGGGGGTGATGACAGTGATTTTCCTCAGAGTCAGTGCAGTCTGGGGTAACCAACGTAACATAGCCTGACAATATGCTGGAAGCTGGACATAATAGAAGGCCATAATGTTTACATCCACATGCCTGTTTTAGTGCCTGCTGGGCCAAATGAATTAAAGGGCTGTGGCAGTGTTTGCACCTATTATGTTGCATTATTGCCACCCAGAAAACTTGCTACTGAATGACATTCTCAATTAATGTAGGCGTATTACTGGCAATTACCTTGTGTGAACTCCTTATTTTGTGTAATATTCAATTTCTTTATGTATTTGTATGAGCCTGTGTGTGTGTGTGTGTGTGTGTGCCCATGACACAGCTGATCAAAGTGGGTTTAAGCTTCTTGATGGCACATTAAAGCAGACACACACACACACACACACACACACACACAAATACACTCCAGCATGATGAGTCACAGATCACAATGTAGGCCACAGAGACGTTTCAGTCAGTGCTCAATCTTTGTCAGCGGTGGTAACTTCACCTGGTAGGAAAATGGGAGATGTTCTGATGTTGCTAAGATACAGAGAAACAATGTTTGATGTACAGTGGATATAAAAAGTCTACACACCCTGTATGATAAATCATGTCAGAACGTTTTACATTTTTAATGTGACTATAATGTGAACAGTTCAATTGAAAAACAAACTGAAATCTTCGAGGTTGAAAAATAAAAAATAAAAACCTTACAATAACCTGGTTGCATTAATGTGCACACCTTCTTACAACTGGGGATGTGGCTGTGTTCAGAATTAACCAATCACATGCAAACGCATGTTAAATAGAAGTCACCTGCCATCATTTAAAGGGACTCTGATTAATCACAAAGCTGCTGTTCAGGAGGATTTTCCTGACCTTTTCTTAGTTGCATCTCAGAGCAACAGCCATGGTCCGCAGAGAGCTTCCAAACCATCAGGGATCTTATTGTTGAAAGATATCAGTCAGGAGAAGGGTAGAAAAGAATTTCAAAAGCATTAAATACATCATGGCACACAGTGGAGAAAATATGGCACAACAGAGACATTACCAAGAACTTAACGTCCCTCCAAAATTGATGAAAAGACGAGAAGAAAACTGCTCAGGGAGGCTTCCAAGAGGCCTACAGCAACATTAAAATAGCTGCAGGAATTTGTGGCAAGTACTGGCTGTGTGCTACATGTGACAACAATCTCCCGTATTCTTCATATGAATGGGCTTTGGGGTAGGGTGGCAAGACAGAAGCCTTTTCTTACAAGAAAAACATCCAAGCCCGGCTGAAGTTTGCAAAAACAAACATCAAGTCTCCCAAAAGCATGTGGGAAAATGTGTTGAACTTTTTGGCCGTAATTCCAAAAGATATGTTTGGCGCAAAAAACAACACTGCACATTACCCAAAGAACACCATGCCCACGGTGAAGCATGGTGGTGGCAGCATCATGCTTTGGGGCTGTTTTTCTTCAGTCAGGGTGGAGGGAGTTATGAACAGTTCCAAATACCAGGCAACTTTGGCACAAAACCTTCTGGCTTTCGTTAAAAGAGGAAGAGGAAGTTCACCTTTCAGCATGACAATGACCCAAAGCACACATCCAAATCCACAAAAGCATGGCTTCTCTAAAAGAAGATGAAGGTTTTGGAATGGCCCAGTCAGAGCCTAGACCTGAATCCAATTGAACATGTGTGGGGTGATTTTAAGAGGGCTGTGCACAGGAGATGTCCTCGCAATATGATACATTTGGAGCACTTTTGCAAAGAAGAGTGGGCAAATATTGCCACGTCAAGATGTGCCATGCTAATAGACTCCTACCCAAAAAGACTGAGAGCTTTAATGAAATCAAAAGGTGCTTCAACAAAGTATTAGTGTAAGGGTGTGCACATTGTTGCATTGAACATAATGTTAATACAAATATATACAACTGTTTTGTTACACACATGCTTGTGTGGCATTGCTGTGTGTGTGATATCAGCAGATATCTGTGAGATTCATGTTCCATTTTATTTATTTGTCTTTATGGTCCTACAACTTTTTAATATTCAAGTGACCTCAGTGCAGCAGAAATATTCTAATAGCCCAGTTTTTCCTGAAAAGAAATGGTGTTCATGGTGACTATGGACAACAGGATTGATGTTTTACAAGCTTTTGTAGAAAATGAAATCAAACTGACCAGAGTTGGTCACAGATCCTTCAGGGCTCTGGGATATTTGTAATGCCAATGTACCGCAGACCTTGCAGCAGTATTTTGCGTCGTTACGCTTTGGGTTTTGTTGACCAAACAAATTATCCTAGCTAGCTTCCAAACATGAAATGTATCATATCTTTGTCAATTTCAATTCTAGTTTATATTATATTACCAAATTTGGTAAGTATCTGCCATTGGGGGGGTCACTACAATCAACGTTTGTGTTTTGGCCGATAAGTCAATACATGAAGAAGATTGGCCAGTAGTTGGCGCTTTTGGATTTTTTTGCTTAATCAATTAAAGGTGCTCTAAGCAACGTTGGGTGATGTCAGTTCTTGTTGATGTTTGACGTATTGTCAAACAATGTGAAAGCTTGTCTCCTTCCCCTCCCTTCCATGCACTAACCCCCCAAATCCTTTATTCTCAATTATTGGCTGGAAGACTATTATGTTTCATGGGGCAGGTTGATGCGGTTCATTTTTGTTGTTTGTGCAGCCTGGGCCTCCACAAGGAGCCTACAAGGATTGCGGGTTGTTTTTTTCCCAGTGTATTCAGGCAGCTAGCAGATAGTGAGATGTTTGCTGGATGTGACAAAACATGTTGGATTTTAAAAAAACGCAAGACATTGCTTTGAACACCTTTAATGGGATATTTGCAATGGTAATGTACTTTAGACCTTGTAGCTCACACCTCTCAATATTTCCTGACGTTTGCCTCCCCACGTTACGCTTCGGGTTCTGCTTTCGCGCACTCCGCTTGTTCGCCAATGTTGGCTCGTGTTGGGATGACTGGCACGTTGAGGCTTGTGGACCCCGGTCATAACTGCTTACAGTTGTAGTTATTTTTTTATTTTTCCCCCTCAAAGATTTCAGTTTGTTTTCCAATTGAACTGTTCACATTAAAGGTGGAAAAAAGTTCTGACATGATTTATCTGTCTCATTTTTTTTTTTTACATCACAAAAACCTGCCATTTTAACAGGGGTGTGTAGACTTTTTATATCCACTGTAGGTGCAGAGATCAATGCGTTTCACCTTTATGCGGTACATGAGAAATGTCCCAATTTCTCACTGTTTATCGACAATTCCAAAATCCCCTCTTCCACTTACGTTAAGAGCCTCGGTGTCATTCTCGATAGCACACTTTCTTTTGAAAAACACATCAATAATCTCACCCGTTCTGCTTACTTTCATTTACGCAGTATACACCGCCTTCGTCCATCACTTACACCCAATAATACTGCTACTCTCATCCATCAACTTCCCGTATTGATTAATGTAACTCCCTCCTCTCTGGTTTACCCTACTAGTCCATCCATGAACTCCAATTGGTCCAGAACTCAGCTGCCTGTATTATCACCAGAACCCCAGCAACTGAACACATTACTCCGCTTCTCAACAACTGCACTGGCTCCCTGTCCAATACCGTATTGACTTTAGGATTCTTCTCTTCACCTTCAAATCCCTCCATGATCTCGCTCCTCCACAAGTCTCTGAACTCCATCCAAATCCTCCTCTTCCTCACTGCTTTCCACTCCTTCCACTCTGTCCACAATGTGGAACTCCATCCGTGCCATAGAGTCTCTACCCACCTTTAAAACCACCCTCAAAACTCACCTTTTCCGAAATGCTTACCCCAAAATAATGGAAAGATTGCTTCATTTTAATTTTCTATCTACATTTTTTGAATGTTTGTTTTAATTTATTCATAATTGCCTTGTTAACTGAATTTCTTGCTTGTTTTAACTGTAAGGTGTCCTGTATTATGAAAAAAATTATTATTATTATTATTACTTTTATAAATGTTCCACCGTGTAACCAACTAAACAGAACTTAACTGGGCTGGACTATAGTGAAGTCTTGGGCTCTCTGCTGCTGGGTGCCTCATGCTAAAGACAAGACTTAGAGAAGTAAAATTTAAAGTTGCTGGTAGAAAGATTTTGGCCTCATTTCCACTGCACGGTAACAGCATGGCTTGACTCGATTCCACTCCACTGGAAATGTGCTTTATTGATTTTCCATTGGCAAAAGTTGTAGATACTGTAATACCTGATACCTGTACTTTTGTTTTACCACCCTGGTCCAGGTTCCCACAGAGCTAAGCCTAATTGGTCAGAGAGAACTTTCACTAGCGCAACATGGAACATACTGCATCAACACCATTTGTAAATGGCTTAGGTGATAGAGCGGTCGCCTACCACTAAGGGGTGATTTTCCAGAGCCACAGAAGATGATATGCTGTTGTCATGTATAAAATCGGTGGAGTGCAACTTTAAAGCCAGAATATGAGATTGTGAACTTGTTAATGAAAAAGGTTTGAAGGTAGTTTTAGGCCGTGAAAGAGTTCTAATTACAATAAGGTCAGAGGTCAGGGGTCAGGGTTCAGTTACACAAAGAGGAGTTCTGAAGAATTATTTTTCTAACCTTTAGCTGCAAATGAGGTAAAAAATCATGTCAGTAGTAGGGGGGTGTCGGCTAGTGGTGCAGAGATATTGGAACACACACACGCACGCACGCACGCACGCGCACACACACGCACACGCACACACGCTGGTACTCAACAGTCCTTGTCATTGTGTGGCGCTCTGCCTCGCTGTCCTTTATCATTATTTTCTCTCCAATACACCATGCCTTGTCAATGCACTTTGATAATGTGTGTGGAGCAGTCAGTCACTTCTGGTCACACCAGCTTTTTGTAAACCAAAGACAAGTCCTATGTGGACAGTACATTTATTGGCTTAATGTCTGTGTTGTGGTTGCTCCTTCCACATTAAACACAAATGTGTTTGTTTGGGGCTCGTGCATCAGGAAAACTGAAAGGTCATAGAAAAAAGGTGAAAATGGCGTTGGCTCTAATTGTTCCGGGGCAGTATTGCTTCGTCAGCGGGGGTGGATGTGGCCGTGTTCCTCGCCTTGGCTCGCTAAATGTGCTCTGCCGATTAGCTCTGCCTGCTGGTTGCATAAGCAGTCTGGGTTAGCCGGCTGCAGTCCCTGGTTGCTGCTCTGTTTCCACAGAGTGTTGGTGTTGAGCGAGGAGGCGGGGGGGGGGGTCTCACTTCACAGGAACATGTATTTTGTGTCCATTTTAGTATGTTGCATTTGAAAGCCTGTGGGAGTGTACAGGTGGAGTCCGGAGGAGGAAAATAAGATTTTTATAGAATGAATGGTTAGTTTAAAGCGGCAAGCAAATCATTCCCACATGCATTATTTTTTTTATTTACTAGGGTTTGCAACGCTTATTTTGATCATCAGTTCATCTGTTTTTAGTTTTTTGGATTAATCGGTATTATTGAACTAGTGAAAATTGCAGATCACAGTTGACCATGACACAAGTTAACATCTACAAGAAGCCTCTACATTGCTCTTTACCTTTTGATATGGAGGCTAATCTGCTGCATTATTTTTAATATACTATGAATTGGTGGCCTCGTGGGGGCAGAGGAACTACAAACCAAGCGGAAAGTACACCACTAACATTAACACCTTTTAAAATAGTTATGGAAAACTTGTTAGCCCAATATGAAGGCTGGGTCATGACCAAAAGAACGAGATTGAGGGTACAAGCGGCAAAAATGGGTTTCCTCAGGAGGGGGGCTGGCGTCTCCCTTAGAGATAGGGTGAGAAGCTCAGTCATCCGAGAGGAGCTCGGAGTAGAGCCGCTGCTCCTTCACGTCCAAAGGAGCCAGTTGAGGTGGTTCGGGCATCTGGTAAGGATGCCTCCTGGGGGGCTCCCTAGGGAGGTGTTCCAGGCACGTCCAGCTGGGAGGAGGCCTCGGGGAAGACCCAGGACTAGGTGGAGAGATTATATCTCCAACCTGGCCTGGGAACGCCTCGGGATCCCCCAGTCGGAGCTGGTTGATGTGGCACGGGAAAGGGAAGTTTGGGGTCCCCTACTGGAGCTGCTCCCCCCGCGACCCGATACCGGATAGGAGGATGAAGATGGATGGATGGATGGATGTTAGCCCAATTTAGCTACATTAGCATTCATTTAAGTGCAGATAAATAAATATAAAGGAAACCTAAGCAAATATTAACTTTGAGGTTTCACAGTTGCCTTGACAATAAGCTTGCGTTTAAGTTATAGTAATGATTTAGAAACATGATCATGAAGTCAAACAAGATTTTCTGCATTGCTATTTTAACTGTATTCCTCTGCAGAACCAACACACACAGAAGTTGCATGTGTGAGACTCGGAATCAGAAGTGCCACAGTGCAAGCGCTTCTGATCCTGGACAGAAAATAATGTCCTTCTCTGTTTTCAACTGCCTGGCCTCCCTCCTGTGTGTGTGTTTATCACGTATCCAAGAGCTTTTACTTAAGCGATGTACAGTACATCCTCTCTCCGCTGCCATTTATCACCCAAACTGACTCATCTCTCCTCACCTGCTGGTGTCAACTGATCTTCCAGTCCAAAGAGGCCTTTTCAGAGGCCTGTAACGGGGATGATGTGTTTGTGTGTGTGCGTGCATATGTGTGACACATAGTTGGTAGTCTGGCTCACCGTGTAGACTATTGGTATAAGCCTGCCAATGCCTATTTTAGACAGAATTCTCCTCCCCTTTGGCTATCTTCACTATTTATTTTGCAAGGACATTATTGCTGGGGCGCTGCCCAAGACAATTGTCCTGGGTGAGTGGTTTAACACAAGCAAGCCAAAGCGTTTTTTCCCCCTATACTAGAATAATAACAGGGAGATTACATAGCTGGTGACTTTAACATGTGATGAAGCAGGTCATGGCAGCTGCTCAACCCATATAAGAATCTTATTCTCTGCATCCTACTAGACAGTGACTAAACTAGACTAAACTTTTTGAGAGATTTTGGGAGAATATCAGATAAATGTAAGTTGTGTGTAGATTGACATAGATATGTGTTGAGGGTGACGAAAGTGCTCTAAATATGACAGCAGTCCAAGTGTGAGCAAAAGGCAGATTTATTGTCGACACAGGAAAGGACAGAATGTGTGTGCGTGTGGGGTAGAGTTGGGCGGTATCCAAATTTTTATACCGTCAAACCTCCTCCTTATTTTACCGCGGTATGCGGTATTACCGTGACTAATTAAAAATGATGACGTAAGGCTCAGACGGCGTCACCAAACTGTTGGCTTGTGCCAACACCGTTCAGAAAGTGAACACCAAACACTAATACTGAAACACCTCTCCCTTCTCATTAGGGTGGAACCCCAAATGCTGCCAAACTGCAGAAGTCCTGATACCGTTGTTATTTTTAACACCCCGTGGTATATCGTATTACCGCCCAGCCTTAGTGTGTGGTGCGTGCGTGCGCAAAATCGTATATTTTTTCCACATGTGCTCGGATCTATAGAGTGAATAATCACACTGCAGCAAACAAAAAAGGACAGTTATTTGCTGTGTGTGTGTGTGTGTGTGTGTGTGTGTGTGTGTGTGTGTGTGTGTGTGTGTGAGACACAGCTCAGCTCTGGCATTCCCCTTGGCGAGCAGCATTTACAATTACTTAAGCCTTCGCTGCAGATAATAAGCATTTTCATTGACTATCACACTGCAGACCAGAGCAGCAGAGCAGACTCTGAGCTGCAACACCATTATCCATCGCTGGCCTTGAAAACCTACACACACTCTCCTATTTACATCCCAGAACAACATGTGTGTTTCTTCCATGTTTCCATCCCTACACAACAACTTTATTTTATTAAATTAAAAAGGGTTTAATAATGTAATAATGTATACTTTATTAATCAAGAGGAAATTACATATTGTACACTCTGTTGTTATTACACACATTACACACAGGCCTGAACTACACACACATGCTCAGGTCCTATACATGGAGAGATCTGCGTGGGGGGGGTGCCTATGGAAAGGCACCCCAAGCAGTTGGGCGTTCGGTGCCTTGCTCAAGAGCACCTTGGCAGTGCCCAGAAGGTGAACTGGCACCTCTCCAGCTACCAGTCCACCACCATACTTTGGTCCGTATGTGGACTTGAACCGCGATGGCTCTGGTTCCCGACCCAACTCCCTACTGACTGAGTTACTGCCCCTGCCTTGCCCCCCCCATACTGATGGATACTAATGGAGCTGCCTGCCCTCCACACTCTGGACACAGTGACAATTAATGTGACTTACCAGGCCAAACATGCCAATGTTATCTTATGAAATATACCTGTAATCTCATATGTTATTATAAAAAAATGTATTATGTATTTCTTTATCATCATATTTTACAAGTGAAATGTTGAAAAACCACAAAGTTTCAAATGTATTAGGTATCACGTGTAATAAACACGTGATACCTGTTTTCCATATAATTTCCATAAAATCATTTAATATAGTACTATGTACATGGCGTACTATGTATTAATACTATGTATGCAGATTGCAACCTTTTTGATGAACTTTTGATTGCTAATAGTTGACTATTATTCATTATTACTGGTGCAGTGCCCATTTGGAGCGTGTTCCCTGTAAACTACATTGTGTAAATTCTTGAAAACAACTTGTGACACAAAATGTAGTTATTAAACGCTTGGTTCCCAACACACACAAACACACACACCTCGGTTTATAGTTCAATATTGTGTAATTATAATGTGATTTTTATGTGAAAAATGTGTCCTTTCTCATTTCTGTACAGTGATACCAGCTGTTAGCTGTCCCACCTGAGCGTCTGTTTCCCAGTTTTTTTTTCCTGGTCCATCCCCTAAAGAAGTCCCTGGCATGAGTTCTTCACCGCTGGTATCCCGAGCCAACATGGACATCCTGGACGAGCTGCAGCTGATCGCCGCCCAGAACCTGGAGAGGCTGGAGGTGAACAAGTACTACGAGGTGATCAGGGAGCTGGGCAAGGGCACCTATGGCAAGGTAGATCTGGTCGTTCACAAGATCAGAGGTGAGGGGAAACATACACACCCATACACACAAACAATAGCCTGCTGCTTTAAATATGCAACAACAAAAACACAAAAGTCTATGCGATTATTTTTCCTCCACTTCGCCCAATAAGGTACAAAAATGGCACTGAAGTTCCTGAAGAAGAAGACAACAAAGCTGAAGTCGTTCCTGCGGGAGTACAGCATCTCACTCTACCTGTCCCCCTGCCCTTTCATCATCAACATGTTCGGCATTGCTTTTGAGACAGATGACTACTATGTGTTCGCACAGGAGTACGCCCTGGCAGGAGACCTTTTCGATATCATTCCTCCACAGGTGCAGCATGTTATTTTTTATTCTGGTTATTGCTTCTTTGTATCATTACTTTTGGGTCAAGGACTTAAGCAAAAATATCTAAATCTAAAAATATAGAAGTTGAAACACAGTTGAGTCAGTGATGGAGTACACAAGTCCTGGCCTCAGACACAAGTCTAAAGTCACTTTAAACTCAGGTAAAAGTGACTCAACGCAGACTCACGTCTTGACTCTGAGTCAGCAGTTGTAACTGGTGTAAGTTAGATCAGTGAGTAGTGATGCATGTTTCATTGGTGTTCATAGCCTACCATATGTATCTGATCTCCCTCTGTCCGTTCCTTCAGGTTGGTCTTCCTGAGGCAGTGGCAAAGCGTTGTGTGCACCAAGTAGCCATCGCTCTGGACTACCTGCACTGTAAGAAGCTGGTCCACAGGGACATAAAGCCTGAAAACATCCTAATTTTTGACCGAGAGTGTCGCAAAGTTAAGCTGTCTGATTTCGGCATGACCCGCCGAGCTGGCTCACCTGTAAAAAGAGTGAGTACCATTTCAATCTACGACCTCGGAAATTCTGTCTTGTTTTGACCATGGTATTGACGTGTTGAGTTTCCCCTGCAGGTGAGTGGCACCATTCCCTACACTGCCCCAGAGCTCTGTGACGTGTCCCGCCACGAGGGTTTCTGCGTGGACTACAGCACTGACGTTTGGGCCTTCGGTGTGCTGCTCTTCTGCATGCTGACTGGCAACTTCCCCTGGGAGAAGGCGCTGCCCTCCGATTCCTTCTACCAGGAGTTCATCCGCTGGCAGAGGAGGAGGACAAACACGGTGCCGTCCCAGTGGAGACGCTTCACTGAGCAGGCGCTCCGCATGTTTCGGCGGCTGCTTTCCGTGGAACAGGACTGCCGCTGCTCTGTCAAAGAGGTTTTCGGGTACTTCAGCCACTCCTGGATGCTGGACGCAGAGAACAACACCAACAATGGCAATGGCAACAGCAACAGCGGAAGTGGTGGAGAGAGGATGGGCGGTGGAGGAGGAGGAGGAGGAGGAGGGGTGCGGGGAGAGGTGGATGGCACTATCTCGTCATCTTCATCTGGGGAGGAAGATGAGGAGATCCTTGTGGAGAAAATGAAGCAGCAGACTTTATCTCCTCTCTCAGCGCTGTCACCTCTCTCTCCCATGTCTCCGGTGGCAGTGGAGAGGGGGAGTGGGGGCGGGGCTAAAGGTGGCATGATGGAACCAGGCGGTGGCCACCATTTTGTGTCTGTCTCCACCAACAGCTCTGTGTCATCCACCAACAGCTACGATCGAATGCCGCGAGAAAACAGTTCCCCAGGTGGCCGCATGCTGGTGGCCACGCCTATTGAAATCTGCGTCTGAGTGTGTCAGAACGTTGATGTTTTCACAGGTCCACGTACACACTTTTATACCTCTCATCAAAACACATAGATGTGCATGCATGGAAAAGAAACAAACTGATAATGAGTACTAACATGTATATCTGTTATAAACATCTTGGGAAAGGAACAGCACATGAAAGACTCAACAGAGTATTTGTAGAATGTGTACATTTTGCATGAGGTAGGGTTTTTGGTCGAATTGGAGTTAAAAGACTCCATGAGAAGCCCCATTTACACTTTGATTTCAATGGCAGTTTCGTGAAACCCAGAGGAAAAATGAAAAATTGCTACCAATAGAGATTCTGTTCATAAAACCATCCGAAAAGAAGACCAAAATGTATTTCTTAAAGCAATACTTGCAGCAAAAAAAGGCAAATAGAGACAAAAGTAGTACTGTGTGTATCTGTTCAGGACATCAGTGGGGGTCATTTTTGAATGAAGCCAAGGGACAATGGATTTGTATTTTTGAGAAGACGGAGTTCAAGGAAATACTTTGTAAGAAAAAAAACAGAGTGGTTTTAAGTGTTTCATGTGTGACAAAAAATGTAAAAGTGTGAGTGTGTTGTGTGTATTACGGTGTTCTGTGTGTTTGAATCAAAAGAAGTGGATATATTTTGCTTTGAGAATTTTAATATTTATTTTACCTAAAAAGACACTATTTTTTCTATTATTTTTTTGTAAAGCAGCATTCTTTGTTTTTTGTTTAACTTCACATTGTATATTGGTGTTCTGGCCGAATCTACTTCCATTTGGTTGGTTGCTGTACATATTGGTATTCATACCAATAGTTGTATATCATTTATGAGGTTTGACCAACGGGTTTCAGATGGAATATTTTACCGCTGTTGTCCGTAAACCAGTATTTTCATGAGCGACAGAGTGGACTGACAGAAGGCTTATGATGTCTGTCAAACATATCTACTTCACTGTTGAAAGAGGATTTTCTAGCCACTCTAAAAATAGTTTTTGTAGCTTCTGTTTTATTTCTTTTTTCTCCAAAAAATGTTTTTATTGCTTATGTTTTCTTCAACACATTAAGCAAAATGTATTGTCTAAAAAGAAAAGAGAATTAATCAGTTAGCATTTTGAATTCAATCTGAAGAAGAAAAAAAAAATCATAGAAGATGTTAAAGAGTCACCTTTTATAATCTGCATGAAGAGTAGCTCAAACTTAACCTTATGGAGAAATTGAACCGGCTTTATGGGAAAAAAGGTTAAAAAAGAAACGTAAAATGTTGTGATGTGGAATTTCTGCTGTAGCACAGTTTCTTGCATTATGTCCCTGAGTGAATATTGCCGTCATGATCTCTTGAGACATCCTAGGGCTAAAAAAATTGCAACAATAATTTGTTTCTATTCAGTGTGTTGTATATGTATTACTATCAATGCAGTGAACTCATCTCACCACCTGCAGGAACAGAAAATAAGCAAAGCATGAGGACATAGAGCGAGAGCTTGAATTTAAACCACAGATAGGGAATTAAATCATGTAATTTTTGCTTCTAAATTGCCACCTTTAGTGAAGTAGTGTGGCGTAAATAATTTTTTTCTACCAAGTTAAAATAACAGAAAAAAAAGAATCCATTCATATCTTTGACTTAATATTACCTAAATAATTTGAGGGGAAAAAAGCATTGGACCACGCATAGGAATGGACGTTTTGTGTGGTGCTTTCCAAAAATAAGTTTGCATGAACTTGTATGTGCTTAAGCTCTGTTGTGAAAACTTGCTCAGTGTTTCTCCTGTCACAAGCTGTAGTACTCTGTAGATGTAGTATAGCTGCAAACAACATGTTTCTTTATGTTGTGAGAGTCAGTAGCCTCAGCTTGGATCCGCCTGACTGAGGATCAGCTAAACTCGGGTCAGCCCTTACAGAAACCGTTAGGATCATTTTCATCACAGCTGCTCCTGGATCAGCAATCGAGTATGCAAATTACTACATCTTGTGACAATCTCTGACCTCATTGGCAGCCTTCTGACTCAGAACAAAGGACAGTCCTGATACAGACACTGTAGCTGTGCTGTTTTCTATAGCCAGCTGCAAGCAGCAGTGGATCTGCAGCGTTTAGGCTCCAGCACATCACGTTAAACTGGGGAGGCGTCGCACATGACTGTATCAAGAAGCGATTACACAGTCCTGCACATTACCTCGTCATGTCATTCTTTGTCTACAGTTTCCCCCCTGAAACCACCCTTCTACTTCTCCTTAGCCCTTCCCAAATTTATCTGTATGTATCAAACTATTTAGTCTCATTAAAAGTCAAGTGAGAAATTCAGTAATTCAGTATTCAGCTGTCACTTTTTGAAAAAACAAACAAATGAAATATAATTTGTTCATATTATATGGAACACAGCCCACATTGTTTAATCAGATAAGAAGATATGCTGCCACATTGACATTCTGTTAATTTGCTGTGTCTCCAGAGCATTAGTTAATAACAAGCTAACATTTGACTTTGGATTGGTTCTTGTTACCATAACGCAGGCATTTGTATTTTAAAAAGATTGTAAACAGCTTTACAATCTACAATTTTACCATCTGTGTTGTCAAATAAGGAAATTTCCCCGTTGTGGGATAAATAAAGTATAATCTAATCTAATCTAAATCCAAAATGTTTCCACACATAACTTCTCACATTGGTTAAAGGTCATGGTTATCTGTTGGCCACAGTTCTTATGTGTTAGCAAAAATAACATGTGTAGTGACAGTGTATTGTTTTGCTTTTTTCGCTTATAAACAGAGATTTTTTAATCTAGTCAAGTCATTACAAATGTATTAATATATTTTATTGTCTTCAAATGGTAGTTCAAATTTCAACGAGTGACAGCCTGAAGCATTAAGTTGCTAAATTTGTCTCTCGTAATGTAAGTACTCCACTGTTTGTTTGTCCGTTACTGCAAAAACTCCCTTCCATGATGCAATATTATTTTTTCTATGATGGCAAAGCCCTCCTCTGTCTCGATTGGCTTTACCAATTTTTTTAACCAATCTCACTCCACATGCCTAAACCTAACCAAACCAATCCAAACGAAAGCAACGAGTACTAGCCAATTAGAGACTGAGTAGGGTTGGTCATGCCCTCACCATCCTAGGAAATTCAACTTTGCCTCCTGGAAGTTTATACGGAAGTTAGTCCGTTGCCATGTACATAAAAATGGCTGGCATTTCATGTGAATGGGAGTGGCCTTTCAAGCCATTTAATTTACCTTGGTTAGAATTGATATTTTGATATAGCCATTGTTTTCCAATGGGGAAAGCAGTGGAGGCAACTCAGAAGAAAAGCTACCGTTGGTGTGGCGCACCGCCCGAAATTGCCACCAAACCCTGCGCTCAAAGTTCAAATTATTTTAACTTTGACCTTGTTGCCACTGACCTTTCAATGCGCAACCAAAGCCAAATGCAAAGAGGATGTGTCGGGGGCTTTACTTATTTTACTATCAGGTCCAGTATCTGCTGCATCTGAGGACACCTGGCCTGGGAGGATCGAGTCACTGCAAAATATTAACTAAAACATTAAAGGAACTGTACCTTTGCCGTGAGTCACTTTCCCTTTTCTCCCCTCGTGACGCCTGAATCGGTTGCTGCTGCCTCCTCACCTTATCCATAACGTAATGTGTTGTAAACAGAGTTCCAATGTCTTCTGTACTGTGACATATTTCAAAGCATCATGATTTTGGTGGAATTTTAGTGAGTAGATGACCACAGCACTAGAACTCGTATCCAGTTCTGTCTTTGCAATACAACTGTCTTCCTGTAAACTGAAATTTAGTCAATAAAATGAGAATTCTTGGTGGAGTGATGTTTGCTATTGTTTTTTTCCCCAGGAGTCCTCTGTGATACATTAGGACAATGTTTCCCAAACTTAGGGTCGGGACCCAAAATGGGTTGCAGACCCGTTTTATTGGGTCGCCAATTGGCAGAGTAAAATGAGAATCTGGCTTTTCGACTTTAGCGTACCTGAAAAACTAATACAGAAACGATTTTGAAAAGATTTTGAAAAGATTTTGGGTCCCGACCCTAAGTTTGGGAAACATTGCTTTAAACCAATCACAATTGTAATGAGCGGCGCTAAACTCCACAAGGAGCTGCTGCAAAATAGTTGTGTGAGAGAAAACTCAGTTTGGACAATAGTCTAGCTAGTTGTTACAATTTACCCTGCAGAGATCTGAGGAGCAGTCACCCACACATATCACAGTTTAAGCGGAAGGAAATCTGGCGGAATTTCCTGTGGCACCGGAACAATCCCAGAAGTGGACATAGACTAGTAAGTTAGTTAGTTGCTAACTTTGCCATATTGTAAGTAGTGTGAGTTTATAAGTGTTTTTTTTGCAGTTACTGGAGATTAGGTTGATGAGAGCGGTGAGGCTGAACCAAAACAGTAATAGTACTTGCTCTGTGGAACGGTGGGGGGACTGCTGAGGTGGGTGATAAAATGCGCCTTTTTAAAAGGTACAATATATAACATTAGTGCATTAAAATGTCTAAAAACAACAATACCTACGTTATATATTCTGCTGACTTGTGTTCTTAAACTAACCCAAATGTTTCCAACAATGTTCAGAGCCTGAGCCAGAGCTGTTTTATTTTAATAACACAGAATGTTTCCCGCCTGTCAGTGGCGTCAAAAAACCTTTGACCCTCTGGTTCCTCTAACTTTCGAAACACAGGAACCCAGATGGTACATTCAAGAGTAACTGTAAATCATGAAGCCCGGTCCAACTGTGGTGTGAAAAACCATTAAAATAGGACCAGGAAGACAGAGCAACTTACCGAATTGAAAGACGCGCCACTCTCAGACCCCAGCAGAGCCCACACTACAACGATTAAGACAAAGTCAGAGTTTGATAGCACCAAAGGGTTGAAATAGGGAGGCATGCAACTTACCAAGACATCCAACGGCCGCAGCCCAGATGTACATCAACCCAAAGGGGACATCCACAGCAGAAGGCTTTATGAAGGAACACCCGTCAGCGTAATACGCATGGCAACACAAAACAGGAAAGGAATGACAGATGAAAGAGCGCCCTTACCAACACATAGCCCGGACACGACTCCACAGACCCACAGGAGAAGACAGAGAAACAGAACAAGATGCTCAGGCTTAAGTGATGCCCCCACCTCTCTCAATCAAGTGGGATGAACCCCAGGTGTGCTTATGCGCGCTCCCGTGTACCGTAAGGGGAGGGGAAAACCCCACCATGCCACCGCAGCAAGGACACACACATCCGCAGCCCCCAACAACCCAAACACAGCCAGGTGGCCTATCCAAAACTGGTCCAGTTTTCTACCTCGGGTTGTTAAAATGCTGTGTGTCAAACCTTGATGGGCACTTGTCTTTTCATTCATCTACTATTGTTAAGTATTAAAAAGTTAAAATGTACGAAGAAGCAAGGTTAGAAAATTATGCATACCTCTGTCCCCCATTTTCCCCCTCATTACCACTGACTTTAAAGAATTCATGAGGTCAATTCTGGCATTTAACATATGGAAAAGAGCTTTCCTGCTACACACCTGGAGGAGGCTGCTTGTCTCCTACCCCTAGAGTCTTAGTCTAGGCTAAGACAATACAATGTTGATTCAACTGTATTGCACGACAGAGCCTTTTGTTCTGTCACCGAAAACCACCCCCAAAGGGGCAGAGTTTAGCGGCATGTTTACTCTCATTGGACAGCAAAGGTGCGCTCGGCATGTTGTCATGACAACAACGGACCAATGAGAATGGATTTGAATGCACCAGGTGAAAAGGAACAGCCCCCAGGTGCATGGCATAAATGAATGCGATTTATGGATATTCGAGACTGCATTCACGTGACTCCGTCAGGGGAAGCGTGGATCAGTCCGCTGTCAGCTGCAGTGTTATCATGTTTCATGTTGTCTTTGTTATTGTGTATGTCTTTGTCTCATCATCCTCATCATTCTGTTGCATGAAACCTTTTTCTTAATTCTCAATTCGACCCACGAGCCTCCTTCCTCAGAGATCCAACAGAACACGACGTTAGTTTGTAAATTTCTAACACTATAATGTTATAAGTAGCATTAAGCATTTTAACTTCATCAAAGTGCTTCCAGTTGACATTAAAACCTTGTTCTGTGGACTGTTAGTGTAACCATGAAGAAAAATCCTATACACAATCCAATAACCGTTTGTCTGTTTTGTAAGATATGATGACCTTCAGGTTTTATTAACAGACAGTATCCTTACATTCAGTTACAAGATGGACAAAGGCCTATGACACCTGAACATATTTAGAAATTTCATAAGTAACATCTACTAGTTATATCAGTACAACCAAAGCATTGCCTTGTCCCAGAGGTGCTATTAGCAAAAAAGCTGTCCAATGCCCTCCTAAAATTCCCATAATCGGTGTTGCTCTAGCTAACATGTGTTCATATGATACTATTTCTAACTGTTCTGAGGGATTTTCCTGTTTAAAGGAAGTATTACCTCGCCACTGTTTCACCAATTACTTGCTCTTGTTGGGTCTTTGTAAATTGAGTGTTGTCCAGATCTATTCTATGTAAAGTGTCCTGGGGTAAGTGATTTGAAACTATAAATAAAATAGAAAAATCTAATTTAAACATAAATTTCATCCACTTCTGGGGGTGATGTGCTTTCACATAATCTGACAATAATTTGGGTAGCTGTGACCAACCCATTATCACTGTCAAGTCATACTTTAAAAAAATATTGGGCACTTCTGTTTGGTCCCCCAATAGACTTATACTTGGTGATAATGCTACAGATGAACCAAACCACTTGCCTATATATTGGAGTACCATTACCCAAAATGGGTTTACACTCCCAAATTGCTTGTAAAAAAGTTCGTAATTCAGTCTGACATTTCCAACATAAATTATTAGTCAGTAAGCCCATCCTGTGGAGTTTAGAAGCAAAATAGAAGCTATGAATTAACTTAAACTCAATAAATTTTACCCTAGCCTCCCTTAAATATTTCCCAGTGTCTAAAAATACCACTCCTCATCTGTGAAATCACATCCTAGATCCCTCTGCAGGATGATCCTCAAGCTTTTGAGGATCTTCTTGCAACCTGTTAAACATTTTATAGAAGATACAGTAGCTGCCCTGTGTGCTATACAAAGTAAGCTCTATCACTTTGAATTAATTAGCACTTAGTGATGCACTCTCATATTTGCAAGTACTTACCTTTACTTTCCAAATTATTTTTCTGCACAATGTCAGAGGATATAAACACTTTATCCAAGTAAAAGTCACAAATCATGCATATCTATTTTATAAGTCATTAATTCCAATAAATTTATTAAAATTCAATTAAATTTTATTTATATAGCGCCAAATCACAACAGTTATCTCACAGCGCTTTTCATAAAGAGCAGGTCTAGACCGTACTCTGTAATGTTATTTACAGAAACCCAACAATTCCCACCAAGAGCAAGCACTAGGCCACAGAGGCAAGGAAAAACTTCCTTTTAAGAGGCAGAAACCTCGAGCACAACCATGGCTCAGGGTGGGCGGTCATCTGCCTCGCCCGGTGGGGGGGCAAAGAGAGACATTCCATATTTGAGAACATCATCCAAATCCAGATTTAGTTGTATACCTTGATTTCATACCTGAAGGCATCCATCCGTAGTTATATTAAGTAATATCCCCAGGGTGACGTTTTTGATATAGGCGTGCCAGTTTATCTTATGACATGATTTAGAATGACTTCATTCAAGTAATACCGCCAGAGTACCCAGGATCAGCTATCACCACTAAGATATTGTCTGCAAACATTAAAACCGTATACCACCTGCCTGTACCCTTTTAATACTCCGATTGCTGCAGCCAGTGGTTCCAACACCATAGTGAAGCGCAACGGAGAAAGAGCACAGAAGTTGGACATCAGCCCCTTTGTGAGAACAGCTGCTCTCAGAATGAAATAGAGTACCTTCATCCAGGGCAATTGTTGAGAAAAAAAAAGCAACTGTACCTGAAAAAGAACAATCCTAAATGTCATTTCATGACCCCAATGTTTGGATCAGATATTATGTTCATTTGAATTAGTTTCTAGTAGAAATGTTATATGGGGGTTTTAGTCCTTACAGAATAAAAGTATTCCACGCAGGTCAGACAGACAGCCTTACGGAGAACAGTGTAGTGCATGTAATTTTTTGTCATCACATTAGAGAGACAGACAGGTGGACTTATATACAGATTCCTGCCTTTATTAGTTAGATGTTCTTTACAGCTAAGTAAGCCTGTGTGCCCCAGCCCAATTTAACCCCTACTTATAATAGCCATCTTTTGTTAATTTCATTTTATTTATAGTATTAAATCATAATAGTTATCTCGAGACACAACAGATAGAATGTGGTCTAGACCTACTCTATCATTTATAAAGTCCCAACAATTCCCCCAAGAGCACGCATGGTTCAACCATGCACAGTGGCGAGTAAAACTCCTTTAGGAAGAAACATGGGTCAGATCCAGGCTCTTGGTAGGCGGTGTCTGACGGTGCCAGTTGGGGATGTAATACAAACATTAACTAATGAGGCTTTAACTATAATTACTATATTAACTATAATAATTACTAGTTGGTTTTGATGAGCTATTGAATTATTTTACAATTAATTGGTTCATTTGTTTATATGTATTACCATACTACTAATTTTTCCATTATGCCTTATCTCTTCATTTTATTTGATTAAAAAAATATATATATTTTAGAGCAAACCACAACATTAAACAAAATATTTATTTTTGACAATTACATAACTTCTGATGCTCCAAGATGTGAGCGAGATGGTACAAAAAGTTGCCATAAAATAAAGACCATGAAAAAAAGTGACATAAATTGGCCGTCCTAGTCCCATGTTAAACCTAAAAACACCACAGCACTAACATCCACATGGAGACGGTGGAATGTGATGAGTAGCGTGTACCAGGACAGGTGGCTTTGCATCTGAGGAGATCATCTGAGATAGCCACATCCTGCTACATGTATCATTGCTCTAGTCAATGTGCAGTTTACACAACAAGCCCAATAAATCAGGAAAAAATAAAAAATAAAATCATTAAAATATCTGAGATTCAGCCCTGAGATTAACACACGGAGAAAACAATTTGTAAGAATAAATCATATTCAAAATTTGTATATGTTAAACACCTGCCTGAAATAAAAAACAATAGTAAAGATTTCACTGCAACCAAATATAAAATACAGGAAACATAAGGATGGCACAAATGAAAGACTTGGTGTTCCAGGATAAGGAGTTTTGCATGTTTTGTGTGTGTGGGTGTGTGTATGTGTTGTGTCCTGCTGTTGAGACACTTAAACAAAGCCATCCGCTGCCTCTGTGTGGATATCCTTTAACATGAAGCCCTGACTTATTGTACCTCACACACTGGTGTGAGCACAACACTGCCCCTAATGAGGCTATGCAAAAGTACATGGAGACGTTGTAGCAACACTAATCACACAGACTTTTCTCTAAAACAAACAGGCAGGTTCAGAGGGCAAAGCCTCAACCTCAATTACTGATTCAACAAGTATTAAGGTTATTAAGTCCCAGAGACTCTGGTAAAAGGGTTCATTAGAATTGGCCTACCATACCCAATGCCTCTTGTATCAATAACAAAGTCAGCAGTAGAAAAGTGCATGTAAGCGCCTTTAGTCATTAAAGATGTCCAATGAAAGGTAAAGTACATCCACTGATTTGTCATTGCACCAGAATCCAGTGAAGATAGGAAAAACTGTACATACCTCTTGAACGTCAGATAAGGCTTGTTCAGAAAGGTAAATTTACCATTCAGGCCCAACTCAAGAAATGAAATTGCAGTAGACAATCCGGAATCTTAATACTAGCATGGTCCTTTCATATTAAAATAAGATTGATGTAAAGCAAAGATTCTCAATGTCAGCACAGAAATCTGCAAACACACATCCTTCTTGAACTTAAGGGACACAGGTGAAGCTGAGTGGTTCTTTTGTTCCAAAAAGGGTTTTGTTGAGGTACCCTCAAAGTTATGCTAACATTGTGCTGCAAAATTCCAAAAATATAACTGAACAGAAAAAAATTCTTGCAGCTCTCAGAAAAATCCAACAGCAGATGACTTAAATCTGAAATAAATCTTTACTTTCCCTGTTACAAGAAAAAAAAGACCAAGTCTGCTTTAACGTCTTATACCCTTATAATTCTCTCAACAGATAATATTGAAATTCCATTAAGGTACCAACTGATTTAAGGGCCATGCAGACAAACAACACAGTCACATTCTCCCAGCCTGAAGGTAGCAGGGCAAAGTGCTTTAAGCCAAATAAGGTCTCATCCTAATGGTCGGATGACCTGTGAACGTCAAAGAGTCGCATGAGTGAGTCTGAAGGAAATGATACGACAGGGGAAGGCAGTCAGCTCAGAAAGGTAATACTGCAGCCATGGCAGAAGACCAGATCTGTTCAGTGTCACTCCAAAGTGCTTCCTGCAAAAGAAACTCACATGGGGAAAATACATTCAAAAACTTACTGTTAGTCCCCTTGATAACATTAACTGGGCCCAACATTTAGTGCAAGTGTTGGTTAAGTGTATTTGAGACTTGCCTTTCGCACTGTTCTGTTTAATATGGAACCCTGTCATGCTGGCAGCGCCAAATCAGGTACCTTGTATTGCGAGTGTCAAATCTTGACCAACCAGCCTCTGGTTGACTGGCTTGATACTTCATCATTAAATTGCTTTACCAATAACTTAAAAAACACACAATCAAACCTCTTTGACAACTTCTAAAGACGCCAATAAGAAAACTCCAGGAATAAATAAACCAAATATAATCAAATATTTACAAATCTTAAAAAAAAAAAAAAAAAAAAAAAAAAATTAAATATCTTTGATTGTTATTCATATTAGGACATAAGGAGCAAAAATTTCATATAAATAACTACAGAGTAATAACAAGAATGACAAATTCAGCATATTACTTAATGTGACGTTGAGAGTAGGTTTCCCCAGTTTGCAGATGCCAGTCTGTTTTATGGGGGCCATCAGACTGGACTATGGCTCCAGCCAGTGTCAGGGGCTAACAGTGCAGAGGGTGTAGTTAAGGTTTACGGGTGCTAGTTGTCAGTCAGAAGAACCCTGGTCCACGGTTGCCATGGTTACCAGCAGAAGGGGAAGGACAGCCTCTGTAGGATGATGCATGTAGATGTCTGGATGGATAAACAGGAAAAAAGTTATTTTAAAGTGATCAATTAATCAAATTTCTTCTTTGTCTGCCTCGGCTGTAATGCGTGCTGATAAAAAGTAAAACACTATGTCACATCATTTGCAGAGCTGCAAATTGAATTATTGATTAGGCCCAGTTCAGACCAAAGATTTGCGTTTCAGAACGATGCGGGGAAACGTTGCAGCGGTCTGAACCAGCTGATGGTGTCGCTGCAACTCAGCTGTTCAAGTTGCAGAGGCTGGTTTTAGAACGTAAGGGACGTCCCCTGTTTCCACAGCCAATAGGGATGTCAGCTATAAACTATAGAAATAAAATAATCTATAATCCATGGTATTTCTACAAAAATGGTCGAAATGGCAGTTTTAATCAGAGCCTCAACGACTGCCCGAAAGCACGATAACGTATTATGGTCGAGTGACAGAAAAGATAGAAAGAAAGAAAGAAAGAAAGAAAGAAAGAAAGAAAGAGAGAGCGCCCAGCAGCGTTACAACAAAGCCGTGAATCAAAGAAATAGAACATGTTTTCGCCGATTTGTCACTAGAAATGCAACTTCAGCAAGGATCTCAATATTACTAACGTTATCCACATTCCTATTTAGAAGAAACAAATGATATATCCAGCTAAAAAAAAAAAAGACCTAACAGTGGGAAGTTAGAACAAAGTACAAAGAGGCGTTGTTATGGAGATGATACACCGTTTTGTCTCGTTGCATTGGTGTGAACTGGCAGGGGTTAGACCGCTTCAGTTCAAGTTCAACTCGTCTAGTCGTGAATCTTCGGTCTGCCCTGGGCTTTAGTTGTCAACTATTACATTAATGGCCAACTACTTTGATATTCGATTTGAGTATTTTTTTAATGAAAAATAAATTCTCTGATGCCAGCTTCTTAAATGTGAATACTTTCTAGTTTCTTCTCTCAGTGAGAGTAAACTGAATATATTTGAGTTGTGGCAAAAAGAAGACGTTTGAGGATGTAATCTTCTGTCAATAACAAACCAGGTCCTGTGTTGTGTTGAATGTTGTTATGTCTCTGTTATTATTGTTTCTGTGAGGTATTGAATGTTGGTTTGCTATTGTGATCGTTGTTTAATGGAATTAAGCACTGCAATTTATAGATGCACAGGTTTTGGGCGGACTCCAGAAAGAACAGCTGTGGCCCCAGCTAACGGAGATCCCAATAAATCAAATCTAATCCAATGTTGGGATTTGGGAATCACCGATTTTTGACCGTCATTTTTTCATGCTATAGATAAAACTAATCAAGCAAATATTCGTTGGTTGCAACTATAGCCCGACCGATAAAGGATTTCTAAGGCCGATACGATTCAAATATTTGGTTATTTAATAATCCAATAATCTGATATATTGGCCAAGATCGATCGATCGATCGATCGATCGATCGATCGATTAATCATTCTATCTATCTAAAAATAAAATAAATCCAGAAACATTTAACCAAACAAACAGATTTCCTTAACATTAGTTATTTGTAGTTATTTATGAGGTCTCACTAAAATAATATAATTTGTCACAACAGAACAGAGTGAACAAAATATATTAAAGTTCTGATAAATAAAATATATAAAAAAACAAACTTAAGATATGAAACTTAAAACACAAAAAAAAAACTGTTGCCAACAGGGAAGTTGTAGAGCGCCCTCTGGTGGACAAACTATGCTATATTATTTATTTGTTATTATAAATGCTTCTGATTTATTTATTTTTTAAATTGTCCATGAATGCCAATAGATAAATCTGGAAATGCCCAATATTGGCCGATAATATCGGCCCACAAATAGATATCGGCTGGGCTCTAGTTGCAACCCTAACAACTCATTTCTCTGAGACCAGCTGCAGTCACTTCAACCATCAGCAAACAGTCACCACCTCTTACAGTCATCTCCCATGTCAGAGGCTCAGTCACGTTTAAAGGTGGCTTCTTAGAACATGAAACATGAGGTGGTCACATGTAATGTGATAAAGTAGATGAACAGCCTATATGTGTTTTGTCTAATTCTTTTATACATGTCTTATACTCTAAGTTGTCCCATCTTCTTTCAGTCACTCTGTTTTCTGATTTGTACATATCTGGAGACATTAACTTTTAAATAAAAGTCAACACAAAAAAAATATATTTTTTAAAATAATCAATTAAGAACTTATCAAAATCAAGGATCAAATTGTTCTAGAGAGAATCACGATGCATCTAAGAATTTATTTTTTTCCCCACCCCTAATTTGCACCGTACAGTTTAGTTACAAAGTATAGTTAAGATGTCCATAACAGACCACTTCACCTTGACATTTATGACATTTACCATGCACGCTAACGGCTACAGGTCCAACAGAGTATTAGTTGGTCAGATGGTTAGCTCACACTCACCGGGGCGAACTAGCTTCTGCAGGAGAGCAGTGCTCATCATAACCTCCGTATGAGCACTGATCTCTCACAGAAGCCCAGCCTGGGCAGTGTGCAGCGCAGAGTGTTTCAACAACCACCTGGTTCTCATTCCCAGGTCGTCAAATACTGATACTAAAGGAGGGACACACATGCACTTGCAGCCAGACCTTCTACAAAAAACAGAGACGCTTGTATTACAACAACAATATGCTCAGAACACTATTCCTCTACTAGTGTTATTTTTACAAAGAAAATATTTGTTTGCTGCTGTATTAGTGTTCTGAATGTCGAGTACAGAACCTTTAAACAAGAATTAAAGAGTTACATTTGAGAATGGAATTTGGTGTGCTTTTTTTTTACCTAGTAGCGCTATATATTTTAAATAGGGGAATTTGTTTGGTTGATTGTTCAGCAAGTTGCAAAATAGACTTAAAAACCAACAACAAGAACAAAAATAGTGATAAGATTGTGGATGAGGATCCTGCCAGAAATAAAAATCATATTTTTGCCATTTCGCCCACCCCTAGTTTGACACCGCTTTGGCGATTGAGGAGTAATTTTTTCTTTTAGAAATTTGACAGTTTTTCCTCCAAAGCCGCAGAGGATGTGAAAGCAGAGCAGGTATTTACTAACCTTATGTGGATTCTGCCAACTTGTCACCTGTCATCCCATCGGTTCCCCGGAGGGGCTTTGAATGTCTTGTTCTGGGGATGGATGATGAATCCCAAAATTTATAAACAATACAGTCACACATGATATATTTTACACAGTAAATAGCTAGGTTTATAATAGCAGAAAAAAATCCTCTAATTCTCTGACTAGTGAAAATGTACAAGTTGTTACTTGTACACTTGTTATTTCTGCTCACCTTGTGCTTTTTACACTTCATGGAAAGGTTTTCTTCAATAAGTACACAGTCTGCTAGAACAAGAACAGAACAGGAGTTAAAGCTGCGACACTGCTTCCTCCAAAACGAAGAAGGTTAGGCATAGTGGAAGTACAGTCAGCCAACCGCAAATCACAGAAGAGCTATTTACAGACCAATACACACAAGACACAATGCACCAGTCGTGGGTGTATTCAACCTAATACAATGTTTTTTTCAAATTGAGACACTATTATTCCCAATGGGCAATTCATTTGCAGTTAAACATGTAAAAGGTGTCAGAGGAAAGATACAAAAAGGTATGGCATGAAATAAAAGCAATAAATAAGAGACAATACATAAAAGGCAGTACTGAAGCAATATAAAATCAAGTCCTATAATCTCTGTGCTAGCCATCATTTAGGATGAGCATTGTCTATGTCAACATTGGAGTAGCAGAAGGAATATTCTTTCTGCTACTCCAATGTTGACATATCATTATCTAAACCTGGACAAATAAAACCACAACGATCTGCAGGGCTAGATCCCACTTGAAGTAAATTGAGTGAATGGACCCTTTAAGATTATATGAAAAAAAATAAAAATAAAAGCCAGTTAAAAATAGCTATGCACCCCTGTACCTGTAAACATGCACATGGAAAAGTAACTGTACTTTGTTCCCATATGATGTGTGCAGACGGAGGGCAGAGATCAGCACTTACCTGACTCCAGAGCACACCTGTAGTGGTACTTGTTGGGACAGACTTTGAAGAAGCAGCCCAGTGTAGCACCTGGGTCACTGCACGCTGAACACATCTAAACACACAGCAGATTAAAGGTTGGATGAAGACCATTATGTACAGTACATGTCTAACAGCATGCTTGGATACAAGATAACAAATGATATACCTTACAAACATAAAGAAAGGGGGCACCATCTCTCCACATTCTAATGTCACTATATACATGGATAGTAATTCTTGTATATTTATATGAGTTTGCCTACACGATTGTAAACATATAGTGAATCACTGTAAAGGAGAAATGTGCATTTTAGTCCACACGGTCTGCAAATAGCTATTATTTAAAACCACGCCTATTCCTGACTGTCAAAGTCGGTTGATTTCCACTACACTCTAGCTTCCATTTGGGTGGCATCCTTCCTCTACTCTTTCTTATCTACTGATAAACCTATACCTATAGGCAGTAAGTTAGTATGAGTTAAGTTCACTGTGTGACACACAAAGCAGGAGAAAATGATTGAATGACATGTTAAGCAAAATGTAAAGCATGAATAAAATATATGGTGTGGATTGTGGAAAAAACATGCTCATAAAGATTACTGCAGGAAGTTCCATTAGGCTCATCATATTTGATTTTTTTATATACATGACTTGGGGCATCTGGCAGTTTGCATAATTGGTTAATGGCAAGAAAATACAAAGCATTTTAAACCAAATTACAGCGCATATATTTTCTTCATATGATATAGGCCTGTTACTTCAACAACATTGCCTATTTTAGTGTGTCTGCAATGGGTTTTAAAGATGGCTCTGCTGTAAAAAGTGTAATGTAAATAAAGATAAAGCTTTCATTTATTTATTTATTAAGCCCATAAATGTCTGTGTGGATTATACGGAAAATGAAGCGCTTTCAGTACTGAGCCTACTGCGCAATCAGCAAGTTGTTACCACCTGCGTTACCTGAAGTAGCCCATTTAATGAGGATGTCCACTGTCTGTGCAATCAATGCAGTTCCTACTTCCTACTGTGTTTTCTCAACTGTTTTACTAATATTTGTCAAACACTGAAGACCACTCTCTACTCAGCAGGACACAACCTCTCAGCTGAGCACACACACACACACACACACACACACACACACACACACACACACACACACACACACACACACACACACACACACACACACACACACACACACACACACACACACACACACACACACACACACACACACACACACACACACACACACACACACACACACAGGACTGATACAGAGAGGTAAAATGCTTCCATTGTTTTGAAGCAGAGGCTATAAACTGTAAAACTATTAGAATCTAAATAAATATAATGAAGCAGGCAGCTGTTTGAACAGCAGCCAGTGCTTATGGAACGCTCTGTCAGGGTTATCTCTCTCGCAGAGCACTACACAGGAACACTCCATTAAAATCTTTCTGTGAATTTGCAACCCTAAAGGCTGTATTTACCAGATTTAAAGGCAATTGAATCGATTAATTTACCTAATGATGCTCTAAACATTAACAATGACTATGTTCTATCCAAGAGTCCCAGTAACTAATGACAGTGAACCAATACACCTTACAAATAATAATAATAATAATAATAATAAATATTGGTCGATACCAGCATTCACAAGGACTGTTATTTGAAAATGCCTTCGGACACATGTGCAGACAGCCTTGTGAGTGTGGCTGCTGTAGAGTCAACCAGAGGTAGCAAGCTTTTAAGCAGCTAAACTAGCATACAGGGTTCTCCGTCCTCAGTCCTACTCCAGATAAGTAAAACATTGATCACATTTCTAATTTGGGATCAATCAATCCATCCATCGGACAGTAAGCAAGTCTAACTGTGAAGCCTTTGGAGGCCGTCCACTAACAGTTTCACAGAATAGAATAACACAATAATAAAACAGCATAGACGCAACAAAGTATTGCCGAATATTTGTTCATCTGTGGTTTTAACACAGTGCAGTAATCAATCAGTGCCAATGAATCAGATATGCATGTAATTACATAAGATATGCAGTAGGGGGTGGTGTGGGTACACAGGTCTGTGCCTATACGTCTTGTGTAACAATGTGTTTGGGTTTGGAAGATGCCTTGCAGTGACGGTTAGATTGTTTCTCAAACATCAGTGGATAACGACAAATTACGTGAAAGGATCAGTCTTGTGTATGAAATGTGGAGCTGCCACTCATCTGGCTACAACAATGTGCTTTCCAACGCTGTGACAAACGTGTGTAAATGAAACATTAAGTTATTACTCTGCTGTCTTAGGTTAACTTGACTGCTTTGGAATAGTAATGTTACTCTTTATTTATTACTTTAAAAAATTATTTACTTATTACCTAGTATCAAATGTAATTAGTTACGTTACTCGTTATATTACTTTAAACCCCCAAATATTTTCAACAGCAAATATTTTGCATTCAGGCTTTTGCATAAAGACCATCGCATATTTACATAGGCCTATTAAGTTTTTTGTTTAACATAGGCTTACATCATGAAAAGGACCTGGCAACACAGATTCCTATAACCATAGTAACTTGCTCCGCCTGAGAGGGACCCTGCTCTGCTCACAGTGAAAAGTTGGATGGCAGCGATGTTCCCACCTGGATAAAAGCCTTTATATAATAACAATACTTCAGCTGTTGAAAATATTCCTCTCTCCGTCATCCTTCGTTTGGATTTTTGGTTAGTAGCCGACACGTCCATCCCTGGCCCTGACCTGCCGCTCGCTAAATTACAACAAGTGTACATGTCACGTGGACAAAAAAAGAGATCACATTTCGGTAATGCAGTTACTTAAATTAGTAACTGTAACATAGTTAATCGTAATTCCTTACTACTCATTACCGTTGAAAATAATAATTACTGCTCAACCCTAGTACTCAAAAGCTGCCGCCACTGGCAGAGTTTAAGAACTGGTTAGGATACAAAGCCAACAGACTGGTGGAAAGTCAACAGAGGGAGATTCCCCAGACTGGCAAAGCTGGCATGCCAGTACCTCTGCATACCAGAAACATCAGTACCTTCTGGCCGCTGGGCTGATAGTTGCCCGACGATGACAACAAGCTACGTTTCCTCAACAAGAACAAGTAGGCAGAAACTGGGACCTTGTAAGGGGAACTATGCAGGTTTTTTTTAAGCTTAATTTACGTTTACTGAACAGCTTCAGAGTCATTGGAATGATGATGACTCCCTATCGTTAGGGTTACCAATGAATTTGTAACCCTAGTACACACACATTCAAACACGCAATGTTCCATATTTAGGTCATATACAACGGGACAATCTCCATTAGACATTTGCTGAGGAAGACTGAAATGCAGTTGAAAGCTAAGTAAGTAGACACTGACCTAAGATCTATGTCAAAGGGAATAATAAACGGTTACCCTCAAAAAAATAAAAATTAGATCTGAAAATGTTTGCAGAACTGCAGAATTGATGCAATAGGAAGAGAGCTGGGTGAGATTTTTCTGTCCACTCAGAAAAGTTCATTGCAGAAATGGGCGTGGCCTATGTCGTAGATGTAAGGTTTTGAAAATGCGCAATGTGTATTGCCTCTACGTTGATTATAGCGCCATCTTAAGGTGTAATTTTTAGTATGTGAGGTCTTTATGCATTCTACATCTACACTGTAAATTTGAGGTTGCTTACTGTAGTGAAACCAAACCTGGGTCCAATAGGCCACGCCCACTTTTACAATCAGTTCACCATGTAGGCATGGCCTCAGAAGTGTCCCTATATGGTACTCTCCAAATTTCTTAAAAATCGGATGAGTCCTTCATGAGATGTAAACTTTTCACATTTGTAGCGGGCCAAAAACAAGAATCTCAAATGTTGCGCTGATAACATTTCATTTGGCCAAGATATGTCAAAGTTTGTGTTTTCGTAGCTCGCTACACAAATTTGTTGGTACGTAATTTGCGCATTTTTCAAACCAATTAAAATTATTTTGATAACCTTTTGTCAGGTCCGTCTGAAGATGCCATGTGCCAAGTTTTGTGCAGATGGGTCACACGGCCTAGGAGGAGTTCCAAAAAGTAGGTTTACGATAAATGTGTGATGTACGGTATGGGAATGATAGGGCTAAATGCCTTGTTTCTGCTATAGCGCCATCTTGTGGCGGGAGTGTGTCAATGTTTGTGTCCGAGGGTTCCACCCTCCTTGCATTTATGGTTTAGGTTGCAGTAACATTTTCAGCTACGGAAAAATACGAAGAAGAATTTTTGCTATTACAATAGCATTCCCAGCATCCTTGGGCTTGGACTACTAATTATGCATGCTACTCATGCTTTGATTTAACACATCTGAAATCAATTAGTATACTAAAGGCCTAGAAACAAGTAAATGGTCAGACTATTAATGCACAATAATACACAACCCTCAATGTTTTGTTAATTTCTAGCTCCATCATATCTCCACTACATCTCTGTGTGGAATTGAGTAACAATGCATTCACATTACTGGCTTAAAGTGCAGTTTACCGTCTCCTGGGCCACCTTCACAGCCTCCTCCAGTCCGTAGATTTTGCCCTTTACAAGGAACACGCCTGCGGACCAGATGCCGCAGTCTTCATGGAGCCAGTATTCACAGGGATCCAGAGGCAGTACAGGGGGGCTGTACCAGTCCTCCACATCAACAGAGTCAGCGTCTGACCGAGCCTGCTTAGCTGCAGGGCTGTCAGTATTGTCAGTTGTCCACCGGTGGCTCTTCAGGAGGCCCTTCTGCTTCAGGTGAGCTCCTGGCCTGAAGGCCCTGGGTACGAGTGGATTGGCACACTTCCTCCCCCTGCCTCTGATACTGCCGGACGAGGAAGAGTCTGAATTGCTGTAGTCGTCCTCATCCTCTTTGAGGTCCAACATGCCGGCTGGTCTTTTGGTGCTTGGCTGGTACCCTTCTGGGTAATAGGGACCGTGGAGGTCCCCCAAGTCCATGGCGTTGGCCGCCTGCCCACACAGGCAGCAGACGAAAGAGCGCTGATGCTGGCTGTTTGTGGATGCTCTGCCCAGCTGCAGACAGGATGTGCAGGGTACAACTGCAGAATTGAAGCCACAGGGATGAGCCTGCTGATGTTGGCCCTTCTTCTGTTGTGTCCTTACCTCCTCGGGGTAGTTTATTACAGTACACAGTGATGACGATAACTGCTGATGCTTTACACGGATGAACGGAGAGAAACCGTCTAACCGAAAGTCCCTTTTCTCCTCCTTGTAGTTGACATACTTCAACTTGATCTCCGGCTCCTTGGGGGAGAACATGGAGGGAACCTGGCTCCATTTGTGTTTTTTTTGCCTCTTCTTGAGAGCGCCAGCCCCCTTTGTCTTAGCAGTGGGAGATGGTTTGCTACCTGTAGCCTTGCATTTGGCTTTGCCTTGGCTTTTCTTTGGAGATTTTAATAATGGTGGTGGTGGTGGAAATCTTGCCATATGAATGTCCATTAAGGGGTCAGGGTGAAAAAGATGCTCTGGCTCCTTTGGGTTTTTGTTCACATACTGATGACTTGACCTTGAAGATGGTTTTTTCTTTGAATTCACAGGGCTAACCTGTCGTGAGTGCGCAGGATGTGAAACATCCTCTAGCTCCTTCTTTGACTTCTTGTGTACAGCAAACTGGGGGCTTTTTGGACGTGTGCTGCCATTAGACTTTTTAGAATTGATTTCAGAATCAGAGGTAGAGTCTTTGCAACTATCAGTTTTAATGCTATTAGTTTTATCCCTTTTTATTGAAGTTACTGCTTTTTGTTTCATCGCTTTTACTTTTACTTTTGCTCTGCTTTTCCTTTTTCCTGCTGATAGGGTGTCATTCCTCTTCGGACTGGCTAAATCACTAGCTGTTGACTGGGATGCATTTGCTTTCTTATTGGTGCGTATGCATCCTGACACTTTATACCTACTTGAATTTATGTTCATAACTATAGCCTCTAGCCGCGTTCCTCTGCCAGAACGCACCGGCAGCTTCTTTTCTTTTAAAGTTCTCTGTAGTGCCTTTGCATTCCCGTTCATGTGAGGAATGACAGTCTTGGGTTTGTTTCCTGAAACATCTGACACACACAAATCATCTGTCAAGTCAATCAAAGGCTCCAACACTGCCTTCCGTCTATGGACGGGCTGCTTATTTTCAGAACTTGAATCTAACCTTGTGGTACTATCGCTGATGCCAGAGCCTGGCTCAATGGCCCCCTTTGTCCTCAAGCCATCCCACGCAACCTCATCATCAGTTGTCTCTAGGTAAGAGTTGTCGCCGCTAGGTGAGCTGGAGGCCTGAGGCAGGATTAACACGTCCTCCACATTGTCCAGTGAGGTAGCAGAGGGGGAGACAGGGTCCTCCAAAGGACTGATGTACTCCCTGCTTAGTGAATACAGGTCTCTAGCAGCACCCACTCTGTCCGGGACGACGGCTGGGTCCTGTTTTTTAGACATAAGAAAGAGCACATCCTCCCCCGTGGCTGGGATGAGTGTCTCCGGTGAGGGTTCAGCACATACTCCTGAACTCGAAAAGCTATTGTCCTGTCCATTCTCCAAACCACCATTCTTTTCCCAAAAAAGGCTGTTTTCCTCTTTGCCTTTTACATGCTTATCCACATCCCTGTCGCTGTAAATGACTCCACCATTTAACTCTTGAGGCTCCTTCGTTAAACATTCGTTCTCTGGTCTCATCTGAGCCTGAGACAATGAATGAAAAAGTTCACTTTGAGTGGTGAGTTCCAGGGGCCCACCAACCACGTAATGCTGGTTCAGTGCATAGGCAGTATCCCTAAGTCCTTCATCTGAGTCACAAGGAGAATGGACGGAAAACTTGCTTATAGGTGGCACACCATATAGAGGCGAACCCTGAGACAGGGAGTCGTGAGTGGAGAAGACGTGAGACCTGCTCACGTAGGAGAGGGTGACTGTAGTGTGGGAGAAGGCATTGTCTGGTCGATCCCTTGATTGGAGAGTGCTGTCCGAGGTGCCGGTCTCTGAGAAGGGTAATCCGGGGTTGCTGGTCCCCGTGTTTGGGTACCAGCCGGGGCTCTTGACCATCTGCAGTGCAGTGAGGGATGTGCTGTTGAGGACACATTCCTCGCCTTTCCTGGTCAGGTCTATCACAGTGGGGATGCTGGAGGTGGAGAGGTCCTGAGGCTGTAGATCATCTAAGCTCCCAGGTGGCAGCTCCATAACAACTGCAATGGATTAAGAAGAGAAAAGGAAGTGTTGCAGTTTATAAGAATGAGTTTGTCAAGGAGGAAGCATAGCATCTAATTAATAATCATTACTCTACTTTACTACACGTTGATCAACTTTTATCTAACCTTAGTAAGCACAATTGCTCTTTTCCAGGAAATCGAAATCACAGTTTAATTACTTTTGACCACATCACTTTGTTGGTGTGTTATTTTAGCCCCGAGTTTTCCCTTAGAGCTAAAGTCCTTACATTGACATTAGCTAGGAAACTGGCGTCTGCTTGAATTTCAATACCGTTGGAAAACATTTGATTGTTTACAATTTACGTTTTGACCCATTTCTAATTTACATGAATGTTTTTGAATGTTTGCGTGGTTTTTAGGTTCTGTGGATAATGTCTTTCCAGACAACTGGCTGACTTTTTAACATCAACGTTGACAGGTCAGGGTTGCTAACATAGTTAGCTTTGCTTAGCCACAGCTAACGTTGGCTAGCTAGGCCCGGCTTAGCTCCGGCAACATTGCTGTAGGCCGAACTACATTACATATCTTGCAGCTTAAAGTGAATTTCGTTATAGAAAATAAGTTGTAGTTACAGAACGTGACTTGAAAGCTTTTATTGATCGATAGCGGTCACTCTTAATTTCGGCGAGGTCTACTCCTCCAAGAAGCTCATTTTTGCCAACTTTTACAGCTTAGTGGCCCGCATTGTCGTCCATTAACGTTAACTTAGCGCTACGTTACGAGTCTTAGCAACTTTCTTGCAAGAACAACGGCCAAACCTATTTAAAAATGTAAAACCTTGTTTCAAAGTGTGGTAGTTGATGTAGGCATACTACATGAATACCGAATTGAAGAGTAGATAATAGCAGTTAAAATAAGTATGATTTGCTTTCTACTACATTACAAAATTCAACGATGAACCATGTGTAATAAAATTGCGGATCACTTTTCGTCGAGTTTGGCAACACGTCTTCTCCATTTACGAGAACGGTACACAACGGGGCAAGGCCCGGCTGGTTGAAACAAAGAGAGCGGAGGATGACGTTCACGTTAATGCGCTGCGCTGCTGATCCAAACTTACCTGCACGGGAGTGATCGTTTTAAAACGTCCAGTTACCAATTCGTCCCACCCTGCATCTCTTTCAACAACCCACCTAACGACACTCTAACGAATCGTATTACTACAACAAAGACAGAAAGCCCAAATTAAATAAAAATCTACACACTTTCCAGGAACACACTATGTTAGCAGGAGTGTCAAGTCGTCTAATGTATTACCTCAAACTTCCGGAAGCCCCTTTCATAATAAATGTGATGCGTTTATTCCTATTTTCACTACAATTAAACCACAGAGAAAAAGGGTGGAAATTACAAAATGCATAATTCCTCTGAATGTTAGGAGGGCACACTATTGTTCAGATCAGTCAGAAGAATTCAGAAAATTGAAACCAGTGACTTTCTTTGAAATATTGGTGGTAAGTAGTGTCACAAAGTTAAAAACACGAGTGGAATTTGGGATTTGTTATATGCATTAATTTGCAAAATGAGATTAAAGGGGCAATCCAGCAATTTAGTATTTCCTTTAAATTGGGGGTAATTACCAGAGCCATTTTTGAAAAAAGAATGATCAAAGTCAAAGCAGCAGAGGATGAAATATCCGGACTTTTTTCTGACAAGCTCCAAAAATTGTAAATGTGCTTTCAGCCATACATGTTCCTCATGAGCTGAAGTTAGCTCAGTTGTCATGTTGCTTAGAACTCCTTTTGTAATGCAGAGCACAACCAAAGCTTTATATAAATTGTGAGATACTAACAGTTTTGTACATTACGAGGTTTCATTTTCATTGTGTGCGGATTTATTTGACATATCCTCTGCTGGCTACATTGCACCTCATACTGATGAATTATAAACACACCTGTGGGTGATTGCAGTACTGCTGGCAGACAGACACAGGAAGTGAGCCAAAAACATTAGAGCATTATAAATCATTAAACTGGGAGAGCTGTCCTACTCATCATATATGAAATAGTCTGAACTGAATAGCAACTGAACTGAAAAACTATTGGTCATGTTTTAATGTGTTAAAACTAAGTAATCACAACTTTTAAAACAGTCACACAACAAAATGGGTGCAAAAATATTTATTGCTAATAAACCTGTAGTCAGTTGGTGTATATTTGCTTTATATTTACAATAATAGAGTACAGAGGAATAGGAATGTGAAAGAAAAATCCCAACCATTTAAATTTAAATAAATACAAAGGGACTGCCACTAAAAAAAAAAGACTACAAACATAACCAACTCCAACAACTCCTATACAGCTGGACCAATGATTGCAGTGAGAGAAAAAAAACAAAAAACTATAAATTTTAATATTAAGTCAGTGAATCCCATCCATATGCATTCAGCTGTTGCCGTTCCACAGGTATCTCAGATTGCTCCAAGAATTGCAGACTTATGTTAATTTAGAAGTCCGGCAATGAAGCAACATGGTAGGTATTATTAGGTATTCGTTTTCTTATGCAGACGAGCACTTTTGTTACATAGCTTGTTTACTGAGCAACACTTCCAACTGTGCTGAAATGATGGAGTGGTGGAGCGTTAACTTGCAGAACTGAACACCAGACTCATTCCTATAGTTTTGTCAGGCAAGTAACTCATCAATACGTAGTTTGATTTCAGCCTTTGAACATCACATGTATGCCTTTAGCTAGCAACAGTCTAGGGAGTTCAAACAGTAGCTTACACAGTCATAGTTTTAGTGTATGCATGATAAATGCTCAATTAAAAACAGTATTTACAGTAAGACATGGCAGCAAATAAAAAATGTCACAGTTAACTGAAGTGCATTGAATGCAATAGCTTTACATGGAATTCAAACTTCATACCATTTTTTTTTTTTAATAATATATGATCTGTGTTTAGTGACCAGTGTGTAGTGTTACTACATAAGGAATTGCAATTTTACATAGGTAAAATATAGTGGGCTTCTAAACATGCAGCAAGTTGAGTAGACATGACGCCGTTGCTGTCAAAACTCCTTAGTGTCTTTATTTTCAAACAGGTGGAGTCTTTGCTCAGCTGTCAGCCCTTCCTTCAGACTCTGGAAGAAGGAGGAAGAGAGAAGAAGCAGATGTTAATAATGACTAGTGTGGGGGGGAGGGATCAATATGGCATAGTATCGCAATATTTTCTGAGGCAATACTGTATTGACACACGGATGCCAAGAATCAATCTTTTATTAATCTAAATTGCACATGATAATTTAACGTTTAGGTATTAGAATTATAAAATGAATTTTTTTCGGACAATCCCATTTTGCAATACTATTGAAGTGAGATGATATAGATGTTGACAAAGTCGTCTTTTGGGGAAATAATTTGAAGTTGGAAAAAGAAGGTA
This sequence comes from Percina caprodes, assembly GCA_013375575.1. NCBI lineage: Eukaryota > Metazoa > Chordata > Actinopteri > Perciformes > Percidae > Percina > Percina caprodes. The sequence goes on along the minus strand of JABXJD010000613.1, from coordinate 142,727 downwards.
ATAAAGTGCCTTATATTGCAGAATATCAGTAATCAGTATTGTGATGATATTGTATGGTGGGGCCTCTAGTGATTTCCATCCCTAATAATGACTATGATAAATACAACTTCCTCTGGACATACTGTATGTGCTGTTCTGATCAAGTACTGTTTCCCTTGTCAGTGTAAATCTGTTGTCATCCAGTGAATAAATCGACTCATAAGAGCCCACACCTTACATTACAGCTGACTGCAAACCCTTCTACACCCTGTGTGCTATGGAGCCCTGAAAGCACTTATAACAGTAGCTGAATCATTTTATCCACCAAGCTAAAATTAAAATAGCTAGTTAGCCAACACTAAATTCAGTTCACATACACTATACTTCTATCTTTATAACATCATCATCTATTTTCTGTAGCATTAGTTGCAGAAATACGTAACTGAACTGAATACATTTATTAGAACAACAGTCTGTGTCAGTTTCAGTCAGTCAACAAGTGACAGTGAAGGAACTTTGATTGGTACCCCTTGTATAATGAGTGATAAATGATTGTCTTTTTAAGTGCAGATTTTTGACTTTATTGTGTGATCATTGACATTTTGAGGGGTGTGCGGTTTAATGTTTCTTTTCTCATAATGTCAAAGTAAAACTAAGTAGCATTATTTAGATATCTTTGTTAGTGTTAGACTGCTGGCTCAAAATCTTAAGCTATTGTTACAAGAGTGATGCTACAGCCGTACAGAGTATATGGATGATTAACATCACCTGCACTGCAGTTTTATGACAAAAGTTAGCTGGGTGCTGATGCCCTATGTTTTAGATACCAGTGTTTTCTTGCTGATTTTTTGTCTGTTTTGGGGATCCATAGCAAGCAACTCATTCACAAAATGTATGGCCACTAATGTGAAAGGACATACAAATTTATAATTATTAAAAACCAAATGATATCTCAGACACACTATTGTAATTTTTTTTCTTCACCATCACGATGTCTGTGGAATGGGATATTTGTGCGTATTCATGTGAAGTAGTGACTCAGATCTATTGAGTGCTTAAGAGGTGATAGACAAGAGGATGTGCTTAAACCACCCATTTGTGCATCTGGTTTGCTTTACCTAAAGGAGAAGGGGAAGGAGGCCTACACGTCTTCAGCAGCCCTAACTGTCCCAGGGCATGTCTCGAATCACAGACTGAGGACAGAAGGGGGAAAACACACCAGCAAGTGTGTGTTAGACTACTGTGGTGTAATATTGTATCACAATCCCGCAGATACAAAGATCGGAGTCTTGATGGAGTCACACAATAGATTTTTGCAAGAACAATGCCAACAATGATGCGACATTGGGCATGCAATGCTGTGTGCAACTTTGCAGGTGACCAGTAGATGGCAGTTAGTAATTTGAAACTGCTTCTTAGCCTTTGTTTGGTGGGAGATCTCTAATGTCAAAACATTCAGCAATTGGCTCTGTCAGTTGTGAATCTGTTGCTGTTTAAGCAATATGACAGTAGGTAATACAGATCCATGAAAAATCCAGCGTTAACACCACAGTGGGATGAAGGCATGATTTTATTCTTCATTAGCTACTTAACAGGAAACCCACCTTTGACCTAATGGTGCGCTCTGAGCGTTTGGCTGCAGCAGCTGCCATCTTTAGGATGTCAGGGTTGCTTTTGGACTTCATGATATCTAGGAGGGAAAAGGTGTTAAAGTTTAAATGGGAAACAAAAGAGAAAGGGTGTAGTCCTCAGGTGTACCGAATGCTAATTTAGGTGACGCACAATGGGCCTCACGCAACAACCACCTCATACATTCTTAATTGGCACCTATGAGTGATTTTAGAGAGCTTGTCAAATTCACCCATTACCTCTTAAAGATAATGTGGTAAAGTGGTACAGAGCTGTTATACCAGATGTGTACGAACAGCTTGCCTTTTACCAAAGGTGGGAAAAAAACACTTGTGCGACTTAAATATTATAATGCCTTATGGAATTGCAATGTTAATTCCAGCCGAGGACCTTTGTGGCATGCTTTCTTACTCATTTCCTGTGATCTCTCTTTTATTGCTACAGTCTCTAATAAAGGCATACAATGCACCCAAAAACTTGTGAAAAAAACAAAAGGGTTTTAAAGAGTATTTTGGCATTGGTTCAGTAGTTGCTATGAAAAGTATCTCACTCTAAGGCTGGTTTCACACCACCGCATGGCCACCGTCCAGACAGCTGCCTACCCGCAGGAGCGTCCCCCCAAAAAGCAAAATATTAAAAAAAAGAAAGAAAAAGTTTAATAAAGTGTGATAAATGTAAACTTCTAACGATAACCGCCGGGTGGCAGAGCAGAATCTGTGTGCGTTCACGTGGGCGGCAACCGCTTCATAGTCGTACTGTCATGATCAAAACTGCTTCCCCTCTGCTGCCTTCCCCCCACTGAAATGACTGGAGGCGGTGAGTTGGACAAGTACAAAATTGTTTGCACAAGACCCACTGTTTTCTATTTGTTCATACCGTATCCTCCTCGCTCCACCTCCTCCAGTGACGGCTCCCCAAGTGCCTCATGAGCCAGTTGCAGCTGGTCCTTGAGCCGGCTCAGATCCCGCTCTGCTTTGGCCTTGACGATGCTCAGCTCCGTGTAGATGTCCTTGTACTTATCTGCTGCATATTTCTTGTCCTGAAAACATGTTGTTTGGCATTTCAGATAAAGGCTATTCATGTTGTCTCTTGGCTAGGAATTTATGGATGTCCCCAGTTAAAAAGGGCTTTCTAGTGTTATCTTAAAAGAAGAAAGAAAACCACTGTACTCTTTGGGCAGCTTGGAGTTCGTCTTTCAGGGAGTTGATTTCCTGTTTCAGGTACTGGACCTCTGACTCCTTTACCCTCAGCATCACCTAAGAAAAGGAGGGCACATTAGTGCTCCAGAGTGCTCGCACATAAGACCAAAAAGTGTGAAAACTGTGATCAGCTGTGTCTGGTGCAATATAATAGCTCTAGTTTAAGCAGAATAAGACATACAATACATTTAAATGGATATTATTCAGCTACAAGAGCCATATTTTTCTGTAGATGTTTATTGTATATATTAAAACAGTAACTATTTTATTTCTAAAAAGTGGTTAGACATGCTTTCCCACTGCAATGTGTCCGGTTAGAAACGTAAGAGGATACCACTGAAGTTTGCTGTATTTATTATTGCCACACAGTGCACACTCTTTTAGCTGAAGTTGAGATCTGGTTCTCAAAAGGATGACTATGAAACAATTATCTAACCTGGTTAGCATGATGTACATACCAAATAAGTCCAAATATGGTAATAACATGTGAGACATTAAAATTCAATAATGACTACTATTGCAGCACCGTGAATTTACAGTATTGTGGATGCACTGAAACTATAAATGAAAAGATTTATGAAAATGTAGGCGCACTAGTGCAACCAATGTAAAAAGTTAGTCCGGAGCCATGCACATCTTTATATTTTCTTGATTTGTTTGACGTAATTTTTCGCTGGAACCTTACTTCTAACTCATAGAGCTCTTTTCCATGTATTGTGGTGTTTGTGTCTCCTACTCCATCCTCTGATGCCATGGAGCGCATCTTGGTGATCTCTGCTGCGAGACGGTTGTTCAGCTCCTAATAATGCCACAAAGAAGAATCTTAGTTACAATCTTATTAACAGTTAAGCAGAAAGGCAAGAATGCTTTCATAGATTTTAATTTTATTAATAGTGTCTAATCATAAACAGAAATGATCTCAGGACACTTTTCATATGGAGCAGAACTAGACAGTGTTTCTGAGGAAATATTTGCACACAGTTGTGTTGTGTGTATCAGTGATTGTGTTTTTCAGTGTGTCTGCACCTGGTTGTGTGCGTTGAGCTCCTGGTTCTCTCTCTGACACTGCCTGAGGGCCTGTCTCTCGGCCTCTAGCGCCTGGGCCAGGTGGGCGTTTTCTAGGCATTTCTGGGAATACTGCTCCGACAACACCTCAATCTCTCGCTGGAACGAACACAGCTCCTCCCTGAAACATAGCACAATACCACACAGAGAAAATCTTATAGCACCAGTTTGGGTGCAGGAGTAAAAGGGTGCAAATACAGCTAGATGAAAGGGTTTGGTTTAGTTAACCAGTCAATCTTTACCGTCCTGACAGATACGTGGCCAGAACAAAGTTTATTAGGGTGGAACGAGGATCATAAAAACACTGGAGCTGTGTCTGTAATTCCATGTTTAGCTGTGTCTCATATAGCTACTCCAGGCATCATTCACTGTGGATAAGGTTGACAAGCTGGCAGGAGTTTTCATTTTTTGGGAAGGACAAGGGATCTTTAGATGAAGATCATTAAAGCTGCAAGCAGCGATCAAAGGGCCCTTGCATCTCTCTGCACGCAGGGGCTTTTCTGTGACCATTGACACTACGAGGACAAATTAAGACATGTAGTCCTGCGTGGTGCTGGAAATTACGTATATTTTACTACTTTTTGTCCACTATATGGTGCTAAAGAACACACACTACACTACATGGTACCAACATTGGTTTTCCATTTTTCCTGTCCCTGGTGCCTGTAAACAGGTACTTTTCTTAGTATCACCTCCGTTGAAGTTCCAAGTGAGCAGAGGCGATACCAAAAGGTGTCGTGAAAACCTGCAGACCAGAATTGTCACTATTTACTGCGTCAATATTGCTAATGACAGATGGGGTACCGCAAACAAAATTCTTTTTGAATAGTTTAGCCAGCTGTGTTTTTTTTCTGCCTCCAGCTTCTTTTGAAACAAATTTGTCTTCTCCATTGTTCTGTGTGTCGTGTTAAGTCACGGCAGTTTCCGGCTATGACAACCCACCATGTTGAGGAGGTACTAAATCTGCAATGGAAAACGGAGGACGGGTCGCGAGGCTGAGTCGAGTCAGGTCAGGTCAAGCAGAGTAGAACTGGTACCTATAGAGGGTAAGCGCCATAAGTATATGTCATGTAGCTGTTTGTCATGTTTAGACAACACAATGTAAATTGGATGATCTGTTGCCAGTAGGTAGATCTATGATTATGACTCAATAATGGCATTTACAGTTGTGTTCAGAATAGCAGTATGTTTAAAAAAGTGAATAATACTCAAAATCCTTAGAATAGCTTTTAATACCATAATATCAATGCATTGGAAACACTGCACATTGTGCACAAAACATGACCAAAATTTATCACGTTTGTGTTCTACCTTTACAGAAAGTGAAGAAAAAGGAAGTATTTGCATTTTTCTTTACAAACTCAAACATTTTCCGTACAAACTGAAAAATGCTTCAAGGGTTAGCTTTACTTTGAATCACTGCACTAATATTTAGTTGCATAACCATTATTTCTGAGAACTGCTTCACATCTGTGTTGCATGGAGTCGACCAACTTCTGGCACCTGTGAACAGATATTGCAGCCCAGTACGATTGAACTACATTACACAATTCCTCTGCATTACTGGGTTTGGCCTCAGAAACAGCATTTATGATTTCACCCCACAAGTTTTCTATGGGATTGAGGTCCGGGGATCGGGCTGGCCACTCCATAACATCCAACTGGTTCATCTGGAACCAAGACTTTGCTCCTTACTGGTGTGTTTGGGTCATTATCTTGTTGAAAGATCCATTTCAAAGGAATGAACAAACCCTTCGGCATTACGCAGCATGACCTCTTCAAGTATTTTGATGTATTGAAACTGATCCATGATCCCTGGTATGCGATAAATAGACCCAACACCACAGTATGAGAAACATCCCCAGAACATGATTTTTGCACCACCATACTTTACTGTCTTTACAGTGTACTGTGGCTTGAATTCAGTGCATGGGGGCCGTCAGACAAACTGTCTGTGGCCCGTAGACCCAAAAAGAACAATTTTGGTCTCATCAGTCCACAGAATGTTGCTCCATTTCTCCTTTGGCCAGTCAGTGTGTCCATTGGCAAACCTCAACCTATTCAGTACATGTCGTTTTTTCAGCAATGGGACTTTGCGGGGGGCTTCTAGCTGACAGCTTTGCTTCACATAGCCTTCTTCTCATCCCAATAGTACTCACAGGTAACATCAGTTGAGCCTTTACCATTTTGGCTATTCTTCAATCCATTCGAATGGTAGTTCCCACGTCGTTCAGGCTTTGGATGCCATTTCAAGGCATTTGAAGTCATCTTGGCTGAGCAGCCTATCCTTTTATGTCCTTCTTTATATGTTTTCCCCTCTCCAATCAATTTTTTAATCAAAGTCCCCTCTACCTCAACGTTTGTCTGGAACAACCCACTTTGCTGAGTATTTCAGTGTGAAATGCACTATAACCAGCATGCACAACATTTGCTTCCTTCCTTCCTTAAATATGGGCCATAATTCTTCACAGAATCAATCACCTCACTAATTGAACACAACACTGCTATTATTTTGAACATGCCCTTTTCAATTACAGATTCAATTACAGAGAATGAGCAGCATGCATGTCATGACTGTTGGGTCTGTTGGTTTTCTGACTCTACAACAATTACTAGAAAATTATTTGCTATGTAGAAATATCACTTCTACCAAAAAATATGATTTATCAGGTTTGTGATGTTGGACTGCTATTATTTTGAAAACAACTATATATCCTGAGTTTTAAGTTATTAATAATCCAAAAGGAAAAAACAAAATCACAAAAACACTTCAAAAGGTCATGAAAATTCATTCAGATAGCAATTTGATGATGAATCCACCTTGATGATTAAAAAGTATCGGTATTGTATCAGTGATTTTTGCCGTATTGCACACTAACTGGAAGTGAATGTACACGGTGAGTTTTTTATGTGGACTGACTGCATCGGACTCCATTTGAGAAAAAAAAACGTGAGAACTTAAAAGGCAATTTGGTCTTCTGTGTGCATTTTTTTTTACGAAAACTCAAATCCTGAATGTTTTGGAAGGAAATAATGACAATAACAGGTGAACTATAGCTGTAAAAGTGAGTTTTCCTTAAGTGCTCTGTAGTGGATACAGACTTTATTAAATCCCCTCGGATATTAGGCACACAACCCTGCGGCAAATTGCCAGACCGCTTGACCTAGTCTTAATGCCCACTACCTTCCACCCCATGTGACGTGAACTCTGGCTCTGTGGAACTACTGTTCATGAAATTTTAATCACCAGATAAAGCGTGATTTATGAGAGAGCGACAGTGAATAGCTTCAAGTAGCGACTCTATAGTCATAGCGAGAGAAACAAAGCATCTCCCCTGTGCTTTCGGACCATGGTTGGAAATTTGTAGCAAGAAATGTAACCCTCTCCTGGATTTCATGTAGTTATGGAGAAGGAGAACCAGGAAATGAGTCGGAGGAAATGCAACACTGCCAGACACGACGTGTGTCGACGTGATGTGTTGCTGCTTTTTCGCGAGGTGCATGTCACGCTACAGCGTAGGGTCCGGCGTAGGCCCGTGTCTCTGCGTACCTATGTACATAGCCACGGTGTAGATTTTACACAGAAGTATAAATCATGCTAACACAGCAGCTTTGTATTTCAACACCATACTGCATTTACATATTCAATAGATAACTTACTCATGCTGTTTGTGAATCTCTTCTATATCTGCATTTTCTGTGTTGTTGTTGGCCTTGCGAGCCTTGTCCAGCTCCTTCTCCAACTCTGTCCGGTGGGCGTTTTTCATTGCTTCAATTGCTAAAGTAAAAGAAAAAAGCTTTAATGAATACAACTTTTATACTTTGTTTAAAACTGTATTATTATTATTATTAAGGTAGGGTAAGCAAATAAAAAAAAAAAACATTTTAAATCACATAAATAATACATGAGTACAGGGCAGCACTGTTCTCTGGTTTCATCTGTTAGGTCAAAGATTATATTTAGGATGTTATTCACCAGCAATAGTGGCTGCTGTCTCCTCTGCCAGCAGTCGCTCTTTCTCGTCCTGCAGGTTCTCCAGCTCTCTCTGGTGTTTCCTCTGCAGCTCATCTATTACCTTTTGATGAGACTCCTCCATGGCAGCAAAGCCCCTCTCACAGGTGGCCTATGAGACAGAAAAAACATGGTGCAACAGTGAGTTTATGGGCCTTTTGGACATGGACCAAAAGGTTCTCCTGACCATATATGGTGAGCAGGAATAAAACCCTGGGCCCTACAATACAAGCCACACATCACCATCGGCATTAATTTCCAGCAAATAACTTGCAAGCTACAGCCTGTTAGCCATGAGCAAATTGAGCCTGCGTGTACAAAAAGAGAAAAGGTATGACAGGATACACAATACACGGAAGGAATGCATAGACAATGAAAAATGAGGGTAAGAAAGCATCTGCTGCCATTTTCTATCCACAGCTAAACCAGCTAAATCCACAGCATTTTCCAAACTGAGCTTATGTTGGTAAATACTGGCTGTAGTCTGCAGCAAAATTTGGCAATAGCACAAATCTTTGAATGTAGGGTTAAGAAGACCTGAATGAAAATAGGTCTGAGACACTGCAGTTGAATGTTTCTTTAGCATAGGGCATTTTAGCAGTCAGCTTGCCAAACGAGCACCATTGGGTAATATGGAGAAAAAAGGAAGAAAAAAGAATCCTAGTCAACACACTTTAAAAAAAATCCATTACACTGCTATTATAACTACAGTGCAAGTTTCCACAAGAAGAGATTTCAATGGCCTTTCCACTAGTCTAGCTAAAAACCTTGTCCTGCTTCCGGATTCTATTCACTGCAACTAATCTGAGGACTCAGCTGACGGCTCTGCCCTGGCCTGCGCTCCTGTCTCTGCCTAAATCTAGAGCCAGCCAAACAGGGGAAATGGTGGTCCAGTGTGTTTTTACAGGGATAAACCCCGAGAGCTCAGACCCAGGAACCTACGGTGAGAGGCTGAAAAGTCTCCCGCAAAGAGCAAATGTAAACATCCTGATCTGACATCCGACCACGCACAAGCTTTATTTAGAAGCATGTGAGACTATGTATCGTGTGTGTTAATATATCTTGGGTTATAGTGGGGTCATTGACTCACTATTCAGAAACTGCAGTGTATTTAGTTAGCCAACACATAAGATTGACTGTCTGAGCATGCAAAACTGTTGAACACTCCAACCCATAAAACTTACTAAGTCAAATCTTAAAAAGTACTGATCTTTGTGTCACAAAGTTACCACTCTGTCTCTACACCAAACTAGGGCTGTCAACGAATATTTTAAATTTGAATATAAATTTCATTTGTAAAAGAAAACTGCACTACCGCCGGTGTCTGCCTTGCACGTTCTAGGGTAAGGCCTGGGCCACTGCTCCCGAAACATTATTTAGAATGTTAATTTATTATTTATTTTGCAATGTGGAGGTATGTAAATCTTTTAAAATAAATGTTGTAGATATGTCTCCGATTGAAATGGTTAGCCCTCTTATGAACATAATGCCCACAAATAGTTATTCAAATATATTCAAACCTATGCGTTTTTTTCAAAGGAATATTCTGACGTAATTTGGCCGCCATTGCTCCAAGTCAAAGATTATCGTGTCTAAACTTTGATTTGTTGTTATTCTTTTAAAACGTTTTACTTCCAACCACATTTTCATGATTCCATTACCATTTCATAAGTATCTTTGATATTAACTTTAAATTAAACAATTCAACTAACAAAATAAGAGACCACATCGCTATTAAAAGTATTTATAAGGAACTGTTTTACCAAGGGTAAAGGGTGCTGTTAAGTGTTTATCATAGACTGTATATGAATGGACAAAGCAGCCGGTTTGGCGAAGTGCTGAAAATGCAGAAGTGCCTTAAACCTGCATTCTATCTGAATTCCAGCAGGGGGCGACGTGCAGTTGCAAAACTTGATTTATTCCCTCAGTAAACATTTTCATAATGAGTTTATGATGTTAATTTCTTGAATTATGGTCTCATTAATTTTAATATCGGCAATAAAGTGGGGGGTGTTTTAGGGAGTGGCTATGCTGTGATTGGCAGTGTGTAACGCATGTCCCTCACTCCTCCCTCTCATCTAAAATCGTCACATCCGGAATCAGGATGGCTGCACCCGCAACAACAAACTCGACGACTCATATCAGGTCTCCTCACAAACCTAACCCACTAATTTTACAGTCAATGGTGTATATAATGGTAGCCATGAGTAACACTCTGTTGAGCTTTAATTAAATATAATCTTTTTGGTTGCCTCAAGCACCATAAAAGGTTTTTAGGGCTTCCCCCTGAAAGGTCAATATTCAAATCCTTTTATTCAGTCAGAGTGAGTGAGTAAAATCATTCCACTACGCCCCTGCAGAACCAGACCCTTGGTAAAACATTAAATAACACAAAATTCCTTTCACCTCCATCTGCTTGGCCAAATGCCATTAGGGGTAAGTTAGGATATATGTATTTCAGTTAGTTGAACTGGTGAACTGACCCTTTATCATGACAAAGTACAAAAGACCACGCCTGAAGGTTTATTCCTGACTTTGTGACTAGTCGTTTTACAAAATAAAGTCGAGGTCTGCTTACTAGCTTTTTCCAGAGCTTTCAACAACATTTTACTGTCTCCACCTGTAAATGAAGTTTAACAACTTTATTCATGGAGTTGTCCCATATAAGTTCCATACTTGAGATACCTCAGCACAACTGAGCCAACAACTCAATTTTCTGCTGAAAAACGTGAGGTGCAGTTGAAAAATTTGAAATGTTATGTCATCAACTGTTTTTCTGAAAATGTAGGGATTAAAATGAAACTGTAGAAACAGTCAAAAGAAAAGGCATCAGACCCAAATTAAGCTCATACCTAAAATAATCAAATTGATAATTGTAATTATAAGTTAAAGTGTTAAATTTTTTTAATTTTTTTATTTTAAATGGTTAGATTATAAGCACATTGAGCTAAAACCAGAGGAACTCATTTCAGAGGAGAATAGGCATATACAATGAGGTGGTGTAAAAAAAAAAAATCAGATGACTTCTGTTGATTTTTTTGGCTAATTTAACATTCCAGTTACTCAAAGTTCTACAAATGATGAAAACTCCAACAAAATGGGTTCCTCAAAACACGACCACTACAGAGTCAATGATCACATAAACCTATAGGTTAGTTTTCATGCAACACAGAAGTAAAGTGGCTCACAGAACAAAGAGCAAGAGTAGGGTAAGCGAGGTTAGGAAGGGGAGTGGGGTTTGGGGAAGGAGGGGGGATCTGGGAATGCCACAAAAGAACACAAAGTATCACAGATGGAGGACGGCAAGGACAAGGAGCGCTTCCACCTTCAGGTTTTCCAGGTCTTTCTCGTATTTCAGCCGTAGAGTCGTAATATCTCCCTGCTCTTCGCGCCGTCTCATCTCTTGGGTCATGACTGAGACTTGGATGACCAGCTCTTGAATGCGCTCCTTCAAGGTGGATGTTTGGGCCAAGGCATGATGCAGTGGTCTATCCTCGTCAGGCTTTGCCGGACTCATCATGCTTCTCAGCTCTTCCAGTTCCCAGTCAAACCTCTCCATGAGGTCTGTCCTTTCCATCTCGTGCTTCTTCTTCAGATTCTCCATGCAGTTTGTCAGCAAGTCAATCTCTTTCACATTTTCTTCTGAACAGACACGCAGTGTTTCACTGGCCACAGCGATTTCCTGCCTCAACTTTTTAGCTTCCTGTTCGTAGCTGTCTTTGACCTCTTGTAGTTCCTTCCTATGTCTGGCTATCATGTCATGCTCAGTGTTATTGTCCAATGAGTCTATGGGCTCCCCATTGGACTGGATCAAAGTTTTTGGCCCTTCTGCAATTTTCAAAGAAGTCTCAGATAGTTGATTCTGAAGATCTGACAGTTTGGACTCAAGATCTCTCGTGACTTCTCTCAATTTAGGACAATTTAAACAATCCAAGCTACCAATCTGGACTTCTCTTTGTTTTTGCTTTAATTCTTTTTCATGTTGTACTTTCAGCCTAGTGATTACATAAGACATGTAGGCTTCTTTAAGAGCATCAAACAGATGTTCAGAGGACTGTTTCAGTTCTTGACCAAAATCAAAGCTTGTTAGAGCCAAAGACACAAGCTGGTCATCTTTGGCCAACTTCACACTGGATGCAATCTGTTTCAAACCATTTGATCTTGCCTCCAAGGTCTCAATTAACTCTTTAAGAATGAGATAATTTGTTTCATTATCAAGCCATCTGTAAATGTCTGCAAAATCTTGCTCTGTCACAACCTCTCTCTCAACTTCTGCTTGTGGACAAGTTCTCCTAATCAAGAGCATTAAGTGCTTCTGTGCCATCATCTGTTGTGCCACATGTCTTTCACAGCTGTGTCGGTTTTCCTCGGTTTTAGATGATCCCAACAGCTGGCTCCAGAACTCTCCCTCAATTACCAACCTCATGTCTGACTGACTCACACAGAGTGGCTCTTCTTTTGAATAACCAAATAAAGTGCTTTTTAAATCACTGAGCATTTTCTCTACATTGACATCTACCTTTGCCAACATCTCTAAAACCTGATTAATCGCCTCGGACCTCATCTCAATCTCTTCTACTACTTGCTTTATAAGTCCTTTATCATTAACATGCTTCGCTCCTGCCTCAACACACGCGCCAAGTGTCCTTTCAACACTGGCTGTCTTTATTTCTAACTTCTCTTGTGACTTTCTTATTTTGTTTTCTGCTTCCCTTAGCTTCTCTCTACTGACTTTCTCAGATTCCTGGTTAAGTGTGATATGTTCACTGTTCCTGACTTCTAGTTCCAAACAGCGCTGCTCTGTAGACTGTAGGTTTGCCTCCATCTCAAATAATTTTGCTTGTGAGGCTTCAAGTAGCTCTTTTAGTTGCTCTTTATCTCGGTGTAACTCATTGTCCACATAATCTGTGTGAAAGCCTAGACCTTTCAGCGTGGCCTCTTTCAACTGCAGCTTCTTCTCAGTATCTTTTAGGCTGTTTCCAAGCTCCTCTAATGTAATTAGAGCTTCATGAAGCCTCAAGGATTTCTCATTCAGCTCCCTCTCGTAGTACTCCCTGTCTATAGCGTTGGCCTCGTTTTCAACCAGCTCAGCCTTCAGTCTTTTCATCTCTTCCATGACCAGGTGATGCTGTTTTTCACCTTGCTGGTTGATCAGCTCAACTTTTAGTCTGTCAATTTCTCTATCAGCCTCAGTCAGTTGATTCACTATCTCCTGACAACGTTGCTTCAATGCCCCGTTTTCACTAGTTAAAAGTTTAACCCTGTGAGAGAGCATTGCATTTGACACCTCATTCATCTCCGAATGGTTTTCAATTTCTGAGAGCGGGCCGTAGGGGCTTTTTAGGCTTTCACAAGTTTGCTTCTGAACCTTCCCCCAAATCCTCCATGGTTAGAAGACGGGCTTCGTACTCACGGATGCTTTCTCCTGCCCTGGCTAAACTCTTTTTCAATGTTTCATTTTCTATCTCCTGCTGGTAATTCCAGGTCTCCAAAAGCTTCTGAAGTTGATGTTTCTCTACCCTCTCTTGATGGAATTTCAATAATTTTGCAAGCTCCTTTAGGGACAGAGGTTGACCAGCTATCAACTCTTCAAGTTCTTGAATTGACTCCGTACTGTCCTGGAGCAGGAAGCTAACTGTTTTTTGGACAGCTTCAGTGGGAGGGTCTTCCGGAATGGATAGATTTGGGGTTTCAGAAAAGTAAGGTTCCTTGATGGGGAGGTGAGAAAGCGAAAGGCCAAGCTGTGCCTGCATATTGCGCTTTTTCAGCTCCTGCAGCTTTAGGAGCTCTCTGGTCTCCTGGTACTTCTTTGTTAAACTCTGTGCTTGAGAACTAACCAGTTCGGGCCTCTTCGTCTGGGGCGTCACATCAGCCTCCAGACCCAAAGGGTGCTCCAGCTTGGAAAAGGGGACCAGACAGTTGGTTAACACACAGCAGGGGAGACACAAAGCTTGCTAATAATTTTCAACGTTAACTACCAATAATTTTCATCATTGAAAAAGTGACATTACAAAATGATTTCCCATATAATCACAAATTAGGTAAATTAACAGTGGATCAAAACAAAGTCCTTACGTTTCAATGGTTTGAATTCAAAGCAAATGAAAGAGATTAAATGGCCAGGGTTAGTTAACCACAACAAAGCATGCACATTAAATGGTTAAAGTTTTTCACGTGGTAAGTAATGCGATATTAGTTTCAGCTAGATGGTTTACTCAGGGATGGAAGGCATATCAGGTCCTTAAAACACATTTTCTTCATTCTCTGGTCCAAGCTCATGTCTTGCATCAAAACAATTGTTTTCTGAGTGCCGATAGTGCGTATTATCGGACTAAAACCTAATGTCATTTATATTCACCCAATGTCCATTTATATTTTCAAACTTTTCAAGAATTCATTGTAAGTCACTTAACTATTCTATTTCTCAAACAAAAACCAAGACAATTGCATACACTATAATATAAAAATCACAGCAAAACTTAACCGTAACTAACTGAATCATCTATAAAAGTAATCATTCAGCCTCAAAACCATCTACACACAAGCACAGACATTCCATCAAACATATTTAACAATATTTGTTAAAAGAACAACAAATGGTCTGTAGCAGTTAATAGATGAGAATCTGGCATCCATGCAAATAATTAGAAAACAAGCAAAGAAGTTATCATTCATACATGTTGAGCCAAACATTTTAGCAAGTAAAGCTAACGTGCCAGTGACCATGGAGGGTACAATCACTCTAAATTTAAAAAAATACAGTGATCAACTATTTTCAGCCAAGCTGCAAGAATTACAGCTGCAAAAATGAATCAATTAGTTGTCAACAATTAAATGAATCAGCAACTATTCTGAAAATCGATTAATCAGTTTGAGTCATTCAAAAACTCTCGGATTCCAGCTTCCAGCTTGGATTTCTAGTTTCTTCACTCCTCTATGACAGTAAACTGAATATCTTTGAGTTGAGGACAAAACAAGACCTTTGAGGATGTCATTGGACATTTTTAGCGCCAATCTCTGATCTTTTATAGACCAAACAACTAACCAATTTATGACAGATTAATCGACAATGGAAATGTTTTAGTTTTTTTTTAACATTAATATGGGTTCCCCCAGCCTGCCTATGGTCCCCCAGTAGCTAGAAATGGTGATAGGCGTAACCTGAGCCCTGGGTATCCTGCTCTGCTGGGCCAATCTGGAAGTGGTTATCTCCTTTTCTCTGTGTTGCCAGAGAATTTGGCCCACCCATGAGAGAGAGACATCATGGCTTTCAAACGTACAAAGTGGCAGTTGGTCAAGGCCACACCCCCAGCCTCCACCTTGCCCCCACCCTCTTTGCTCCTCAAAAACTACAGACTCAGAAATGGCACATACTAAGGAAATCTCATTGTGGGACTGGCTCTAGTGGCTGGAATTCTGCACCAAAACCAAATTTTGGGAAAGAGACTTCAGATACGGTATTAGGGGACCACTGAGGTCTATGTAAAAGAGACTTCAGATACAGTATTAGGGGACCACTAAGGTCTATATAAAAGAGACTTCAGATACAGTATTAGGGGACCACTAAGGTCTATGTAAAAGAGACTTCAGATATGGTATTAGGGGACCAGTAATGTCTATGTAAAAGAGACTTCAGATATGGTATTAGGGGACCACTAAGGTCTATATAAAAGCATCCAAAAAGCACCATGTCATGGGACCTTTAAACATTTCTAAATGTAAGAACCTAAAATAGAAACAAATGTGCGTGATTCTTCATGTACAGAAAGAAAGTCAAACAGCCTTTTATATGTGATCAACGATCACACTTGGAAAAGACACATTTTGTTGGAGATGTGGAAAAGCACGAGAGATCACTTTGTCAAAGCTTAAAAAATAAAATAAAAAATGGCTTCATGGAGAGAGTGTACTTAACAGACAGTAGACAGTAGTTTCTATTTGGAGATAAACGACAGTCATGTTAATGATTACAGTAGAAAATTGTCATGTTTTGCAGTGTTTATCATGAATGAGGTTCCCTACCGGTTCCTTTATTCCTGGTCTCTTCTTCTCTACTACTTCTTGCCTTTTTCACAGATTACTTGGTTTGTCTGCCCACCTAGTGTTTTGGAGAATACGGCAACGAACAATACGTTAAGCGTGCGCCACCTACGGAGGCCCACGCACGGTGTCGCGGTAAAAAGTCAAAATATTGCAACACATTTTTGCTTGAGTAAGGTGGAAAAGTTGGTGCATCATTAAAAACAAAATGTTACTAAGCGCAATGGAAACATTGTTCCTTGCAGTGTTCTCAGCAAGGTGCTTGAAACAGAGAAAATGTCCCCTGGACAAAACGAGATTAACGACGGAATAAAGTTACCCTTTTGTGAACAATTTTAAGTGACGGTAAAGGTAAGTACACTAGGCAAGCAAGAGAATGTACATCTTGACTATTATTTTGTTCTTGAGAACGCGATCTGACCTATATATAGGAAGTGAACCAAAATAACAGTGCATTTACTAGACTGCATTTAAGTTAATCCAACCTTCTCTCCTACAATTCTGTCTGTCTTTCTTTCTCTCTATCTCTCACCCCCAACCGGTTGAGGCAGACGACCGCCCACTCTGAGCCATGGTTGTGCTCGAGGTTTCTGCCACTTAAAAGGCATTTTTTCCTTGCCTCTGTGGCCTAGTGCTTGCTCTTGGAGGGAATTGTTGGATTTCTGTAAATAACATTACAGAGTACGGTCTAGACCTGCTCTTTTATGGAAAACGCAGTGAAATAACTGTTGTGATGTAGCGCTATATAAATAAAATAAAACTGAACCTTGCACACAATTTACGTTTGAATGATTCAAGGGTACAATAACTTTCAAAACCATGAATACTACTACTACTACTAAAAATATAGCCGATTCGCGGGTTCAAACCTTTTCTCTCAATAGCGACTTCAAATTGCATTTGAAGTACACCCAGGTGTTCAATTTGAATGAAACTTTCAGGGCGTGGTTCAGGTACTTTTGTGATGATTGGATGATGAATATGTGATTTATAGTCAAATGTGTGTAATGCCACTCACCTATCTTGTGCTTGTAGCGCCCCCTAGTGGTGTATGTATATAAAACTGTCTGGGTTTATCTGGGGCACATATCTAAGTTTTGTGATGATTGGCTTTACGGCTGCTGATTTGTGTTAATTCATGTCCAGAGCCAGGCCCCTTTCAAAGTTCATTGGTCAACAATGTGAATAGTACTTGAGATATGGACACGCTTTATACAAGTTTTAATAAGCTTGATCCATTGATCATTCACTGAAAATTTGGTGGGCAATCGGAGCTACGGTGTAGGAGGAGATCTCAAAAATGTGTTTTTCAAACAAATTCAAAATGGGGAAAAAAAAAAACTAGGCGGACCTTGATGGTCCTTGAGCCTTTTCGGGAGAGCACATTAAGCTGCACCTAAGTGAGAAATTTCAAGTCAATCGGACTAACTTTGTGGAGGGGCGTGGCCTTTCACAGTTTGCATTTTGAAACCTTAATTACAGTGCCACCATGTGGCCAATTGGGTTTCTATTTCTATAGAAGCACATGCCCACCATTTCCAGTTATTCCCCCAAGTTTCATGTTTCTAGCTCATTCTATCAAGAATTTATATTTTTATTAATCCCATCAAGAAAAATGTTTTCACTCTGTTAGAAGACGCATTATGCACGGGCCTGAAATAGACATGCTCAGTACCTATGCATGCACTAATGGAGAGATGTCAGAGTGAGGGGGCTGCAGCTGTCAATGGACAGGCACCCCGAGCAGTTGGGGATTCGGTGTCTTGCTCAAGAGCACCTTGGCAGTGCCCAGGGGGTAAACTGGCACCTCTCCAGCTACCAGTCTACCACCATACTTTGGTCCGTATGGGGGACTTATACCAGTGGCCCTCTGGTTCCCAACCCAACTCCCTAGAGACTGAGCTACTGCTGTTCACATTGTTTGCCTTCTTCTCAAATACCAGGAAAGTATCATTAAGTTTCACTAGACTGTTTCCACAGCCTGGCATTTGTTTACAATGTTTGGTGCACTTGACAGTAAGTGAAGACTAACCTAACCAATTGAAAAACGAAACCATGTCGGACGCCTCCCATGCCCTTAAGCACACCAAGTCCAACAATCTAAAGGTGTAAAAGCGCCCTAAATCTCTTTGTAAAACACGAGGGGCGGGCAACAGTTTTGGTGTAGGAAGGGACTCACTTGCACTAACATGCATGCACAGCCACTTCATCTTTACATAGCAAATAGTTCGCTGCAGAATTAATGCTCAAAAGCTCATATGTAGAACCTTTACTTTTTTTTGTAGCAATTCTCTTTTTCTTGTACAGTGAAATAAACCTCAGAAAGTCACATCATCAACCACACAACTTGAGTTCCTTGGTCCAAAATGAACTGCTAGCATGAGTTCATATATGACACAAAGATAAGAGATTAACTAGTAGAAGCCAATGTAGTAATAAGATGTGAATGTTTTTTTGTTTTGTTTTTACATGCAATGAACTCATGCAAAGGCACATATCTGTAGCCATTGTGTTGCTTTGATGTCAGTTTGTTTGATGTTTTCTTACATTAAAATAAAACATGCAAAGAATGTTACAAAATGGAGGTGAAAACACTGCTCAATTGACAAATTGCAGGAAATCTACAACAGGATGTCCCATCATAGCAGAGTAACAACAGCAATGCAGCTGCACTTTGAGACTAGAACTCACCGGAGAAATGTAACCTGTCCGGATGTCCTGCTCTCTTTCCAGAGCAATTCTCAGCTGGAGCTCCAGATCCTGCTTGTGCTTGTTTGAGTCAAGGAGCTGCTGGTGACAGCTCTCCAACTGTGCCTTCAGGTCCTCTATCTGCAGGAGCAACAGGGGAATATTTTGTATAGTTAATAATTTAAAAAGTATCAACAATGTGAAATATTAAAGGCAGGTTGATAAGCCAGTTTGTGATTGGTTCCCGCAAAATTGTGAACTGAACTGAAGCAGGAGAATTAAACTTGATAAAAGAAAATTTAGTCACATTATGAGAGACTCAACTTCATTTTAGACCATGTACTGCTTATTGTTACCCTGGTTTGCAATTTGCTGTGTGTGCACTTACTGAAGTTGATATTAAATAAACAGACTAAACATACCCCTTGTTTGTAATTCTCCAGTAGCTGCTCCAGCTCAACAGCCTCTCTGGATTGCACTGTGGCGGGCAGAGGCACCCTCCTCTCCTCCCGTATGGGTGTCTTCTCAACCTGTTGCCAGTGTTGTTCAATCACCTCCTCCACCCTCTGCTGCCTCTCCAAAGATGTGGGAGCTAATGAATCGGTTTGTTCGACTCCCTCTCCACTCTCACAGTCTGTCCTTCCTACTTCTTTAACGGGTGTTTGCTCCACTGGTGAGCTAGTCACAGACTCATACCTTTTCCGCCTCTCCTCTCTTCTCCGACTGCGTTCCAGCTCTACCAGGTCTAGCTGGAGACTCTCGGCCTCTTGAGCCCGCTGCTGAGCCAGAGCCTGAGCAATGGGTCTAAACTCTGCCCAGTCGAAGGTCTTAGAACGGCCTTCTCTTCTGCGGTCACGTGCCCGGCTCTTTATGACACCTGGAGTGGATTCTCTCTCCACAGATGAAGCCTCAGAGGATAGAGAGTCCTGCGTGATGTCTGGCCTAAGCAGACCCTCTAAAGGAGAGGAGCCATGATCCTCAGTTGAGCTGAAAGGCAATAACAAATGCAGGCAATTAAGTTTTAGCTTCAAAATGCTCACTGTCCATGTCCTAAAAGATGGTCTCGATATCACAGACTCCAACCCCAATGTCCACAGGATAAGGTGTGTTGCACCTGCCAGAGACAATCTGCTGCCATAATGGCATTGGGCTGAAGTCCAGCAGTGGCTCTTTTCCACTCAACTTTGTTTGCCCTGTCTATTTTTGCTGGGGAATTTACTTTTGAATGCAGAGCTTAAAATAACGCTTGACTGGGGCCTGTAATCCCTCTGTTCTGGCAAGCAGAACGCCTTATGCAGTTATCCCAACAGGCAAGTGAAAAATAAATGTAGTCCTGTGAGCGAGAGCCGCAGCTCAGCGACTCGTTCAGCAAGCTTACCTAGAAGTACAAAAATGCCAGCAACAGCCGAGAGGCAGTGGGGAAACAGCATATAGAGCCAGAACATTTCCACATATAACTTAATGTTGTGGCCCTTTACGATGTTTCCCCGCTGCCTCTCTGCCGTTGCTGGCCCCCAGCAGCTCACTTAGTTGAGTGTACTAAGGCTATATCCGGCTGGGGTTCAGTTTGATTCCGATCAGTGAGGTAAAATCACTTTTATTGAAGTGTGGTGGCTTTGAGCTGAGCATATAATGGCTGTTTCTTTTCAAGTCTAACATTAACTCTGTAAATTAAGGGTTTGATTGACCAAACTACAATTGGTAATTGTTAGAACAGATGAAAGACTAACCCAAGACTTTTGTGGTGACTTTATTTTATTTCGGTCATTTGAATAAAGAGTGCTTTGATGAGTGAACAAGGGAATTAAACTAATCTTAGTCCGGTGAAAGAGAGAAACTTGAATTCAGAATGTGCCTGGTTGCATTTTTATGTTAAATAAGGAAAATGGGTCTAAGAATATTTCCTTTTTGACATTTAGTGAGTTTATATCAGCAATCGCTAGTTCCATTAGGACCAATACCTCACAACATAAAAACACCCATCTGCAGGGCCCGGATCCCCACTGACATTGACTCTCAAAAAATAAAAATGTAAAGACAGGCCCTTATTTGCCACATAAATAATCATAACATGGAAGGTGTAGAGTAAGTAACAACACAGTTGGAGAAATTTATTTGATTTTTACCATTTTTTTTTATTTATTAAAACTAACATCATAAAAAGTATGATCTTTTTTTTTTTTTTTTTTAACA
Source organism: Percina caprodes (assembly GCA_013375575.1). Taxonomy (NCBI): domain Eukaryota; kingdom Metazoa; phylum Chordata; class Actinopteri; order Perciformes; family Percidae; genus Percina; species Percina caprodes. The sequence continues at coordinate 121,922 of JABXJD010000613.1, read as the reverse complement.
ATAACAGAGCTATCCTTGACCCATCTTCTGGGGTGTTTTCTCAGCAACATATAAAACAAAAACAGCTCCTTATAAAAAAACATACACGTTACACTTACGTTACGTTCTGGCTGAAATGGGCTTGTGAAGGAATATTGTAAGAGGGCTCACTTACTTTAATCATGTTCATAAAACCTGCATTTTCTAACAGAGTAGGGTCTCCTATCTGCGAATATAAATGTACCAATCGCCATAGTGATGTTTTTTTGCCCTGTTTGAATGAGTTGGAAATTGATGCTTAAATGATGCGGTGATACAGGGCTCAACATTAAGGCTTGTTCGCTTGTCAGGGAGAAGTGGATTTTTTGTAGTGAAAGTGGAAGAGAAATTTACTTGTTAAAACTCAAAACTAAAAGCAGCATAAAAGCACGGCGGAACCAGCAACTGTAAAGTAGCTACACCTTTTAAAGGATCTCTTGTTAAATCAGCCTCGGTCGAGTAGAAAGTGAAATTGTAGAGGAAAAAAAAAAAAGTTAACACCAACATTTAGTGGCAAAATCCATTGTCATGTCTACAAAATTAGTTTAGATATAGTATAAGTTCAAATTCAAGTCACCACTATGTCTGGTGATACACTGCACACCGGTGTGCAAAGTATTTCTTTGTATTATCTGGAGATATTTTCTTGTTGGAGAGAAAATCTATTGTAGGGACACATCTGTTTCTACTGTTTCAACTGAACTGTATTAATGTTGATAGTGTGTGTATGCTTTCAATGGTTTGTTCAAATTCTGCATTAGCAAAACAAAAACAAAAAAATTATAAAATGAGAAATCTTTACCCGGACAAGTGACTTTTGTGTATGGACAAGTGAAACGTAAATGTAGTGCCTCAAAAAGTTAATGTCAAGCCCTGACGGTGATAGTATTCCCACTGGTGTAGCCTATTCTCGTGTAGCAGATGCGATATACTGTTGTTTTTTCCCCCACCACCCTCTTGCCATCACTGTCATACCTTACAGGGAAACCAAAGTGGCTCCAAACACCAGACTTGTTGGTTATTGGAGAATCTTCTAATTCTGGTCTGGTACTAATTGCATTCACGTTACTAGCCATTTAGCAACGAGCTAGTTCAGCATAGCATGCTTGACTGGAGTAAGTGTTTTTTTTTGGGAACAGTATGTTGCCTGTTGAGTGCACAGAGAACATTATATTTCACACAATTTAACCTTATATTTTTCTGAATGAAATAGGATTCGTCCAACGAATTGTTAAATTTGTAATGCTTATACTAGATAGATAAAGGCTTTATTAATAGCCCTATTTATATTTATTAAGTATTGGACATCTTATCCTGGCTGAAAAGGCTTAATGTCAAGCCCTGGAATGTATATATCACCTATTAATAATAATAATTTATTTAAAAATTGAAAATCTTAGTATTGAATGCTGCCTTTATTAGTTATTGATTTAATCTTAACATACACATACTAAAACTAGTTTCTCTTTTGTTTATGACACTTCTCCAAAGTCTATAAAAGAGAGGGACCATTTCAACCATAAATGAGCTGTACATTTTTCCCCCAATATGCTTGAAAAACACCAAAAAAATGTTGCAAAGAGTAGTAGTAGACTGTGAGGACGTGACAGAGCTGTGACGCCGTATGCGGAGCCGTAACACAACATGATGCACAGTGCTAATGGGTTAATCATATTTCCAGCTTAAACCAGAGGCTGAATTATTTGTCATTATGATTAAGAAATGTGTGCAGTAGTGCTGACATAGTTGTACTGACCTTGCCACATCAGGGGCAGAGGAGGGTCTGACGTTCTTCATGACTGCCTGGATCCAGTTCCTGCGTATTCCTGCTGTCATGGCCGACAGAGTGTGCACTCCCTCGTGAGTCTAAACATTTAAAAGCACCGTTAAATATAAACCCTGTTGTATTGTAATACAACTGACCTGCATTAAATAATTCTTCATTTTAAAAGTTCAGTTTTTGTTTAGAGGGTGTTTTGACAGTGTATACAATAAGATTATATACCTTTGGCTACTTTGCCATTTTGTTGCATTAGCAATCCGTTTAGGGCCATTGTGGAACTGCTTTATTTGATTTTTTTTATTAATATGCTAAAATACTTATATATTTTATATTTGAACAATTGTCCAAAAATCTGGTTATTTTATCTTTCCCTTCTGGAGAATCTGTGTTGGCCAATAACTACGGAGGTGAACCTAAGTGGGTTCCTAAGCTAGCATTAATGGGATCTTAGAGTTAGGCTGTGCCGGAATCTCTCGGTAAAAAGGCCACCCCGGGGGGGCGCTGCTGACGGGCACGGTGCTCTCAGCCTTCTGCAGAAGCTCCGACTGCTGTCTGTCCACGCTGCGGGCTGCGCTGCCGTTGATCACTATTAAACTGAGACAGTTTCATAACCTGTGAAAACATCTCGTTGTCGCGTTAAATAGTTGTTAAATCCTATGTTTTGGAACAGTTGCTTTTAACACCTGAGCCATACAATAGTATGCATGAACACCACATGCCACCGGCATTGCCCAGACTCCCTGAACAAGCGGGTTAGATTTGCAATTAATCTGTGACATACATTCATGCTGAACTATAGAGGGGATCCCTTCCACTACTACTGTATAGTTAACATTACTGACAAACAAACCCCGCTTCATATGTGACCCCCCCAAAAGGCCTGAAAACCCTGCATGCTGTTGGGCCAATGATGGGTTAATATTCTGTCATAGTCCCAGATAACATTGTTATATCTAGTCAAATGAAAGCGTGAAGAATATATCAAGAACATTTTATAGGAAAAAACATCACAACCTTTATGAGAAGGCAAAGCTTCTTACATGTATTTGGAAACCATAGTTTCGTTGAGCCTGGTATTCAGTTACATTGTAGCAAGTAGACAGGTCCATCTCACCGTCCAGGTCAGAGGCCTGAGGTAAGACAAAGATGAGACACAGGGGAGACACATGAAATAAAAGTGTTTAACATAAAAAAGGTATTAAGATAAAATAATATGCTTACCTCTTCTGCAATCGAATCCTTGTAGTATCTTAGGCTGTGATCCGTCAAAACAAACCAATATTTCTTCCACTACAACATGTACACAAAAAGACAAAGAGTTCTGTAAAGCAGCCACTCATGTCCACAGAGCATAGTTAATATAATGAGAGAGAGAGAGAGAGAGAGAGAGATATATATATATATATATATATATATAGAAGTAGTAGTCACATATTGAATGTCCAGTCAGTCAATAAAACCTGCTCTATAATAGCTCAGATTTTGCCCTGTATATCATATTAAGATGTATTTTAAAGCCTTCAGGCTCCACCCTAGTCTTTTAAATAAATTGAAGATACTACATCAAAGTGTGACCACACCCCTGTAAAGGCCATGGAATGTTAGACATTCAAGAGGGTTTTAGGTGGATAGTGCAGATGTTGTTTGAACTGACTTTTGACTTTCTTTGAAATTACTTTCTTTTTCATAAAGAAACTTCCTAAAAATGTCAAAACTAAATTTATATGCATTGCATTGTCAATGTCTGGATGATTTGAAGGAAGACACAGATTTTCCTTGAACAAAAAAATGATTTATTTCACTGTATTTGGCAATAAGATAACATTTTAATTTTATCTTTTTTATTACTACTTTTAACAGACAAAGGCAGATTAATAGTTCATTAAGTACCTGGCTTTGCTCATCCAGCTTTACCATCCAACCTTTCTTGAAGTTTAATAAATCCGGCTAGAAAAAAAAATATTTGAAAAATATTAACAAAAACAAAACATCTGCAGTCGGAAATAGTACAGAAAAAAAAACTTTGGGTGTTAAATAACATGCAATATGACATCAGAAGTAGGGGTGGGGAAAAAAAATTAATAAATACAGCATAGTATCGCGATATTTTTAGCAATACTGTATTAATACACAGTTGCCAAGTATGGATCTTTTTTTATATACAGTATGCGTTGGTCAGTTTGTCAGCTTGACAATCCCATTTTGTAGCAATAAAACTGAAGTGAAATGAACAAACAGAGAAATGTATTTTTTCTTAGATAAAACAGATGACAAAGTTTCCTTTCGGGGACATCATTTGAAATTGGGAAAAATCAGAAATTGAAAAAAAGGTAATAGATTGCAATATATTGCAGAATATTGCAATATGTTCAATAAATCTCAATAATACTGTATCGTGACAATATCTTATCGGGAGGCATCTGGTGAGTCCCACCCCTAATCAGAAGCAATCAAATACAAACCATTTTCCTTTCTGAAACTGTTGCAGTAGATTATTGCAAAATAAAGCAGGCCACAATTTAGCCTGAAAAGCAGCCTGAAACAATTCCTAAATGACATACTGTATGCAATATGTACAATTCAAGTACAAAATCATATTGTCCTTCTAAAAAAAAATTAAGAGCAGAAAAAACACATGCTCACTCAGTCAGCTGAGGGTAGAAGTTGACCCTACCAATGGATCAAAGACAAATTTAGAAGATACAATGTGATATTGTCTAAATGCGGTCCACTGGCCAGGGGCAGTTTGTCAGATTTGTCCACCTGCTACTCCAGCTGACGAAGCAGAACCCAGTGCTTAATACTGTGATTCCACACAGTGAAAGAAACACACACGTGAATGGTGACCTCAGGAAGCAGTGGTTGTGATATACGCTGGTTTCTCTGGCTAACAGAAACATACACACAACACAAAATGGGTGCAATGAATACACGCAGCAGGCAAAATCTGCACACAGAGGGAGCAGAATGAGGAGGATAACCTTGAGAGTAGAGAGAGAGAGAAGAGGGCTGCACTGCCCCTCGCAGCATGGAGGTTTGGCCTACAAGATCCAGACCCTCGCACCACCACACCATGGCCAAAAAAACATTAGGAAAAACACATAATGCTGCAGTACATACTGTATCTGTGTCTCATAAATGCTCCATTTCCTCCATTAGCAATGTCCCCAGTAAAATTTTCTGAGCAAAGCTGTCATGCCTCTCTGCCCCAATGACCCAGCAACCTTTCTCCCAGCTGAAGACATAGAACTGATCCTGACCCAGAACCCTACAGCTTAGCAGAACACGAAAGGCTTTGCTTGCGAGACCAGAGACACACTAGCCTTCAGTGGGAAATTTAATAATCAACTGTTGGTTAATGTCCAAACAATCAGAACAAATTTAAAGCCAAACATTATTATGACCTATATCAGCTGCATCTTGCTATATCCAACAATCTCCTATAAAAGTACACTAGTTTGTGTGTAGCTCATATGAAGGTTTTCTAGCAGCGTTGTGGGACACAACTAGCAGCCTGGTGTGTAGATTTTACTCTGGTGTAGAACTAAAATGATCAGTTGATTATTTGTGTGACAAAAAATGTCTCCATTTCTTAAATTTTATTTTTTTCAAGCAGAAATGCCAAAACATTACCTTTATGTACACACACACACTTAACCTAAGCTGTCACCCTTTTGACCTCACGGAGGAATATGATTAATTTAGTCTCAAATGATGTGTTCACACACACACACACACACACACACACACACACACACACACACACACACACACACACACACAGCTGTTTTACAAAAGCATGAGAAGAGTATAAACTCACCGTCATGACGGACTCAGTGGTCCTTCTGTCCAGGGACTTGGTTCTCCTCAGAGGTGGCAGGGTGGAGGGAAAATCCAGACCCTGACCCATGTCACGCCTCTGCTCCTAAACAACACACATGCAAGTTTTTCTACATTGTTTTCATACCTGGGAAATGAGTTATAATAAAAATATCCAAAAAAAATAGAACTAAAAAAAGAATGCACAGTGTTTTTTCTATGTGAAAGTCAACATATGGAACACAGAATCTAATTTGGTCGTTTGGGTGGGAATTAATGTGCAGTGGAAAAAACAACTCCTTCCTTCTTTGTCAATCCACGTGTTTTGTGAGTATCAACTCTGCACCACACTGAACCAAAAAGAAGGAAAACAAAACAAAAAATGATAACATTAGGCTAAACTAAACTTTAAATCTGTTTGTGTATCGTTTGTAAGCAACAGTAAAAATGATTGATAGCTTGTGTGTGCAAATGCAATATATAAGTCTTGGCATCTTTATCCATATGCAATATATTTATCTGTGCATGACTAACAAAGATCTAAGGCCAGAATACAAAACCTGAGTGTTTAACAGTGTTTGACTGTGGCTCTGTGCTCCTAAAGTTGGGTTAGGGTGGTTCTAGCCAAACATAGAGGGCCAGGGTGGGAAAGGGAAGCATAATCACAAAGGGAATCCCACCACAGAATGGAAAATGGAAATGAATACAGCACACGCCGCTGACCCTTGACCAACAACGAAAACAAAGACAGGACAGAGAGAGGCAAAGAAGAAGGGTGAGGGTGAAGGGAAAAGGGGAGATGCTGAGACAGAATAAAAAAAGAAACAAAACCCTCGGTGGTTGTTGCAATGCCAAGCCACATCTGTTCTGCAATGTGATGTTTAAAAACATTATTTACACATCTTTACACCATATCTTTAAAAAAAAAAAAATGTGGCATTGTTGGATCACTCACTCACTCACTCACACACACACACACACACACACACACACACACACACACACCCACAGTCCTCCACCCTCTCTGTGAAGGCCGCCTTTTCAATAACACCAGGCCCTGTCTACACACACACACACACACACACACACACACACACACACACACACACACACACACACACACACACACACACACACACACACACACACACACACACACACACACACACACACACACACACACACACACACACACACACACGAGTTAAACGAATATCAATCCATTATTTTTAATTTGTTGCTGTACATCATTTTATCCAAGCACTATATCCGTACATGGTAATTGGACTGAAAGGTATGCAGATCCGTTATGATTAGTCACGGAATGACGAATGAAGGAAGCATTTGAGGAGAAATGTTCTCACATGAGGGATCAACAATACAGACATTATGTTGCTCTTCGTATTTTCTGATGATGTTTGATTTAGTGTATGTCTAAACAATCGGCTGAATGTTTTATGATTAACTGTTATTACCCCAATGAAACTATTACCAAATTTATTTTCATCCTTTAATCACTTAGCCCTGTTTGTGTACATTTCACGGTTTAAGCTTTAAGAATTAATAAGAAATGAATGAAGAATTAAGTTTGGCAAATATAACAAGGCTTTTAGGCCCCTTCAGATATGGAACATGAAACAAAACCCACGGTTAGGTTCGTATCACGGTTTTAGGTTAACAGTTTTCGGTTGTGTACGGTTCTTGCTATTCTGCTCTGGATTGTAGATTCCATCATTCATTTCATTTTTTTTTTTTAACCAGTTTTAATCACCTGGTCTGTTTGTTTTGGAGAGGAGGAGAGCTCTGCTGATAATAACTCACGGTAGAAGCTGATAATGGCAATTGTGGTGAAGACAACAACTCCCCTGATTCCACTCTACTTTATAAATGTAATCAAACTGAGTGTGTGACCCCTAGCGAAAGAAAACGATGTTATGGATGAACACTGTTAAGGACCAACAGCAGGAGACAGAAGAAGCAGACACTGACCTCCTCTCGGGGCTGAGGACAGCCTCCCTCTCCTGCCTGTCAGGGCTCTTAAACCGGCTCCTCTTCTCAGCCTTCCTGGCCTCTGCCTCCATCCTTCGGGATCGAGGCGTGTCGTGGTGGCTGTAGGAGTGGCTGCCCCTCTGGTTGGCCGGGTGGCTGTCGGTGCTGCCGCTGGCGTCCGAATCCAGAGAGCTGACTGAGCCACTGATGTGGGAGCCGTTGGAGAGCAGAGAGCTGCCTGAAGGGAAGGGGTCACTGGGAGTAGGGGAGAGGCATCGCGGGATGCCCCCCAGACTAGAGCATGAGCCTGTCGGGGAGAGCAGGTCATTGGGGGGCTGGGGCGCAGAGCCATGCAGCACCAGGCTTCCCCGGTCAACCTCATCCCCATTCACTGAGCCTGCGTCAGAGCCTTGGGGTGCACAGTCACCTAGACAAGAAAAACAGAAGACCCCGGAGAACACTCTTGAATAAAAATCCTAAACTTTACTTTGCTGTGTTATCTTTACTGTGATACATTTTTTACCACTAACACCTCTAAAACATTCAAAATACGTATCACAATATCAGATTTTCCCTACTTTATTGGGACCATTTCTGAGGAAACATGTTGATACAGCAAGATTTAAATATTAAAGAAGATTCAAATTTGAACATGTCTGTCAGTGGCTTGAATAAGTATTTTATTTACATTGTTAGTTCATTTCCTATCTTGGTATGAACTACTATAAACACTACACAGAGTTCCTCTATACAAAAATGTTCTTTGTCCCCTAACCTGCGGGTACCAGCGGTGATCCTGGAGGCAGGTCAGCAGGAGTCCAGACAGCAGCCCCCTCAGCCTCTCTCTGGTTCAGCTCCTCCTGCCAGATAATGGAGCTTGAATCTGGAACCATCTCCGCATCTGGGATACCAGAGCCGGTCACTGCTACCTTGGCTGGACCTGGTTCCTGGACATAAAACACATGAAACAGTCAAAATCAAAGAAGCAAGAAAGGTGAAATATCACATCAAGCTGTGTCAAATACCTTTGTGTACTGTGAAAGGAGTATTACCTGGGAGGTCGTAGGCTCCACCTTGCGTTTCTTCTTCTGGTTCTGTTTGTTGGTTCGTGGGTATACCACTAGCTGTTCGCTCCACCTGGAGACAAAGGAGAGTGGGTTTGCCACTTTTGTGTGTGAACCTACTACTCTACCCACCGATCAGCAGACACATCAAGATAACTAACCCATTGATTATCTCTTTATTCTCTCCTCTGATAAAGTACTCCTGGTCCGGGGTGATGATGCACAGGGAGTTCTTCTGACCCGTCTTGGGCTCTGCGTCTATGACGTCTGTACAGTGGTTCATGTTCACTGTGCCCTGAGGCAATGTGCTTGGCTAGAGGAGACAAAACATGACATTAGTCTGTGCATTAGTTTACATAGCATAATTTAACCTTTGGATTAAAAGAAAACTGGAATGCCTAACAGGGTTTCCGCAGAAAAATTGATAGTTAAGGTGGTAGGGCTGACAACCTCAGCCTGTCAGTCAGGCAATAGGGCATAGTGAACACAGTGGTGCCTGCCTGTAACAGAATACACAGCTCTGCGTGTGTGTATATCGGTAATCTGAGATTCGCTCTCTGTCAAGATGCAGAGACGTCAGATATGCTCGCACTTATGCGCTCTCAGGTTACAAAATATGACACCATTTGATTTTAAGTTTTAATTAAAGAGAAGGAAAGCTGGCGTTTGGAATGAAAGGGAGAAAACAGGACAGAGTAACACGGCCGATATCGTTCATATACATTTTTTTTTTAATTACATAGTTAAGGCGGCAGGCGTGGCTTGCTTAGGCGGCCGCCTAAGCTGCAAAATGCTGCGGGAAACCCTGCTGAAGCAGATAACTACACATTTAAAAATAATAGTACAATTGAAAAGTAGCTTACACATAGTTCGACAAAGATTCAAAACAAAGTTGCTGCAGTGGGACCGTCTTATTCTTGCACATCTTTATGCACTACCACCACACAACATTCTTGTGTTTTTGTCTTGTTGTCTGTTAGTATTGTTGCCGTTTACTGTCTTGGTGTTAAAAAAAAGTCCTGTTGAGCACTTTTTTAACTCTTGTGGTAGGAATGTCTTATCTGTTGTACATTTTCGTTTGTCTTCTTTACTGTGGGATGCATCTTTGGCCGCTTATCCGGGGTTGGGTCGTACAAAAATGTACGAAGCAAAACCCGGATTCCCATGTTATTGTCCTTGGTGAATTAAATAGAGGTACAGACAGTTTATTAAATGTCCAACCAGAGAAGAGAATATTTTGGATCACTGTTACACAAACATGTCAGCAATGCATATCACACAGTCCCCCGCACTGCACTGGGACCCTCAGACCATGACCATGGTCCACCTGATTCCAGGCAGAAATTAAAACTTTATAAACCCGTTGTGAGGACATCTACAAAGTGGACCAGTGAAGCTGTGGCGGATCTTCAGGCATGTCTGGGCTGGACAGACTGGGGAGTTTTTAGGACTGCTATAACTATACTGTACACCACTTCGTTCAATTGCAGACGTGCAGACGTTCCTCTGGTTGCCGATAGAAGGATTCAGTGAGTGTTGCGTTGATGATGTCACAACAGTTTGTATAGTGTCAGTTAAAAATCCTGCCTACAATAAGGGGGTACCCTCTGCAGTGGAAAACCAAATGGAGAAGTGAGTTTTGTCGAGCCGTACCATTCAGTAGAAATGAGGCAAAAGTCTCTTCCAATCCCTCATTTTCATCCATTTTCAAGAGACAGGTTTTTGGGCACATTGAGACCGTACTGTATGGACACTCCATTTTTATCACCAGATCACCATGGTAACTAGGCAAATCCTTTCAAGTGTAGCACACACTGAGTGAAAAGGGGAGATGTCAGCAATGGGTTGACGGACTAAAGCTGCTTTGTGTGGGTTCAGTGAAGAAAGTAGAGGTGTGTATGTTTTGTAAACCAGATAGGACACAGATATGTTTCCCTTAGAACAGTGACAAAGCTCAATATCTATCTATCTATCTATCTATCTATCTATCTATCTATATGCTGATCTAAGATTCCTGTACGTTATGTATGTTAGGATAATTAACACATTGACATTACAACTTGGTAACTTATTGTCTCATTAAACATCAGAGCAAAGAAATCTCCTAAACTTCCTTTTCAACCATCTTTGTGTCTGCTCTAAATTCTGCAACGTTATCAGGGTTTGCTTCTACAGATGTAAATCGGGTGCTGGGTCCTGTTGCAGCTCCTTTTAAGGCCACTGAACACAGATCCAGCTTCATTAAGATCTGCCTGTAAACCCCCAGGGGCTGCCAAATATGGCAATAACACTGTGTCGCACTTTAGAACTTAAGACGCTGTGGAAGAATTTCCTCCACTAGAAAGAAACGATCATGATTGAGAATAAGTAGTCGTGTGGAACTGTGTGGAACGATGCACTGTGGAAAAACGTGGTCACATCAATAACATGGCAATATCTGATAAGAGGAGAATGGTAACATATATTCAGTAGTTTAAGTGTGGAGAAAAAGCAGAGACTATAGCATATACAGTATATTATGCACTTGAGTTATCTATTACCAGTAATAGCTATTTTTCAAAGCTTTTAACACACTTACACTAGGTTTATTAAACGTCAGGTCTTTGGAGGGAACAACTTTTTATAATCAATGATTTAATAATGTTTTTAATGAAACTTGGCTAGACCAAAGTAACCTCTCCTAACTTATTGGGACTAGAGTGCATAAGAAAGGGGGTGGAGTCGCCATTTTGTTTAATGACTAAATCCAAGAAGCTAAAAAGATAAAGATAAATGTAGCAAAATGAGCTTAATATTTAATATTCAGCTTAGTTCCTTCTCTAGAGCTACAGTATGTTCCTAAATTTCTACAGGCCACCTAAATACAGTGGAAATCTTTGATGAATTTATTTGATAAACATTGATTTAACATTCATTTTGACAACCCCCAGGACAGAGGGACTAAAAACTGTTGTGGTCTTTATAACTATGGCTTACTCAGCATGTGGCGGAAATCCCACAGAATAAGGGGCACACTCTGGATTATCTCCAAAAGGTTGAACGTTCCAAGGTTATGGCCGTTGACGTTGCTCTCTCTAAACATTCCTTCTCTGACTCTGTTAGCAATAATAATGTGCCTTGTTTGCTACTGTCGACAGGCTAACAAACACTGCATTGTCAGTAGCATCTGAATTTATATCCAACAGGGATTGCAATAAATTTGTTTTGAAAAAAATAATAAAAATAATAATAATAATAATAATAATAATTAGACAGCAGTTAGTGCTTCCATACAGGTACATGTTATCTGTTGTCCCTGTGTCCACTTAAAACCAATTCAAATACCATGACAAAATGGTTCGGCTTCCGATCTTCTACAAATTGTAAAGGTCTACTTTCAGGTATCTTACCACCGGCCCTGAAATATGTGGTCATTAAGCCACTCATAAAAAAATAAAATAAAGAACATTCTATACAGGTCACTAACGGAGCAATTATAGGCCCATATCAAATCTCCCATTTTCAAGTAAAATCAACTGTTTTGATGCCGTCCAGTCAGGTTTTTGAACACACCACAGCACCGAGACTGCTCTTGTTACGCTCAGTTCAATGACATACTCTTAAATACAGACAGTGGCAAAATTTCAGTATTAGTATTACTTGAAACTGGGATGGACTCTTTGCCACAGTACTAAACTGGTTGGAATCCTACTTAAAGAACAGGGACTACTTTGTGTCTATAGGTAATTAAACATCTGAGCAGACAAATAGAACATGCAGAGTTCCCCAAGGCTCCAATGTGGGGTGTCTTCTGTTTAACATCTAATATCTGCAGGCTCAGATGATGAAAACTACATTTAATTAGCATAATTATGCGGAAAACGAACACATTTACACAACCATATAACTTGGGGACTATGGTCCCAATACAAACTAGGGTTGGGTATTGGTTGGGTTTTTTCTAATACTGATGCTAAACTGATACTTTTAAACAGTGATGATGCCTAAATGGTGCCTGAACGAAACTTAAAAATAAATAAATAAAAAAAGTACACAAAACGACATTAAAGAATGGCTATTTATTGCCAAGACCACATGGTCAAATTGAAATTACATTTGCAAACCCTGTGTAAGTGCATTTAACAAATCAACGATTGGATGTGCTAGAATTTTCAATTAAAAAAATCAGTTTCAATCAGCAATGTTATAAACAACAGACAAAGCCAGACATCTTGGTGTAGTCATGGACTAAGACTTGAATTTCCACAGCCACATTAAGACAATTACAAAGTCAGCCTACTATCATGTAGCATGCGACTCAGAATGTAGAGAGGGTCGGCCTTTAACCACAAGATTGGCAGTTTGATCCTGGCCTCCTCTGGCCAGGTGTCAAAGCGTTGAAGTTGCTCTCCTGGCGCTGTATGTGTCCACTGCTCTTAGGATAGGTTAAACGCAGAGACTGAATTTCACTACATCGTAATGTCAGTTGTTGACAAATAAGTTTGTTGTTTTGTTTGTTAAGAATATTGCAAAGTTTAAAGGACTTATGTCTCAGAAGGATTTGGAAAAAAACAAACTTGTCCATGCTTTAATCTTTAGTAGACTCGACTACTGTAACGGTGTCTTCACAGGCCTCCTTAAAAAAATCAATTAGACAGCGGCAGCTAAATCAGTACACTGCTGCTCGAGTCCTTACTAAGACCAAGGAAGTGGATCACGTCACTCCTGTTCTAAGGGCTTTACACTAGCTTCCTGTCTCTCAAACAATTGAGAAGAATTATCTCCGACCAATCAGTAGTCTGCAGGTTTTCACGTCACCTTTTGGTATCGCCTCAGCTCGCTTGGAACCTGGACGGAAGTGATACTAAAAAAAATACTTGTTAGCTAGTGCCAGGTACTTTTTTTACATAATGGAAAAATAAAAAAGGGTGAGTCGAGCAGGTACTATGTAATGGAAAAACGCCCTTAGAATAACGTTACAGGTGATTTAACGTCACTTATTTTACATACAGTTTAACAACAAAACAAAATGCTGAGGGAACATTAATTTTGATTTTGGTTTTGAGCGGTATGCATCCCCACTAACCTGGAAAAATGAATACAGCGTTTTGGGGGAATACAACGTCTCCTGCAGCGGGGCGTCAAAGGCAGAGGGACTGCAGGGTTAGCTAACGTTAACCTCTTGTCTCATCTTTTCTCAATTACTCTTCATTGGGATGGTTAGGAGCCAAAATTGTAATCATGATTAAAAATTTCAATTAATTGCACAGCCCTACTTCATTATCTGCTCAGGACGCCATTAATCCACCATGTGCATACCATATTACAAAGAAAATATGTGTTTGCTGCTATATTTATTGTTCTGACTATCAAGTACATATCCTTTAACCCTAGCTGGTCCTGAGAGTATAAAAGCTACTGGTTGCCTAGAAACTGCCCACTACTACTCGCAACACAACAAAGGAGATATATCTGCCAAGGCTACCATTCAAACACAAATAATTGTCATGAGTTTGATTTCTACACAACTGGGCCGATTCCATATCCTCCAATTGTGTCTGCCTTCTATGGGGCTTGCTATTTTTAGCTTTGCAATGGGATATTAATAAAATAGACAACTTTCTCACAGACTGCTCTTGAGCTTTCACTCTGGTTGACATGACAGGCCATAAAACACAAAATACACTGAATTAAACTAAGAAAACAACCCTAAGGAGAGAAGTGAAATACTTTATCCTAAAAAAAAAAAAGGGATGTGTCTATGAGGTAATTCCCACGTTGAAATCTTAATGTTTTTTAATAGCAGACCATGCAATAGTAAAGTTTCCAAAGAACCTGTAAATGCAGCATGTACAAACAGTGGCGGTTCTACATTGAATTACACCCATGGTGAGACCCCGTTCAACAGGAAACTTTATTACAGACGGAATACTCGACATATTACGCAAGCTTTGCCTGCTACGGAGACAGCACCTCGGCCAGCGGTGTCGCCCGATTTGTAGAACTGTAGCGGTTTAGTATGTAATTTTTATACAATATTGTTTTTATACATTTTAAATGTGTAACACCACTTGAGTCACGATAAAACGTTGTTTAAAGTATATGGTTGAAATAGCGTTGAGTGCCTCACTGTCTAATTTTTTTCATATTTCTACTACATACTGTAAGTGAGCCAATTTAAACATATTATTATTATTATTATTATTATCTTTCCAACGGTGACATATCCCTTTAATAACAAAAATCCTTATCACTTCAAATGCCCTTTATAATGCAACATTATTGGTGTATTTACTGTTTTAATGGGCTGCAATTTTAATAAAATGTTTTAATGTTACTAAGGGTCAATGGCTTTTCACCACAAAGTGGAAAAAATTCTGGTCAATAAGAGGGTTGTCAAAGATGTGGAGCAGCTGAACCACCACTACCAAACATCATCCCTGAATGCTTTCCACAATTTGATCTTGCGCTTCACACCCAATGATGTGGTTTTCCCTTTCATGGGCATGCTTTGCAGGTAATACAATTAATACATTCAGTAACATCGTACACCACAGCTACTGCCTAACGGCTAATATGTATAACATCAAAATTGTTTTGTCACTTCATTTTGCAACTGTATTTTTGTAAGTTGTACCTTGCAGCCATGCACTACAATGAAAATGCAGACAGCAAGCAAGCCACAACATCTGCAGGACAGAGATGCTTAGCACTTGTTGGCCCTTTTGTCTACACTCTGCGGTCCAGCTTTCCCCAAACCATCTCGATTGGGTTCAGGTCCGGTTACTGTGGAGGAACAGCGCTCCATCACTCTCCTTCTTGGTCAAATAGCTCTTACACAGCCTGGAGGTGTGTTTGGGGCCATTGTCCAGTTGAAAAATAGATGGTCCAATTAAACGCAAACTGGATGGGATGACATGTTGCTGCAGGATGCTGTGGTAGCCATGCTGGTTCAGTATGCCTTCAATTTTGAATAAATCCCCAACAGCGTCACCAGCAAAGCACCCCCACACTAGCAAACCTCCTCCTCCATGCTTCACGGTGGGAACCAGGCCTGTAGAATCCATCCGGTCACCTTTTCTCCGTCGCACAAAGACACGGCGCTTGGAACCAAAGATCTCAAACTTGGACTCATCAGACCAAAGCACAGATTTCCACTGGTCTAATGTCCATTCCTTGTGTTTCTTGGCCCAAATAATGCAATTTTCCGGACTGACTGACTGACTGTCATTTTTTAAAGTAATGATGGCCACTCATTTCTCTTTACTTAGCTGATTGGTTCTTGCCATAATATGAATTCTAAAAGCTGTCCAATAGGGCTTTCGGCTGTGTATCAACCTGACTTCTGCACAAAACAACTGATGGTCCCAACTCCATTAATAAGGAAAGAAATTCCACTAATTAACCCTGACAAGTGAAACCCATTTCAGGTGACTACCTCATGAAGCTCATTGAGAGAACATCAAGGGTTTGCAGCACTATCAAAAAAGCAAAGTAGGGCTCCACGATTATGGCCAAAATGATAATCACAATTTTGATAAAAAAATTTAGATCATGATTAACTATCACGATTTGTTGATTTTAACCAAAACAAATTTTGCTGTCACATAGGCTATTTATAACTGCTGTCACATCTATATTGTGGTACATTCCTCTTATGTTGAAGTTGTACATACATACAGCTGCAACACATAAGTGTTACTATTTGTTTCTTAAAAGTACGGGATTACCAACCTAACACTCCTTCCCAAGTAGCCCCAGCACCTGCTGACAAAGCTACGATAGGCAAGGTGCCTGTAGCACAAGTATGGACAGGATCAGACAAAAGTGAACATCCCTCTTAATTATAGTGAATAGCTATTATATTTTTTGTATTACGTACAGTATATTAAGAGTGTTCTATTTATATAACCTTTTCTACAGTGAGTAAGTTGAGTAATGGAAAACATTGTAATTGTGATTTCTTCATTAGGTCTTTTGTTTCTTGGTAAAATAATTTTATAAAAATTACATGTTTTAAAAATGTACTCTTCTTCTGTTCGACACCTCAAAAGGTCCATAGTCTGCTCTGTACATGTTGTGGATGTTCTGCAAGGTGTAGTGGTTCAAAAGGTTTGGCTCTAGGACAGGAACCTGTTGCATTCGTGCAACAACCTAATAATAAAAATAAGTAACTCATTTAGAATCAATATTACTTGAGGAGATGTTACTGCAAAATGCAGATCTTGATAGATGAAGCAACATGTATTTGTTAAACTTGTATGAATAAAACAAATGTGTTCATAGAAATCATTTCTATCATAGAAATAGTTGGCCTCTATAATATAAAAAATATATTTAAAAAAATCAAGGATATGATTTGAAATTATGATACATTTTTGTATCATTAATGTATTTATTAATTAACATTCATATTTCTTGGCAACAGATGTTTTCAACTTCAGTGGGCATTGTTGAGCAATTTCTACAAGTATACCTAAATATTTAAAAAAATGGAATGGAAATAAAGTTGTTACTGTGATGTTAGAGACAGTGGGGAATTAAAACGTTACGTATGAAATACTTAAATAACTTACCACTCTGACACATCTTGCTCCAGTCTAGGTTACAAAACTGGTTCAGGTTGTTCCACCTGTGTTTCGGGATCAGACTTTGGATCAAATATGTACAGCTGAACTGAAGCCATGGTTACCAGTAGATAGATGCTAGATTGGATTTGGCTGAGGCGGGTTAGTTTTGAATCACACTAGCATGCTCATCAGGGCCCACCCTACTCTGCATTTACATGGCTAGTAGTCCTTACCTAGGTACTGCGCATGTGCAATTCCCAACAAAGATGGGATGAAGTGATATGCCTCACTCGGTAGTTACAGTGGCTTGAGAAAGTTTACACACCCGTGCTAAAGTTGATTAAAAAGAAGAATAAAAAAAACCTTTTGGAAATTTGGGCACACACCCCTATGTTAAATTCCCCATAGAGGATGGCAGATTGTTATTTTTAAAGACCAGTTATTTTTATGGATCCAGGACACTATGCATCCTGATAAAGTTCCCTTGGCCTTTGGAATTAAAATAGCCCCCCCATAATCACATACTCACCATACCTAGAAATTGGCATGGGGAACCTTCCATAGGATCATATCTCAATGAAAATCAAACCAGCTATTAAGCTAACTGAAATAAAACCATGCCAATCTCTAGGTATGGTGAAGGGTATGTGATGATGTGGGGGTTATTTTTTTTCCATACATCCATTCCAATACTTATTTTAAGGAAGAACATTTATTTATTTTATTTATTTTATAAACCATGTAAACCTGTTCTGGTACAACCTCCAAATACAATTATGAACCTGAAATGAGCATAATATTGCCAATTTAACAGACAGGAACTGCCAGTCTTCTCCTAACACTGCCATGATGGAAATACTTCAACAACAGTGGATTTTTCTGAAGCAAAGGGGTCTCTAGCTGACATCTCCTTTAAAATGTTCTCATGGTCATTGAACTTTTAACCTTAAAGCTTTCAGGGTGGTCTCACTATATGTCCATGCTTCTAGAAAATAAACTTTCTCCATGACAGCCCATGTCTCTAGCTATCTATGGACATTTTTCATTTCAATTTCCTTAGCCTTATATGAAACAGTGATGTACTTGCTAAACTATTCCTTTAACTATTTAACTATCTAATACATTACCAGCATTAGCAGAGCTGGGTGCTTGCTGTGGCAGGCCGTGTGTGTGGAATGTCTGGGTCTAGGGCATATCTGAGGTTTTCTATGTGGTTTTCAGGGCCTATGGCTCCCTTTCTCTTGCTCTCTGTGGTCCTGGGGCTGCGAGCTCACTGCAGTTCACCAAATAAGGGCATTGGAGGAGGAATGCTGCTTAGATGGGAGAGCATCTTTCCCTTTGCTGTGGTGAAAATAGTTTTGCTTTAAGACGTCACTGCTTCAGATAGCACCCTGCTGTCTACTAGGTGAAAAATTGCAGACAATGTCATAGGGCAGAACCATATGACCTAAAATTAAAATCACGATTAACTGAACATATTACCTTGATTACGATTACTTTGTTTATGGTTTATTCCACTCATATCAGCATGAATTAGCCTGGGTGGATGGGTCAAACAACACAGGACTTTAACCCCGGAGACCCTGGATGGCGTTGTTGTGGCGTTTCATTTCCCCGTTGTTGCGTGCCACAGAGGCCGCGGATTGTGTGCAATATGAGAAAGAAATTTGGTAATCATGGATCATTGTTTAGGTACATTAAACCATGTTTTTATTAATTTACATTAGTAAGCTACAGGATAGCGTCTTTGAAAACATGACCTGCGCCATGAATGCGTCATTGTAGCCTCTTATCAAAAATGGTCACTTCTGGCTCCAAAATACCAAGATGGTGATGGGAAAAATGCCAGCATGGCATTTTAGCTGGTTTGCCATGAACTCATCCAGTGTGACTTACTAACCAATATACAAATATAGGAGGTGGGGGTTAGCTCTCTGCCCTCTGGAATGTTAACAGCTGTGACTGAGTAATTTAAGTTTTATTGAGACTTATTCATATAATTTGGAGAAGAAAAAAAATATGTCATGCTTAAATAAAAAAAAAACTTTTTAAGATATCAATTTTAATAGATGACTAATGTATTCTAATCCTAAAAGGGTTAACAACATCTGCCACCAAAATTATAGCAAAAGGCTAAAGTACAGCCTTGCAATGACTGCCTGGATGATTTCTCCAGGATGTCACTGTTCCCAGCCCATAATAGTCCTGCACATTACTCCCTCTTAAAACTTCAAAATGTCATTTTTACCTACATTGCATATCCTTTTTATTTAGTATTTATTAAGTTAACTACAGAAAACATGAACTTCAATTAGCAGCAGCTGAGAGCCTTTGGCTACGGTTTGCAGAAGCCTAAACTACCTGCTCAACTGCCACGTTTTTCTCTCTGTCGTTCATATGGCAGCAGTGCCAAAGTCACGTGTGACGGATAGATTTACGAAGTCTAGTTTTCTAGGAGTCTAGTTTTCTCTCAGAACACAAAACATGCTGAAAGTCGCCAAAAATAAGCAGCCTCCCCCAGCTTCAATAGAAGGCCGAAAATAACGAAATATTTTTCTGCTTGTACCGTACGGTATGAACCTCTTTATTATAACAGGTCTGTTGATGAACAGCAATTAAATTGAGATAATGTGATGATCAAATGGGTTATATGAATGTAAACCTCAGCCTAATAATATCTCCCTCCATTAGGTCAACAATGAGGTGCTTGATGACATCAAGACCATTAATGTTTTCTTATCAGCTCAGAGGTTTTGGAGAGTTCCTATCCAACACAAAGCATTTGACCCAGTTTTCCTGCCTTGTGGAGCACATGAAAAGACCAAAGGACAATCAGGCAGACAGTTTTGGAATCACTGTTACAATGAGAGGAAAACACAACTGCACACCAGCCTGGGAGTCACTGAAAACACATTAAACAGTGGAAACACACACACACACAGACACAACTAAGTTTCCTTCCATTGTCATCACTGACAACACAATGGCTAATACACAGAGGCATGTCTGGCTATTAGAAAGTTAGCTCATTGTATTTTACAATAACTTTGGATTAGAGGTTTACCAGTTTCAAGTAAACGCACCATTAGTCCTGTCTGTGTTGTTGTCCGACAACAGCAGTGACCATAGTGCTAGTTTGTGTCTTAAACTGCAGACTTCTGTACGTCCCGCTGTTGGAATTCTGAAATACAGTCACACTTTTACACCGTTTAGCTGCCAGCATTTTAACAGTGTTTAATCCAGCTACTAGCTAACTGGGGCTGCACAATTAACGCTACGGGTTTTTTTGCAAAGCCAATCTACCGCTCCGTACACCACTGTCTGATTATGTGCCAGAGAGTTGTTCCCTGCACCGTGCAGCCTAATTTCTAGATGTACACAGTCACAGAGGACAGAGAAACGTGAGGAAAATTCAGATAGCAGTCGGTTATACCTCAGTCACCAGGTTTACCAGTAAACGCAACATTTTGTCCCGTCTGTGTTGTTTTTCAGACAACAGCAGTGACCAGTGCTAATCGGTGCTAGTTAGCTCACAGGGCCCTAGTTAGTGTCCATTAGCTCACAGGGCTCTAGTTAATGTCCATTAGCTCACAGGGCTCTATGGTGCAACTAACATTTTCCCAGGTTGCACTGGTGCACCTAATGTCCTCACATCCGTTGCCTCTCCACAAACAAAGCAATGTTGTTATATTGATATGGTTTAATTTTGCATTACATGACCCATTTCTTCTGTAAAGCAGTGCCTGTGTTTGTATCTCTCCTCTACTCTCTGCGCAGCCCCACCCCCATTCACTCACATACTGCGGTCCACACTTCTAACAAATGTCCACAGTTTTAATTATTATTAACACAGCTGTATATTGTTAAGCATGAGAGTTAAACCTGTATTTGTACCAGTGTTTCCGCTGGCAACTCTGCTATCGCGGCCGCCACGGCTAAAAACACAGGATAAGTTATTGAATGCAACTAACTTCAGTTTGTAGAGTAATAGCGTGTGAAGCGGAGCCTGCTAGACCTGGGCCAGAGATGTGACCCATGTCCAGAATATCATAGTTCATAAAAATGCAGCGCAGTGACGATACAGACATTTCATACACACGACGTGTGTAACTCTGCTGACCCAGCCGTCACTCTGTGAGTACGTCCATCGCACCCCCCCTCTCTCTTTAGCTCTTTTAATCAGTTATTGTTGAAAACAAGTAAAAGGAGCTTTCTCAGAGATTTTTTTTTTTAAATATATCCTAGGCAATTTATTTCAGAAAATTTTCATTTACATGTGTTGCAACTGTATGTATGTACAACATACAGTCTTAACGACTACTCAAGCGCTTTTACATCATACAGGATACATTCACACACATTCATACACTGTGGCCGAGGCTGCCGTACAAGGTGCCACCTGCTCATCAGATAAACACTCACAGACATTCACACTCCGATGCACAGCATCGGGGGCAACTCGGGGTTCAGTGTCTTGCCCAAGGACACTTTGACATGGGACTATGTAGCCGGCTCAAAGTCCCATATTCTGGAATACCTTAATTACCAACTGCAGCTGATGCGACAGAGCTACAGCTGCTCTATCAACTGCTTTAACATGCTCCGGCTATGTGAACATTCAACTGCTTTAACAGAATATTGCATTGTCTGTATCTTTTCACGGCAACCCTCCATAGAAATTTGTCAGCTTACTTTAAGTACCAGCAACAGGAAAAAAATATTTTACTCTATTATTATGGGTATTATCATGGTTAAACTTTGAAATTAATCCGCTGTTCACATGCATTCCAAACGGATCAACTATGGTCCGTTACACCACTAGTCAAAAACTGGCGTGTAGCTCATTTAGAAGAACCTAACTGTAGAAGTTTCTTCATTACAACACATTCAAAAGAAAAGGCCAGGGTGTTTCTGGCAATCAGGCTGGTAGTGTGTGGTCCCCACTGTTTACACACACTAGCAGTCTAATCTCCAGCCTGATCAGCCGTATGGGTTTGGTCACCCGTGTCACTACCACCATAAACAGAGGCTTACATTGGGCACCAAGAGTTGACTTCCTAGCCCTTACCTCTGTGCTTCTCAGACCTTTTTCACTGCACATTGGTTATTGAGTAATCTCTTTAAAACATATGGCTATGAGGGTGCTATCAGATTCAAATTGCAACATATTTTGCATTTTATATGTGAAATGATTTCTGCAGCACTTGTTCCGCTCTTTTAGAAAACCCTACTTATCTCTATTGCCCCTCTATGAACTAGATGGGAATCGGTCTAGTAAGGTAGCACTTTTTAACACTGCTGACTTATGATTTTATCAACTACCGGTTTCTGAATGTCCTCTGCCTTCAGTGTCCGAATGACCTGTTCAAAATCTGCATGGCTTTCTACATCACTAGCCGAGACGACGTGGCTAACCGTAGCATGCTAGCTTGTTCTCAATGGCAAAACACTGCTACAACAAACAATAGTTCACCATAATCTCCAAAATAACTACTTCCTGTCTGCAGGTATTCCACAAGCGTCCCTTGTCTAGAAGAAGTCTCCCAGCTAATCCTGCCTTGGACTGACCAAAGTTGGAGAAAGAGTTATCTAGCTGATGTGATCTTACCTAGCTACTGCACATGTGAGACTCCCAACAAAGATAGTAAAAAAGTGAGATGCCTCACTCTGTAGCTAAACAGAGACCAACAAACATAGGATGTTTTTTGAAAATGAAACCATGTAAACCTATTCTGGTACAACCTACAATTATGAACCTGAAAATGAGCATAATATGGGTACTTAGCTAAAACACTATGAGAGATGGCTTAAATTAGGAAAGTGAGGACATAATAAGCACAAACCATAAAGAGTACCAACCAGCAGCCAATGTTCTAACTATGAACCAAAGTTCTAGTAGTAGCAGCATGGAAGTAGAGAAGTCTGAACAGTGGACAAGATGCATTACTTACTGATTCATCCAGTGCAAAACGTAGACAGCCATGTTCGTACAACACAAAGAATCGCCGTTGCCATTTCTGTCAGGAGACATAAATACATGCAATAAGAAAATCCTGATTTTGATCCTTAGTAGGTGCTTTTAAGACATAAAAAGACATACATATTGCTCTTTCTCAACAGACCAAAAACAATTAAGCATTAGTATTAAGCCTCACTTTTCATTATTTCAGGGACAATGAATGGTGCTATGGACTAGTATTCCTACTACAGTACATTTCTGTTAATTAAGGGGAGATATCAGCATATTTGAGTGTACACCCATTTAGTGAACAAACAGGTCTATAGTGCATGCTCTTACCCGGGATCTCTGCATAGGATTGTCAAAGTCAGTTCCTTCAGGGGCCAAGCATAGCCATCCACCATAAATAGGTTTAGCCTGTAAAAGAAAGAAGGGGAGAGAAAAAGAAAAATTTAGGTAATCATAATAACTGAGAGGGATAAGAGGGAGAGAGAGTATGTAAATGAGAGAGAGGGAGAGAGAGAGACACACACACACACTAGTTGCTAGTGGTGTAACGGACCATGGTTAATCTGTGCTCGGTGCATGTTACGCTAGTTAACACTAACGTTATCCTTGACAGCAGGTAACGTTAGCCTACCATTAGCTGGATTAAATACGGCTAAAATGCTGACAGCTAAACGGTGTAATGTGCGATAGTATTTCACTGTAGAGGATTCCAACACCAGTATGTACAACAAGACTAAATGCTGTGTTTACTTGAAACTAGTAGATCCTCTAGAATTCAGAGTTGTTATAAAATACCCTTTTCTCATCTATGTTTTGTTTACTGGTGAAATAAGTTATTGTTCGTAGTTACTGTTATTTCTTTTTCAAATAAATCATTTAAATTGCCCCCTTTTTAGTGCTCATCAGAAAATTTAACCGATCCGTGACTCAAAAGCATGAACCGATCCAAACCGAGAGTTTTGTGGTCCGTTGCACCCCTACTATTTGCATACTTGAAACAAAATCAATCTCCATACATGATTCACCTTCTGGAGTTGTTCGACTACAAACTTCATCAGTTTAACCGAGGCAGAATAGTTCAAAAGACATGAAACCATAGAGTTACTGCTCCATGTCACTGCATGAACCTGTATGGATGTGCCTATAAAAGGCAGAAACCATTAAAATCAATAAGTTGCATGTTGTGACCAACATAAATCAAAATTAGTCTGGTAATTTGGCAGAAGATGACCAACGATTTCAATCTTATGTTCTTATGTCCTCCAAAGCAAGGAGCAAGAACACATCCCTGCATTTGCTTACACATTTACACAATTGCAGTAACTTCCTCTCCAGTGATCCTGAACTAAACAAAGCACCACCACCCTTTGATCTGCAGGTGTAATCCTTTCTGCTTTTCACACATCCAAACTAATGTGGATAAATCATGAAGTAATCTGTACAACAAAAAGGCTTTTGACATGTCAGTGTATTCTCTGCCGTTATAGGGCTAACTGAGAACAGACTGCAGTAAGTAACTGTACTGGAACATTTGGTTTGTGTTAAAACTAAAGGCTTTGTAAAGTTTGACTCGGCTGTGTATCCTTATAACCTCACATGGTGGGATGTTGAGCAGCAGCCGCTGGGAAACTCTACACTGATTTCCCAACCCCACACTTCCTCTCTCTCCTTGTGCCTCCTGCTCCCACTCCAAGTTCCATCACATACCTGCCTGTATTTAACAGACTGCCTGCACCCTTCATCACTGTCCTGCCTTCAACCACATCTCCCAGATACCTTGATCACTTTTCTCAAATAGTTCATGTGATCAAGTGAAACCAACAGACTTGAAACTTAAAGGGAAATAAAAACTCTGTTCGCACATGAACTAAAAAAATGTCAACGCGTTACACTCTGTTTCAGGGTCGAATTGATTGGCTAATCGGGAGCACCGAGAGACTTCCCAGGAGGCCGGTCTGTTTTTTGTTCACGAAGGCCAGCATTCAGTCAGCATACATAAAAAAAAAAACAAAGAAACAGTCACCTTGTACACTTCAGTCAGTGGTGCTTGTTAGAATGCGACTGCAACATGCAAGCAAAAGAAATGCTAGAAAAATTAATAACAGAAAGCACAGAGGTGGGGCTGAAAAGGCGAGAAGCTCTAAAAAGTGACGCAGCCACTGAACACTGAGCAACTTCTTGGCCACCAGCTAGAGTCAATGCCAAATGAAGACAATGAGCCGGGTAAGCTAAGCCACTTAGGAGCAGTGCATTATGCTAGCGGCTGTGCAACAAATTTATACAATGTCGCCTGAAAACCACCATTCCTGTTTAAGAATCAAACTTTTTCTTTTAGCTCCTCAGTAGCAGCCTCTAGTCCACTTCGCTGCTAACAGTTAAGAGCCAAGCAGCAGCCATGAGCTCAGAACTCCAGAGTGGGCAGGTAGGATTGCTCATTGAGTGAATATTAAAAGAATTACAATTAATATTAATGAAGAGTATGTGGTAGACCTGCGCTATATGGAATATGCCCAGAGATAATCAATGATGACAAACGATTCACACTAAGGAAACTTACTTGACTTGATCAGAAAGCTTTGTAAAAATGAGAGATTTGACATTTAAAAAATAAATCTTGATTTAGTGTCAGAAGCAGAGCCAGTTGTGTGCAATGGATAGCTGCTGGCAGTGTGGAAGGTATGGGTCTGCTGTTGTACCACAGTGTGTGTGAACAAGAAAGCATGATCAGATTAGTTGCAATATAACCACTTTCTATGCCCAAATGTTACTAGACTCATTATGCTTTTAATCATCAAAAGTAGGATAGTAAATAAATATACAAGCGCACAACTGAAAGGGAACAGGATGAAAGTAACATAAAATATACAATTCTTTATTTAATTTCAAGGTTTGGATATCTGACAGATTCTGATATTGTTGTAAAGATGTTAACTGTTATAATAATACTTCTATACCTGAATAATAAGAACACTGTTTGCACTGAATTGAAAATTATATTTTACAAAAATACACTTAATTACAAGGCTGTTGAGAACAGTGAGCTGTTGTAGTCTTATATACTCAGGTATTTAATAAAATTATTTTAATATAGTCAGTCTGACAGTCCACTCTAACAGATTTCAGTAGGGGGAAACCAACTCCCTAACTAATAAGGGTGTGAATAACGATTCAATTAGAAACTCAATTTAATACATAGGGGTGTCAAGGATGTCAAGGAAAACAAAAAACTCTGGTGTCAGGTAACAATTCAAAACATAATGGAATATAATGCAGTAAGAGGGCTATCACATCCAGAACCTGGGCCCAGATATAAATACACAAATTAGTTAACTCTGTGAAGAGGGCAGAGAATCTGAATTCGGGAACGACACCAAACCAACTCCCAGCCAACCATTTATTGTAACAGTTTTGAAAAAAAAAGATTGTTCATAGACAATACAGTCCTTCCGACATTCACATTACCCCTTGCATAACTTTTCCAGTGTTTCAAAGCTGCATTCTCAGCTCCAGCTCCCGTTAAGTTCTGAATCACTTGCATTTAATTTTGGGCTCAGATTTACTTAACCAGATCATCTATTCATGGTGTTTTAACAGCATTACACAGCTTTACATGAGCTTTCTTTTCATTGGGTTATTGAGTTTATCACTTCTCGTGTATGGGTTTCTGAACAGTGACAACATTTTACAAAGCCTACCCCTTACCTTGAGCCTTTTCAACAAGGTTCAGAAGTTTAACACTGTTAATGTGGCATTACATAATATTAATAGTGTTAGGCCAGTAATTGCCTTCTGCGTAGCCCTTACTGCTTCGAGGACTGTCCAGACAGAATCACGTCAAAGCTGCTTATGCAACTGAGCTCTCCACTAACTGTTTGGATAGCCGACAGACTGGAGAGATTTATTTTAATATCAGATTTGGGAGTTTTTTTCTTTATCATGTAGTATAGACTGATAGGAATGGTGGGAGAGAGTGAGGATGGCATGCAGCAAAGGGTCGCAGGTTGAATTCGAATCCGGGTCACTGCTATGGACTCAGCCTACACGGCTAAAGTTCACCCCAGACTAAAGAACCAAAAGCCTATGGGCGACAGCAATGATGAGCAAGGACTGATGACATCAATCTCGACAGCCAGGGCAATAAGCCTCTCTGGTTCCAGGTGTCATCATACACGCTGCGGATTGGACTGCCAATGCACACAGTGCTCAAACTACCTAAACCGCTATTTTGTATATATTTGTTTGTTTGTGTATACGTATTCATGTTTAATATGTTTGTTTGTGTATGTATGCATCAATCCCCAAGGCAAATTCAACGTAGGGCAAAAAAACCTTTTGTGATTCTGAAGAGTGCGGGCCAGGTCACAGGGAGATTAGAGGAAGTGATGTAACCATAAACCGCCTACCCTAACAAGAGTATAAAGGGTTAACCTGCAATGAACTCAATGCAGCAAGCGACACACTTTTAAAAAAGAAAGCAAGTGGGTGCCCCCCCACACTAGCAGAGGGGAAAAGGATGCTGACGTTGCTGTTTGGCTCTTAAGTCGCGTTTAAGGGCCCATCTGGGCCTTGTGTCTGGAAACAATTACAGAATACAACAGAGACTAAAGTAATGATCTAAGAGAGAGAGAGAGCGAAACTGGGACTCAAAAAAACATGCTTGTAATATAATCTTAACAGCTGAATGGAGCTTCCACAAAGTGAGCACTAGTCTGCCTGGGGAAGCATACACACTAAAAACAGCAGCCGATGGTTACACAATGAATCCCACAGAACAAACTGGAAGGCATATGTAGCCATTGTAGTAAAACGAAATCCACTGGAATGGTTCAGTCAAATGGAGACAGGCACAAGAAAGAAGTGAAGAACCCATATAGCTAGCTAGGTCTTGTGCTTCAGACAGAACAAAAACCCTAACTTCTCTACATCATAGCTGTAATGACATTGATGCCTATCAAGTAGCTACTTTAAGATTGATGTTACCACCAAACCGATATGGGGACTTGACGTTATTAAAGACACTAGGTAATATAAAAAGGTATCCATGTTAATAGTATTGTTTGTGACATGCATTGCTTACCTGGGTCAAGTCCTGGTCCGTTAACAGATGCAACTCTCGTGGTTTGAAGCAGTTCTGACATTTACTTTTGTTGAAGAAGTTAGCCTGAAATTTCCTACAGGGGTTTTCTTTTGCGGCAGACATTATTTTGACGTCTTTTTTTCCACTCTCAAGAGTTATTTCTCTGGAGGATTTAAAAAAGTGGCGTTATCCCGCTGTTTTGTTGTGCGTCCCTTCTATCCCAACTTCGAAAAAGCCCCAGCACTCCGATGCATTTTCAAGTACAAAGACCAGGCAGACATTGAGTTATTCGTGGACAAGGTTCAAATCCGACGCTTCTTTTGGCTGTTTAGTTGTTTCCAATCGCTGCTTCCCAATAAATAATGACCTGCCATCAAGCCAGCCTTTTCATCAGTCAGTCAGTGATGAATGCTTTTCAATCCATGGCCCTGCACCACAAAGCGGAATGTTGAGAAAGGTGGCTAATATCCTGTTAGCTTGGCAGTGGGTCTCCAAATCAATAACGTAATGGCGCACGCGACAAAAACATTTGCACACAGCTATCACCTTCAAGCTCCGAGGAGATAAGTGTCCATTAAGTAACAAGTTACAGATTCCCATGTGAATAACCCACACCAAAAGAAAGCTTGCATGCAGACAGCAGCCTTTTCTCCCAGTCCCAGCAGTCAGTCCATGCGAAGTTCATCCACTGCTCCTCTGCTATGGTTAGCCCAGTTAGCTGACTCGCAGATATGCTAGGTAATGAAATCCTGAAACGCGTCTTTAACTTAACTTTAAAAAAACAGCCAGTCCGAAAAGCCAAATGATTCGTGTGTTTTCCCAGTTAGAGACGCTGCACCTCTTGTTCAGTCACAGAGGGAAAAAGTGGTATTTAGGATTGGTTCCATAACTAGCCTGGTTAGCAGCAATAGGTCTATTTTCTTCTTTTCCAACGGAGCGAAGGGGAGCAGGGTGCAGAGAACACACAAGCTCCTGAAATTCTACGGAGTCTCGCGATGGCTGCACACTGTCGCCGCCCATAAACGCAGATAACTCATTGGCGAACCGTCTATGGGCGAAATACGTGTACGCGGCCGCCATATTGGGACGGATCAGAAGGCGGTCTATCAACAATTTAGCCTATTGTTATAATAATAATAATAATAATAATAATAATAATTCTTCCAACTGATTTAAAACGGTTTGCTTTGCTACTGTAAAATAATATTCCATGTTGTTTAGTTTTGGCATTTCTTTGCATGGACACCCAAAAGCAGCACAGTCTGTCTTTATCTTACAAAGGTATACAGAACAGTATACAAGTAAGCTACATAAAGGACACAAATAAGAAACAATTAAAAATAGTCCTATGTTGTTCCGGTCAAATTGGTCCGATTTACAAGTTTTCTCCTTAAAAAATGTAGTTCATTAGGCAAGGCAAGGCAAGGCAGCTTTATTTATATAGCACATTTCAGCAACAGGGCAATTCAAAGTGCTTTACACAAAAACAGTTAAAAGAAAGTAAAACCGATAAAACACAGAAGAAACAGTTTAAAAAAAAAAAAAAAAAAAAAAAAATATATATATATATATATATATATATATATATATATATATAAAAACAAATAAAACACAAGAATAAAAGTTACAGTGCAGTATAAAAGAAAGAAATGAACATAATTTAAAGAAAGGCAATATCGAAAAGAAAGGTCTTCAGCATTGATTTAAAAGAACTAAGAGTAGCAGCAGACCTGCAGGTTTCTGGGAGTTTATTCCAGATATGAGGAGCATAGAAACTGAACGCTGCTTCCCCCTGTTTAGTTCTGACTTTTAATCTGTTTGTCATAAGTTTCCTTGACTCATCACAAGCTACATGACACGCAAAACATGTATAATCCTATTACATTTTGATTGTCTTTATTTAACTTTTGTAATTAGAAATAAATGGGTGAGACTATTAGTGTATATAATGTAGTTCAGACACATGCCCATTCATCAGATGGACACTTTTTCTCCCAGAACCCAACAGTCATATGTCACAATCACAACACTGTTTCAATAATTTATAGGACAATAATATATAGTACTTTTTATCACATCTCTGGTATGTAAAGTTTTTTTGAGGCCTTGCTCCAATTCATCCGGTGGCAGCACATAACCAAATGACATATGTGAAGCTCTTGATCATATCTTTGACCATGGCACTAGTGAAGAGGAGAGAGGCCTGGAAACTGACAGTGAAGATGCATTAGAAAAGGTAGTGTCAGAAGACAACACAGAAAATACTAAAGACCAAGAGACAGTAGTGGAACCGACCGATGTAAGAGAGGTAGCGGGCCCTGCTGAGGTTGTTAGTAGGGACAGTCAGTAATTTAATTTAATTAAATTTTATTTATAGTATCAAATCATAACAAGAATTATCGCAAGACGCTTTATAGATAGAGTAGGTCTAGACCACACTCTATAATTTACAAAGATCCAACAATTCCAGTAATTCCCCCAAGAGCAAGCATTTAGTGCAACAGTGGCGAGGAAAAACTCCATTTTAGGAAGAAACCTCAGATGGTAAGGAAAACTTAATTTTAGGGAGAAAACTTGGACAGACCCAGGCTCGTAGTAGGTGGTGTCTGACAGTGCCGTTTGGAGGTGTGATGAACAGTGGCAATAACAATCACAATAAAGATAATGGAACTATGACTAGAAATAGTAATTGTAGTAGTTCATGGGGTAGCAGGGCCCTGCAGGGTGCAGCAGGACACTGCAGGCCATGGCAGGGCACTGCAAGGTGTAGCAGGGCACAACAGGACGTAGTAGGGCGTAGCAGGGCATAGCAAGGTGCCGAGCAGGACCACGGCAACAGCTGCAACCATGATTTAGGTTCCACCCTAATCCAAAGAAAACTGCGGAAACCCCAGAGCTAAATTAGTAACAAGCATTTCGGAGACATGAATGGAGGAGCCTAATGTTTCAAAGAAAGTCCCCCAGTAGTTGACAACCTTGATACATTATGTTACTTAGGTACTTGACTACTCCAAATGTGTTAGTGGTGTGGCTGGAGGTTAATCCAGGTTGGAAGCAGGGAAAATTCTTCAAGAGGAAACTAGTCCTATTCAAAAGCACAAACACCTTCCTCAAACACCATCCTCTGCTGAATTGGTGAGAGATATCCAAGGGCCAAGCAGGATATATGGCCACCAGAGACAGAAGAGACAAAAGGAAGAGATGTAATCTGTGTGCACGAAGAGATGTCAAATCGAGGATTATGTCCCATAATTGGAGTGCCTTTATTTGCAAGGCACATGCAACAACCATCACATATTGTCCAATATGTGAATGAATACACACAAAATGTGACAACCAATGCTTGACAGATTGTGAACATTTTAATGTTTTTGTTTTTGGTAGGAATACTATTATATATTATTATTGTTATTGTTGTTCTTTAATGTGTTCAGACATATATTAAAAATAATATATTAAATAAAATAAAAAAACTAGGAACACAACAGATGTCTTTGATAAATATCTGTTTCATGAGTATTTGTTATAGTGAAATAATCCATACATACATTTATTACTCAAAAACGAGTTGTATGAGCTGCCCACATGCCATAGATAGCAACTAGAAGTCCAAAACTTTAACGTTAACAAGAACTTAATAGTATTTAGAGTACTTTAGTATTTTCAAGTAAAAGTAATCATTATGCATAATGGCATGCATTTCATATACTGTTGTAGTATTATGTATATTGTTTAATGTGTAGTTTTTCATTGTATAACATTGGTCAAAGAAGAGTTAAAATTATTTTTATATTATTTAAATTATATATTATATTATATAATTATATTAATTATATTTCTTGGTATTTTAATATGCACAGTAACTTGTAACTACATCTGTCAAATAAATGAGTAGAAAGTGCAATATTTCACTCTTACATGTGCAGAAATATAATAAAGTAGTATATAATTGGAATACTGAAATATAGCACCTAAAAAGTACCTACAAATTTTTACTTAAGTACAGTATTTAGTTATTCTAGAATTACCTATTGAGTCAGCCAAATGAACATCTAAATAATTGAGTCTTGAAGCTGTATTCTGGCCTGGGAAAGTGTTATTTCTGCATTCAATTTTTATTGATAAGAGAGTCATCTTTAAAAAAAACAGTAGTACAATGCAAACTCTTGCACCTTAACACAACTGAGACTCTCATTTGTCAGTCATCTCTTCATGCTGGCAGCAGTGGGTCATGCCTCAGATACCACATTTGTGTGTAATAATGGCTGACTGAAGCAGAAGCTATTATAAGCATAAGCATATATTCCAGTGGGCAGCAGCGGGACAGACAGACAGACAGACAGACAGACAGAGGAACAGAGCTGTGTGAATAGACGAGGAAGAAAATGGGAGAAGGGCCTCCGTTACCTAACTAAAACCGGAAAAAACAACAGCCAGTCCTGCTGAAGGATTAGCGCCCTGTTCGTGCTGTAAGTGAACCAAGAATAACATAGATTACGTGATTGTGTGTGTGTGTGTGTGTGTGTGTGTGTGTGTGGTTTCTATAGATGTGCATTCACAAGCTCACTGCTAACCCACTGGAATCCAATCATGTGTCAGCCAATATGGGGCTTAGCTTGAAAGCGGGTCTCTGGTTATGGCTAGGTTAAAAAAAATGATTCTCCACATAAAATTGATCTTTGTTTGAGTGATCTGATTTACATTTTTAAAAACCTAGAAACTGATCTTTTATTATTATTTCTTTAATATTACACTTTTAATATTTTCACCATGGATGGATAAGGGCATTATGTGACACACAGAGACAGGGCTTTCATTCAGGGGAGTGGAGTTTGTGTCCAGGGAGAAGTTAAGGGGAAAACACAAGTCTTTCACCCAGTAAACCAGTTTACAAAGAGTATTACATAAAGGGACCGCTGTTTTAACCCAAACCACAATCTTTATAATCTTAACAAGTTGTTTTGGTGTCGTCACCGCAGGAAAGTCACCTTTTGTTGGCTAAACTCAACTGCAAATCTCACAGTGTCCTTTACTCAGCCCTGTCAATTTCTCAGAGAGAGGGTTTTCTTTATTGTTTACCAAGAATTCTGTTTACCATTGTCACTCTACTCACTGGCTGTAGTCTACAGTTGTACTATATTGTGTTGACAACCACTCTAGTTTTTCAATGACTGTTATGTTAATCCTGTTAAGTAAAAAGTACTTCAAACTATCTTTTTTGGGGTCAATTCTTTATGCAAACATTTACCTGGTGCATTATAAAATAAATATAAGACTTGCATCTTGCTTGTTTTACAGAATAAATTATCTGAGAATCTCTTTTATATCCAAGCAAAAGTGATATTGTAACTGAAATTCCCCTAACCTTATTGTCAAATCAGAAATGTAATTCAATCAGACCTTGTGAATCTGAAAATCATAGCCCTATCTCTAGAATCATCATACATACTAGATATAATGTGGATTAGGTTTGATTCGACTATGTTACTGACAATTTTTGGCTCACAAAAAACATTTTGATAAACTTAATGTATTTTCCAGAGTCAAGCAGGGAAAGTAAGGTCACCCTTTGCTTATAAATGTGAGCCTCTTCAGTTGCCCCCCTTGAGGTATCCTATGACAATATCCTGGAGGTGGCATAGTCAAGGCATTCTGTGGCAGCAGCATGGCCAGAATATATTTAGCTGTTCTCTTTAAACTCACTTATATGGTAAGTGGGTTAGCAAGGCCACCAAAAGCAAATTCTTCCCTTAAGGGGCGAAACTGTATAATATGCCATGCTTTTTTTTTAACAACAACAAAAACATTACAGACAAATAAAAAAGGAATCCCTCTCAATCAGCACTTAGAACACCATTACAAGTGTGTAGTGGTGTCTGTATCTGCAGAGACTCTGCCCTCTGCCTGTATTTTTTCGTCTTTTTATTTTTCTTTGGTGAGTGTGGGACGTTTGTGGGCATCCACAGCCTTTGGGCTCCACTTGGGTGTGGAAAACCCAGCCAATAACGACATGCAGGTTATGCAGCCCGTTGACACAGACACACAGAATGGACAGGATGAACTGCATTCACTCATGTTCCCCACTGAGGTGTGGGTGTGTTTATTTGTGCATTAAAACATAACGCACAAATCTCCGAATAGACATTACTAAATCCATAAAGATTATTTTATTCCTCTGATTCACTGACTGTACAGCACGCCCTCGCTTCATTCACTCTCTAGCTCGTTCGACTACTGCTACGTTCTCTCTCTGGCTCTGACCCGAAGAGGAAGGGCCAACTTTGAACACTGTTTACTGACAGTAATGTGATGATAATAATAATAATAATAATAATAATAATAATAATAATAATAATAATAATAATAATAATGAGAGATAGAATGGCACCGGAGCAGTTGGGGGTTCAGTGCCTTGCTCAAAAGCACCTTGGCAGTGCCCGGCAGGTGAGCTGGCATCTCTCCAAGTACCAGTCCATCACAATACTTTGGTCCATATGGGGATGGAACCAGTAACCCTCTGGTTCCCAACCCAACTCCCTACGAACTAATCTACTGCTGCCACCACACTCTCTAGATATTCTACCTTTAACATATTTAGAGAAAAAAACTATAGTTTGTCACAGTCAAAGCAAATACATGTACCTACACAGTATAAATCTGATTTATTGGTCTGCAAATATCTTTAGATACTTGGACAGTACAAATTAAAGTAATTGTTATAAGCTTTAAATACAAATCCAGTATTTCCATAGGTTAAAAATTGTTAAAAAAATGTTTTTACTCAGATTTTCTTTTCTCTCATTGTAGACAGGAAGAGACACATGCTACAGGGACTGCATTGCATTGATCATAGCCTGAGGTTTACTCCTTTACTGTTGCAGAAACGGGTTTAGGAAGGTTGCTGTCTGACCCACTGTTACACACTTAATTACTTCTGACAGCTCCTCAGGAACAATTACTGTTTTCTGAAGTACACTGGTTAAATGAATCATGTTGAAAAACCCATAATCAATTATTGGTTTCCATCATTTAAACAATACCAAACATAAAATATGAGTTATACCAGTAAAGATTTTAGTGAATTGATTTTTAGTCTTCAGATAACCGAGATGTGTTGCATGTACTTTTTGTTATGGACACTGTGTTAATTTACATCACAAATGAGCCACAGTTTAGAGAGACCTAAAACCTAATCCCAACTGTCCAGTCAGCACAGACTGCTGGCTCTCCTAATGCAGGTCGGTAGGTGTGTAGCTTTTGCCTGCATTGATCCTCTGCCCTCTCCTCCATAGAACATGGCCCTGCCCTCTGTGATGGTGTTGCCCCTGCTAATTGTCGTGGCGGCTGGGGTCTACTACATCTACAATGAGGTCATGC
The DNA here is from genome assembly GCA_013375575.1 of Percina caprodes. Classification (NCBI taxonomy): domain Eukaryota; kingdom Metazoa; phylum Chordata; class Actinopteri; order Perciformes; family Percidae; genus Percina; species Percina caprodes. The sequence goes on along the minus strand of JABXJD010000613.1, from coordinate 86,278 downwards.
AGTTTATGTCCAAGTCCTTAGTGCGAAACAAAGTGGTGGTGATCACTGATGCTGTGTCAGGGGTGGGAACTGGTAATCCTGCTTGTGTTTCTAATATATATATATATATTTTTTTACCATGTCTGTCAGCAGGATGTCTCAATGGCAAATTCAATGATATTAAAGACTTGTAATCCTTTCGCTAAGGAACAATTGACTCATGGTGATATAGATCTTGGATTTATGTCATTTGATGATTGTTGTATTGTAGCATGAGTAAAAGTAACAGAAACTGACTCAATTCAAAGTGTGTTGCTTTGAAATGCATGGCTATGGCAATAGTTTTACACTTATTTCCTTTCTTGCCAAGAGAGAAGATCATACCACTCTAATATCTATACACTAAATAATACACTACAGCAAGGATCGAAGCTGTTAGCTTAGACAGAAATCAGGTGGAAACAGCTATCCTGACACTGTCCAAATGTAAAAATAGTTTTTACACATTGGTTTTTGTATGTCTAAAACAAATGACACATTTAGGACAGATTTGGCTAGCTTTTCTCTGCCTACTTTAAATATTTCTTAATCTTAGCTAAGCCTCTTGGCTCTGGCTTCATACGTAGGGACATGAGATTGGTCTCAAGAGTAGAAATGACAATTTGTTGTTTATATAGGGCAACATTTATTGGTTGGAAGCAGGAATTTTCTGAAATCTTGGTGGTTGCCCAGCAACAAGCTGTTGTCTACGTGCTAAACTAATTTCTGGTCAAAAGCAAAGAAAATAGAATCTAATTTTCTATTTTCCTTGGTTGGAAGCAGTCACTGTGATGAAAAGAACTCCAGAAAGTCACTGCTGCCACCTAAGAACTAGTCTAACACATAAAACTACAACACAAGATACGTTCATTGAGCTTTAAACGGTGCTGGTGGCCATACTTCTTTCCTTTGACCTTAACCAGGCTGGCGGTTTTTCCATTTATAAGTATAAATACTGTAGTACTTGTGGCTCCGCTGCACGGCTTGCTTGCTGAATAATGAGGACACAGTGGCTGAAGTTTAACTGGAGATCCAGGTTTTATTACCCTAGCATACAAGCTAATAATTATGTTGAAAGAGTGCCCAAAACAACAAAAAGGCTTGTAGGGCAAAACTAGCTACTTAGCTTATACCTCCTTTTCCAACTCTCACTTCTTTCACTTCTCTTCCTCTCCCTTTTCCTGAACCTGACCTATCAATTCAATTCAATTTCAGTTTCATCAATTAGTGTCAGCTGAACTAGGGGCAACATCTTCCCCCCATGAACTCCCCAAGAGTTTCTCCCATGTTATTCCTGCAGGGTCGCTTCAATACGTTAAGCTAAGCTAATCAGCAGCTGGTAATTAGCATAGGCTACAAGCATGACAGTGGTATCAATTATCTTAAACAATTCTTGGCAAGAAAGCAAATAAGTGTATATCACAACATGTCAAACAAATTTTTCTTTTGTTTCTGTCCAGAGTGTGCCCATCTCTTCCATAAGGGCGGTGCCAGATTGATCCTGTGTGGGATTAACTGGGATAAACTAGAGTCTCTGTATGACTATCTGACTAATGATGCTGACCCTAGCGAGGTGAGGAAATGAAACAAATGAAAATGATGCATGCTGCTATTTATTTAAGTTTGAAAAAGCATAAACATGTCCGATTCTGAGTTAACCCTTCCACACTTAAACCATTAGGCCTACTCTTTTTTTGTGGTGATGATGTATCTTTTTGGCAAACTACCCAGCTGAGATACAAATCTTTCACTACTTCTCCAATAAAAACTAGCCTACTTACTGTACTGCCAAAGTTTCCAAAGTATACTAATAGACATGAGAAGGTCTATTAGTATACTTTGGAAACTTTGGCAGTACAGTAATATTTCTTATAGGAGAGCAAAGACTTTTCCATACAACAAAAATCCCTCAAATTAAGCAAATTAACACATGACACTGACATGATAGGTTTATAGTTTTAATAAAGAGGGCAACAGGTTATGTCCTTGTTTTTATAATAATCATCTGCTCTGTTGCGACCTCCCACATCACCACTTCCTCCTTTTGTCAACAGAAAAACAGGATATCCTCTCTCACAGCCCACTGTCCTCCATGGATCTTCCATACACAGGACAGAGTCTAGCTATATGGAAAAAGTACATAAATGGATAACAACATAATCTAATAAGCCAACATATGAACTCTTGGCTGTTTATTAGCTGTTGATGAGACAAAACAAATCCATTTCTCATTACTGTTGAAATTGTTTTCCTGTGTATTAACATTAACTGAAGCTCACTTCCCTTTGTTGTTCTCACTGCAAAATCTATTGTAAATGTGCTTGATGTTTGATGTCCAAAAAATGGAATGGGATAATGTAGAGTAAGCAATTACGACGTAGAACCCAGACAAGATGATGCAGGACCCCAACATCAATTTTTTAATTTTAATCAAATTTTTAAACAACATAATTTTATCTTGCTACCTTATATGAAGAAACCTTTGCGTTATTACACAATACCTACAGTATGTTCCTAGTTAAAAACAATATGTTATTATGAGGCATTTTAAGCTTTTATTAGAAAGTAGACAGTGGAACGATGACAGGAAATGATGGGAGGCAAATAGAAATGACATACATAAAAGTTCCCCAAACAGATGCGGACCAGGAATGGTGTGGTTCATGGTCAGCGCATTAACCCCTAGGCCACCAGGGCATCCTGAATCCTGAACTTCTTTGGCGAGATAAATTGATAATGACTAGTATTAATACTAGGCTTAGGCGCGGTGATCATATCATTAAAGTACACATTTAAAGGTTGTGTCATAATGCAAACAAAGATATAAAATATGCTGACATTACAGATACTGGGTACCGCTGAGTGCAGCCTTTCCTACATGTTTAGTTTGATGGGGACAAAAGCATATTTTTAAAAACCACTGCCTCACTTTGTTACTATAATGAAGTAAAACGTGTGATGGGTTGATCAGGTCTGTTTTTTCAGGTGTGGAAAGTTAAAATAAGGAAAATTGGGTTAGGGTAATCTAGTCCTGTTGAGTCCTAGATTGTTTTACATTCTCAAATTGTAATATACATTAAGGTTTACGTTTAAACAAGGCTAATCTGGGAAATCTTATAATTTCTTCTAATTCAACACTGATCGTAATCATAGTGGATAGCATAACAATCCAAGCATATTTTAGCATAAATTCAAGGCAATTCAAACAATGAAATAATAATAATATGAGATAATATTTTTTGTTATGACATCAACAATCCAGTCAGATTGATCCTTGATGACAAGAACATATTAGTTTGCCAAGTAATACATTACTGTGTCTCCCCCCTAGACATTTGCCCCAAAGCTGGTTATCCTGGACTTCAGCGATACGGACAGCATGGAGAACGTGGTGGCTGAAGTGGTGGAGTGTTACGGCTGTGTGGATGTGTTGATCTGTAACAGCAGCATGAAGCTGAAGGCCCAGGTGCAAAGTGTTTCCTTGGAAATGGACAGAAATATAATGGACATTAACTACTTCGGCCCCAGTACTCTAGCCAAAGGTGGGCTGGACATTCCTGAGAAAATCTTCACCAAATAGGCAACAACTACTATTTCTATGATGGTTCTTAGTGATTTTTTTAATCAAAATCCTAATATGTCAAAATTAATGTGGCAGGTGTTCTTCCAACAATGATCTCAAGAAGATCGGGGCACATTGTGCTGATCAACAGCATCCAGGGAAGACTAGCTGTCCCATTCAGAAGTTCATGTGAGTTGCCAATAAAAGTCTTCACGAGCTTTTCTCAACCAATTTCAAGGGTTCATTCACCTTTTTTTAAGATTACATTTTGGCCATTTATATGCCTTTATTTGTGTAGGACAGCTTAGACATGAAAGGGAAGAGAGAGGGGGAATGACATGCAGCAAAGGGCCGCAGATTCAATCCCCGGGCCCGCTGTGTCGGTGAATATATATTATAGTGAATACAATTACAAGACCTGATCATCCTGTCGGGGTTGTATTCGCTATAACAACCGTCTCGCTCTACATTATCCATTACATGGTATTTATATCTATAGTAACTATTGAGTATTAGCAATATTAGTAAGTATTTATAAAATAGAAGTAAATGCTGTGAGTGGAATAGTTTCTACTGAGTCACTCCATAACTTCATGAGTATCTTTTTATGTTGTGATGAAATGTCACATCATCATCATCATCTCCTGATTAGGTAAGTAGTTAAAAATACACTCAGTTGCTAGTTTATTAGGCACACTTAGATAAAACTAATGCAGTCTAATACATCAGCCCTGCAATAAATCCTTCCTTCATGAATGTATAATGTTCCATTTTTGTTTTCAAGAGGTGTTCAACGGGAATGTCATTTTGGAGGATGTAGTCATTTGTGTGAACAAGAGTTCATGCAGAGAGTGTATATGTGTGTGTGTGTGTGTGTGTGTGTGTTTGTGTGTGTGTGTGTCGACACTTATCAGACGCTGCATCTAAGCATGCGGCGCAGGCATTCTTTGACTGCCTGCGGGCTGAAGTGGAGGAGTTTGGGGTAGTCGTCAGCACCATCAGTCATACCTTTATCAACGCCTCTGACCCACCACCTGTGGAGGAGCCCGCCCCTAAACCAAACACCCTGGCTGCATGTGAGTAAAAGAACCGGTTTGGATGGAACTGAAGTGGTAATATATATGAAAAATTATAATAATGTGAGGGCAAATTTCAAATGTTTGAAATATAAAATTTTTGTAGTACATCAACACATCTAAATGTATCTATTCTTCCACAGTTATCACCAGCCAGTTGACACACGGTGTGCGCCCGTCAGTCCTGGCCAATGAGATTATGCAAACTGTGAACAGGAAGAAGAAGGAGGTTGTACTAGCCCACCCCATCCCTAGGGTGGCTCTCTACCTCCGCTCCCTCTTCCCCTCCTTCTTCTTTGCTGTGCTGGCTGCTGGAGTGAAGGACTCAGTCCTAGCTGAGCAGATGCAGTAAGAGCAAATCTGAAATGGAATCATAACGAGATGTGAAATAAAACAAGAATTGTTTGGAAATTGTAGATATGTAATAGTATATGCTTAGTTGGCACAGCAAGGGATGCTTTAGGGGCATGGCTACATATATGCTAGAGCCCTGCACGGGCCCAAAAATCTAGGTCCTGGCCCAGCTCGGGCCGAGACGCTAAGGCACTAGCCCGGCCCTTGGCCGACAGCTTATCAGAATTTTTAGCCAGAGCCCGAATGAAGCCAGTGTCTTTTTCTTTTTTTTCCTCTCCATAACACAGTCCACTACACTACTGTTGCCGTCATTAAAGTACTTCTGTTTTGCATTTAATGGCAAAGTGTTTCTTGAAACGAAACAAAACATTAATTTCTTGTTAATTTCGAAAACGTTTGGAGCCTTCCTTTGTTTGGTAAATTAATGTTTTTGTTTTATAAAGTACATCCTGCATTTTGGTTAATTTTATGCAACAATTTGTGCATTCTCCTGTATTGTTAAAAACTTTTGGCATATTTAAGGAATTTCAGGAACAAGAAAGCCATAAGTTCCAAGCATGAAGCTGAAGGCCCATGTGCAAAGTGTTTCCTTGGAAATGGACAGAAATATAATGGACATTAACTACTCTGGCCCCAGTACTCTGGCCAAAGGTGGGCTGGACATTCCTGAGAAAATCTTCACCAAATAGGCAACCACTACTATTTCTATGATAATGGTTCTTAGTGATTTTTTAAATCAAAATCCTAAGATATCAAAATCATGTGGCAGGTGTTCTTCCAACAATGACCTCAAGAAGATTGGGGCACATTGTGCTGGTCAACAGAATAAGAAAGCCATAAGTTCCAAAGTTTAAATCTACATTAAAAGACATGACAGTAAAAATTACAACAAGTCACATTTTTTATTTTTCACTCTCCTGTTTTGTTCTTTAACCCCATATGTCGCACAGGAAGACTCATAGTGGCCAAGTCTGCCATTCCCAATAATGTATTTAAATTGCCCTTACATGAAAAACAATTTATTGTTGTAATCAAGCCTCACTGCTTGCTGTTATTGCTTCTTATCACTGTAACAGAGCAAGCAGTAAAACAAATAAAAGTAATCTTGCATTTTGCCATGTGTTTTTCACGAAATGTCATTAGATTGAAGTAATGCACTGTATGTACGGAAATACAGTACATGTGGTGTTTGCTGTTGCAGATGAAAGGGGCAGCCAGAGATTTGAAGCACAGATATGAACCAGCTCAAACCCAGTGATAGGCTATTTGCAAGGATATTTGGGGTACTTGTACTTTACTTTAGAATTTCAATTTTATGCTACTTTATGGAACAAAAAGGATTTCAATCTTGTAAGCAACTGAATAACTATTCGTGAAATGTGCTTACTTCACCCATCTGCATTAGTGTTTATTCCCCTCTTTCAGAAGATAATCTAAGTTCAGACATGAAATACATGTGTTCAATATTCAAATCATTTCATTCAAATTGTTTAGATTAAGTTTGTCATTTTAATGCTGAAAGACACCAACATTGAATATAACAACATTTAAACTTGAACATCCAGGCTGATGAACAATCATGCTTGAATGGAATTGATCAGACATTTGTCTTCATCTTCATCATATAATCAACATTGTAGTTTACAATTATTCATAAATTCATGAATAAATGAATTCATTCATTTTCTAAATACATAGTATGAACTATATATATATATATATGTATATATGTATATAGTTTATACTATGTATTTAGAAACATGTGTTTCAAAACATGATTATAACCGTTGTAAGTCACCTTATGCTTAATGGAATCATGAGACTTTAAGCTTTCTAATGATGTGCTGCATGAGCGTGTTTATGAAGATTTAATGCTTGCAATTTATGAGTGAAGAAAACGTTTTCTCCTAAAATGGAGAAAACGTTAAATATAGGTTAACATAAATATGTGTTCCCCCAGTCTGCCTATGGTCCCCCAGTGGCTAGAAATGGTGATAGGTGTAAGCCGAGCCCTGGGTATCCTGCTCTGCCTTTGAGAAAATGAAAGCTCAGATGGGCCGATCTGGAGTATTGGCCCCTTATGAGGTCATAAGGGGCAAGGTTACCTCCCCTTTCTCTGCTTTGCCCGCCCAGAGAATTTGCCCCCCCCATGAGAGAGAGACATCATGGCTTTCAAACGAGCAAAGTGGCAGTTGGTCAAGGCCACACCCCCAGCCTCCACCTTGCCCCCCCTCTCTCCTCCTCAAAAGCTACAGACTCAGAAATGGCAGGAAAGCTCATTGTGGGACTGGCTCTAGTGGCTGGAATTCTGCACCAATCCGGAATTTTGGGATAGAGACTTCAGATATTGTATTAGGGGACCACTAAGGTCTATATAACAGCATGCAAAGACCACCATGTCGTGGGACCTTTAACAAAGCATGTCTTGGCAAATTTTGACTCCTCTGACCATTTTAAGTGTATCCAGAATGGAACCCCAGCTTTGTGTTCATTTTGTACAGCTCCAAAACATATACATCAGATTACCTGTGTCTGTCTTGCATCTAGGGAAGGTTTCTGAGACTTTCTGAGCACTATTTATTCTATGTATTCTGTATATGATGCATGAATTTATATGAATGACATCTTTAATTTAACTACTTTATTCACAGCAGTATATAATAGACACTGACAAAGCCTAGTGTAAACATTCATATGAAAGTCAGACACAAATCTCACAAACTAAAGTTCAGAATGCAGAAATATAAAAACAAATACTACACATAGTATTTAGATTATTTAATTATTACTTATTGTAATAAACATATGTAAACATGTGGATTGCAATTTGTAATCACTTTAGTACTTTAGAACTGAAACAAGTGGCTACGCTGCTGTGAAAGCTCCCCGAACATCATTTATCAGAGTTTGGTTGTTACTCCTCTGCATATCTTTATAATGGAGCTAGCTAACCAGAGCTTACCGGAGCTAACCGCTAATCAGAGCTGATAGTTGCTAACCGAGCCTTCAATTCTGTGTGACTGTATCCATTAACTGCATGTATGGACTCAAGTCCGAATAGAAAACCCTTCATTTTATTAAAATGGCTGTAAAAGTTTGAAACTACAACTCAGCGTAGCATTTGTGTGCCATGTTGATGCTTTCTCTGCGGAGTGCAGACTGATTGGCTCTCACAAGTCATGTGACCAAATCACAGCCTTTGCGATTAGGAAATCACATTTTAACATATTGCGATTATTGCAAATGCGAATAACCATTCAGCCCTATGTGCCTAACTTTATCAATCAGTGAAAAGTTTTGAACAAATCTGGTCTAGTCCAGATGGACCAGAGTAGGGACTATACTGAGCCATTGGATTTTAGTGAGCACCATATAGACTTGACAAAAAAGAGATGGGTCTGTATGAGTCACAAAAATTGGGGTCCTTCCCTGGTTTTAACAGAACTAACAAAGCATGCTCTAGCGTTTGGGGTAATCTGTTGGTCTTGATTGCATGATTAAACATATCTATAAGAGGATCCATTAATCTATTAGCAAATATTTTTACACCGGGTCCAGGGAGCCCCCTGGGAGCCTAGCCAGAGCCTCCATCACCTCATCTTTAGAGATTTTAGCTTCACGTCTAATCTGCACCTCTTCTGGTATCCTTGGAATATCCAGGTTGTCCAAAAAAACATCCACATCATAACTATCCCCACCCTGAGAAAAGTATAACTTCTTGTAAAAGTCGAAAGCCTAGTTGAGTTTAAGATCGCGGCCCACAGCATCTGATGACTCAGTAGCAGGAATGCATCTGGCAGCCTCTTCTCTTCTAATCTGCCATGCCAATAGTTTCCCTGATTTGTCACCCAGTTCGTAATAGCGCTGTCTCAACCCAGCCATTGCATTTTCTACCTCGAATCATAAGAGCACCAAAGTGGCACAAAAAGTGGGTATGTGCTACAGTGGTGTGAAAAAGTGTTTGCCCCCTTCCTCATTTCCTGTTCCTTTGCATGTTTGTCACACTTAAGTGTTTCGGAACATCAAACCAATTTAAACAATAGTCAAGGACAACACAAGTAAATACAAAATGCAATTTGTAAATGAAGGTGTTTATTATTAAAGGTGAAAAAAAATCCAAACCATCATGGCCCTGTGTGAAAAAGTGATTGCCCCCCTTGTTAAAACATACTATAACTGTGGTTGTCCACACCTGAGTTCAATTTCTCTAGCCACACCCAGGCCTGATTATTGCCACACCTGTTCACAATCAAGGCATCACTTAAATAGGAGCTGCTTGACACAGTAAGGTCCACCAGAAGATCCTTAAAAGCTACACATCATGCCGAGACCCAAAGAAATTCAGGAACAATTGAGAAAGAAAGAATTGAGATCTATCAGTCTGGAAAGGGTTATAAAGCCATTTCCAAAGCTTTGGGAATCCAGCGAACCACAGTGAGAGCCATTATCCACAAATGGCGAAGACATGGAACAGTGGTGAACCTTCCCAGGAGTGGCCGGCCGCCCAAAATTACCCCAAGAGCGCAGCGACGACTCATCCAAGAGGTCACAAAAGACCCCACAACAACGTCCAAAGAACTGCAGGCCTCACTTGCTTCAGTTAAGGTCAGTGTTCATGCCTCCACCATCAGGAAAAGACTGGGCAAAAATGGCCTGCATGGCAGAGTTCCAAGGAGAAAACCACTGCTGAGCAAAAAGAACATCAAAGCTCATCTCAATTTCTCCACAACACATCTTGATGATCCCCAAGACTTTTGGGACAACATTCTGTGGACCGATGAGACAAAAGTGGAACTCTTTGGAAGGTGTGTGTCCAAGTATATTTGGATTAGAAGGAACAATGCATTTCATAAAAAGAACATTATACCAACAGTAAAATATGGTGGTGGTAGTGTGATGGTCTGGGGCTGTTTTGCTGCTTCAGGACCTGGAAGATAAAAGGAACTATGAATTCTGCTGTCTACCAAGAGATCCTGAAGGAGAATGTCCGACCATCTGTTCGTGTACTCAAGCTGAAACGAACTTGGGTTCTGCAGCAGGACAATGATCCTAAACACACCAGCAAGTCCACCACCGAATGGCTGAAGAAAAACAAAATGAAGACTTTGGAGTGGCCTAGCCAAAGTCCTGACCTGAATCCTATTGAGATGTTGTGGTATGACCTTAAAAGGCCGTTCATGCTCGAAAACCCTCTAATGTAACTGAATTAGGACAATTCTGCAAAGATGAGTGGGCCAAAATTCCTCCAGGACGCTGTAAAAGCCTCATTGCACATTATCGCAAACGCTTGGTTGCAGTTGTTGCTGCTAAGGGTGGCCCAACCAGTTATTAGGTTTAGGGGGCAATCACTTTTTCACACAGGGCCATGATGGTTTGGATTTTTTTTCACCTTTAATAATAAACACCTTCATTTACAAATTGCATTTTGTGTTTACTTGTGTTGTCCTTGACTATTGTTTAAATTGGTTTGATGTTCCGAAACACTTAAGTGTGACAAACATGCAAAGGAACAGGAAATGAGGAATGGGGCAAACACTTTTTCACACCACTGTATATGCGGTGCATAGGGGCACAGCTTCAAAGGGGGCGCCAAAGTGACAGTAAAAAAAAAAAAAATTAACTGGTATTTTCTATATGTAGCTGTATATTTCCTCAATGTTATTTAACATTTTAGAGGCTAGCGTAGGCACCCTATCTCATAAGATTCCATCATAGAATGTTGACAGAAGAGGGAGTGCTGAGCGAGTAGTGAGTTGTCACCTATGGAAAAAGATAGATAAAGCCAAAAAGATGGATAGCTGATAGCTAGCTACATTTAGATTTTTGTTACCATTCCCATGCATGACATATCTCAGTTTTATTAAGGTAAAAAAACAACTGGTAAATATAACGTAGCATGCACAATAAATGACAAGAAGCTGGAAAAGACAACTCTGGTTTCCATGAAATTATTAATAGATTTCGTTTTACCATTAGCAGTTCATGTTAGCTGTGCTGTCAGACATACAGACTACAGTTACATCTGTTACATCTGGTGACATGGAAGCTGTAATTACAGGGTCACATCTATCTCTCTCTTTGAAGGTCTGTGCTAAGTGGCTCTCCATATTTTTTAATAGTGGTTTTATCTGATGCCATCACTAGGCTGATTTAAGAATTTAATTTAAGTTGCTATATTTAACAGTGAGTTCATTTCATTCAGGTGTGAGGATGGTGGATCAGAAAAAACAGGGGAAGGCAACAGTGTAGGGGGGAGGGAACTTGAGACCAACAGATTCATTTCTTAATATTATTAACCTGTTAACAAATCACTTCAAAATATATGTTTTTCTCGCCTAAATTTTTTCCCCAAAAAAATTGCTACAGTTTCCATATCCTTTGGCCCTCTGGGAGGGTCCCGAGGTCATTAGGAAGCTAACACTCTCAATTTTTTGTTTCTTGTGTCAGTGTGACACTAGGTCTCACTGACACAGAGCTGAAGAATTTCTATTTCCGTCCAAGTAAATCATATGTAAAATCATTAAAAAACATTACTGTAAGCATATTACATGATCTACATACAAAAATAGTACCCCAGCCACATGTCTGAACTTAATACAGAAAAAATCCAGAAGAAAATGACTCAGAAAATGGCTATTTTATGAAGTTATTTCTACAGATATGTCTGTGCGTTTTTCTTATTTCCTCTCAGAAAAAAAGCCCAAAAAGTGCTAAATAAAAAACTTCTCAAATTAAAAAACACATCCCCATCACTCATACACATATCTAAAATAACTACATGCATAAATTTATAGAAATAAGTCATTATAATTTGATGAAATGGTGAAATGCAATAACTAAGGCCTTATTTTTGCTTTGACAGAGCTGGAGCCATCACAGGGTTAAAGTGTTCTGGTCATGTTTGGTATCAATCAACTCGTCTTCTTATTGGTTACACAGGGAGGCTGGTTTTATAACTATTGCTTTTGACTGGTTGGAGTAGATGTCAGTCTTTCCCACATTTGCCCTCTGTAAATCGTGCGACTTGATTGGCTTCCATAAGGGATAGCTCAGGTTATAGTAGACGGATTGGCTGAAACGACCTGTCAAAAAGCTGTTAAGTTAACCAAACTTGCTGAATAGAAGAATACACTGGAGCATTAGTAGTGCCGGCAGTAGGAGCGATTAAAGTCCATAAATGATGGACTTTTCAGCTTTGTTTACGAGGAAACACGGCCAGAATCTACAAGATTGTGAGGGGACCAGCTTGTTTTGGATTAAAAGGATTGGATGTACTTATTCTTTGAACTGTTGGCAAAGCAGGAAAAAAAAGTTTATGGAGATCTTTCACCGCTGTGAAGAGAGACACGAGGAGAAAGGTAAGGACGCACGTTTGAATTTAGACACTATCGGCGCAGAATCCTTCTGTTTCTTTACTTTAAAACATGATTATAACCGCTACAAGTCACATTATGCTTATATGTGTGTGGGCTCAATGGAATCATGAGACTTTAAGCTTTCTAATGATGTGCTGCATGACAGTTTTCATGAAGATATAATGCTTGCAATTTGAGTTAAGAAAACGTTTTCTCCTAAAACGGAGAAAACGGTCCCGCTGACGGGCGAATGCTATTTAATATGGAAAAACTAAAATGGAAAATACAGTATATGTTATGGTTTCAGTTGGTTAGTTAGTATGGTTTTTCGTTGGTCTCTGTATCTTGTTTTCTGTTATTCTTTGTATTTCCTGCCTGTTCTTGTGTTTGGGTCTTGTTTCTCCCCGGTCTGGTGTTGTTGGTCCTGTCTTGTGCTCCCCTGAGTGTCTGTATGTTCTGTTTCCTGTTTTATTTTGAAGTCTGTTTTTTGTCTCATCCTGTCTTTAGTTTTACTTCCTGTGTCACCTTGCTCTTGTGATTACCTGATGTTTTCCACCTGTTTCCCTGCCCTCTTGTCACCTGCCTCTCGTTACCTCATTACCTCGGGTTTTTAAGGTCTATGCCTGCCTTGTCTCTTGTCAGACCGTTTTGTCTTTGTATCCCTCTTCTGTGCAGATTGCCTTCCTAACAGAGTTTCCTGCCTTTGTTCCTGTTGTTGCCTTGTCTTTTTCCCTGATCCCTTTTTGGATTTTTGTTTTTGCTTCTTGTGTTCTCCTTGGACTGTTGGAATTATCCCCTGCTCCTTGTGTTTTCCTTGGGCTTTTTTGTGAATACATTTTGTGTTGAATGCTCTCCCCTGACTCCCTCATCTCTGCTCTTGGGTCCTTATTCTGCCACACTCAACACAGTATATTAGATAATGTTTGTTTGACAATATGTCTTATTGGAAAAAAACACAGCTACACAGTCAAGGAATGAATGAGACAGACATGAGGTCGGCGATGTCATCAAGTGAGAGTTATGTCACACCACACACAACTAAATGTCCTGTTCAAGCTCCTCCTCACTTTCGTTTCATTTTGCACTTTAACATTAGTGTTGCTTACAAATTAAGTGTGATTACTTCTAAAGCCAAGTTAAAATAATTTAACATGTTCTCTTATAGGCTATAAGGCTAATCTTGCTATTGTGAATGAAAAATTTATTTCTGTATCAAAACCCTTCATGTGGGAAATATCACAATTAGCCTATGTCTGACAGCGGGGACGTAGTAAACTAATCAGAATGCAAATTTAAACATCTGCAATGCATATGCTCGAATGCCATCAATGATGATTTAATGAAAATAAAGTATATATGTATATACTGTATACATACCATACAATTTATAATTATGGTAGGCTTACAGTGGCTGAAATACTTTAAAATAAACCATCATTATTAAAACCTCATACATGATTTCATTTTTTTTTATTTCCATAATTTATATGATAAATTCCTCATTAACCAGTTGGACAGGAAATCTTCAGCATTTAGGTTTACTCAATTGAAACTTAATTTCAGGATCAATCAGCTTTGTACAAAGTAATTCCACCCCTTTTTTATTAAATTATTACTATTATATTATTATTACAGGGGAGACTCGTGGGTTTTGGTGTGAGCGTGTTTACCTGCTGGATGTAACCTTTGTGAAATAACCAGGATATAATTTTTTATTTCTCTGATTAATAATAGCTTTATGGAGCGCTCTGTTATTGTTACTCTGTGCTGCCCTACCAAACTGTAGCTCGCTTGCTCGCCCGTCATCGGACACAAATCAAATCAAACTTCTTTATGTTTTTATAGTTTGCGGCGTAAATTGTGAATCAGACTCAGATTTAGAAGCTGTACATGAAATAAAGTGAGAACACACACAGGTAGATCATCAGAGTTTAGTCCGTGAATCCACCTGGACGTTTCAGGTTGTGGAGGTTTGACCGATCTTTCTCTGGCCTCTACTGTGGATGTTGTGTGTAACTTTAATTCAAGTTATGTTCTAATTACATAACCTTTGTTATGACGTTTGTGCATATATATATATATATATATATATATATATATATATATATATATATATATATATAGAGAGAGAGAGATTGGGGGTGCGTCCACCTGGTTGGGACACGGAAGGGGGTGTGCGGCTGAAAAACTTTGGGAACACCTGATGTAAAGTAATGTATGCAAAAAAACATAATAGTAATAATTTGCCTATTGTAATCAAGAAGTCTGCTGATGGTCTTCATTTAGGATTTTTTTCTTTTGGATAAAGCATCACCATTCTGTTAAAACATTCATCCACTTATATTGATTATTTTGTCCCAAACAACTGTGATCACTACATGCAGTTTCCACTGTGATAATGATTGGGTTACAGGATAATTTCAGAAATTGTTTACCTCTGCATGACTGCTGTGCTCAGCCAGCGATATCAGGCGTTTACATAGGCCTGCCATTAACATCCTGAGTTCCTGGGACCCTTCTGGAGTTCTGGTCATGGGTCTTGGAAGTAAAACAAATTTGTGGTCTTTGTGGGGGCTGGTGAACTACTTCTGAGTGGTGCAGGAAATCTCCGTTTTTTCGTCTGAAAAGACCAGGAAAAGACCTGTGAAGAAAAGGGTAAAATATAGCACACAAAACCCAAACAACCAACAAACAATTGTAGTAATTGTAACATTGTAGTCACGTTAATATGTAAAGTCATAATTTCTAACTTTGTCATCTCTTGCTGGAAATTAGCCTGTCTCACTGTTAGTGCCTGACTTGGAAATGGACCCTGAACTTCAACCTGAGCTTGCTGATTCTGGCCTTTAGTCTGAACTGTTGCTGTTAAGTGTCAGCAAATTCCTTGCTGCAGACTCAATCTGAGCATACGCTGGGCTCTGGAAACACATGCATAAAAAATAAAATAAAGACAAAGGAATTTCCCAATCCATTTCCATGTAATTATTCTACTTGTTTTTGCCGTTTAAACCTACCTTACATGTACAGTAGGTAAAAAATGATCAGTACATCATTACTTTTCATCAAATTAAAACAAAAGCCTCTTACACTGTTCACAGTTTAAAAACATCAGGTCTTTCAATCAGCAAAAAACACAAATTGCACGTCAATTGCGTTTACATTCAAGCGGAAAAATAACCGCAGAAAAAGTGATGACGTCATTGAGGCGACTCGCTGGCTCACGAGGAGGTCTATTGTTGTAGGCTTCAAGTGCCTACAACAATAGACAGTTATTTTTTTTGTTAAAAAACAACAACATAAAACCCGAATTATGATCTGTTAACAATGCCTTTATCTGGGTATCCACTCTGGTTCTATCTATTTAAAATACCACAGTAAAGGGAGAAGCTAACCAGAGGGGCTAAAGCAAAAGATGTTTTAGCAGTGTTCAATTTCAGACTAGTTTTCATGTTATTTGATTTGAAAAGTAACACGGTCCCTTGCCGTGACATAGCGGTGCCTTTAACTGAAATTGTAAATGCTCTATCTGCATAGTTATGACATAGTCAGATATTCATTTTTCACCTTGAAAGTTTGGAAAATCACCTGTGGAGTGCTCATGGTGTTAGCTGTGAAATGCCGTCTGTCTTCCTCAGCCAAACCGGCGTTTCAGTTGTTTTGAGTGCGCCCCCTGCTGTCGCGAAGTCAGAACTACTCTTAATGTCTCACGTGACTTTTGGCAGAAATTTGCTGCAGAGGGGTGTGGAATTGTTTCGTACTCGAGGAGAGGCTGTTTTGTGCGAGTAGAGACCGTTTTGTACTCGGGGACAATTTATAAATGATATTTTGAGTGCAACGTTTGGGGACAGTTTGTAAAACAAGTTTTATGTGTGTGTAACGTTTGAAGACAGTTTGCAAAACAACTTTTATTTGTGTGCAACACATTTTTTTGTGTACAACCTTCTGGCAGGAATCTAACTCCATACAAATCCTTGTCCTGAAATAAAGATCTGGATTAATTTTGTGGATTAAAGTGCTGAATTTATTGTTTCTTTTGGAGATTGGGTTTGACCAGTACACTCAAAAAATTGAAATGTTGACTTTAATTAAATTTATTATGTCAACAGGTTCCACGTATTTTTATTAGGTTAGTTAAAAAACAAAAATATTACGGTAATTTAATTTAATTAATTTATGTTACAGTAACACAATGATTGTTAATTCAGCCAATTAATTTTTTTTTACTTTAGATTAACATATTTAAGCTTCAAATAAAGTCAGGTATGTCACATTAACCTAAATAATATATGAACAGGCTACATATTTTACTTTTGTCACTTCAGCATATATCTTCTTTGTAGTCTTGAAATAATATATTTAAGTAGGGTTAATGAAAACATTATGTTTTCATCCAATATAAGTTTTACTATTTACTTTTACAAAATTCAAGTTTTTCAACAGGTTTCACACAAATTAATTTGGCAAACCAAACATTTTTCTTAATTCCTTTATTCACCAACACAGCAATGGTGCAGTAACATTTTTGTACAATTGTACTACAGTAACATTACAATGCAGTAACATTTGAACTAGGCCTGCAGGGAAAAAGATGAATTAGCATTTTTTTTAGCTTAGAACTGATTTCACGATTCTCTGCCACGATTTTTATTGCACACATGAACCATGACAAAACAAATAGGGAGCACCAGTATGTTTAAAACTCAGAAGTAGTAGCGTTTGTGATGCAGTTGGCTCATAAAATGAAAATCAAAGAAAATATATATATATATATATATATATATATATATATATATAATACTTATTTTGAAATTAAATCGTGACAAGGTGAATAGAGATTGCGATTTTATAAAGATTAATCGTGCAGACCTAATTTGAACACATGTACACATAAACATAGAATAACAGCTGAAAATATTAGTGGATTGATTGATTAGTTTGACAGAAAATGTATCAATAATTGACTTATAGGAAAAAGAGCCAACATAAATGAGAATATTTTGTGGTTTCGTACTGAATCTTATTTGTGAACTGTGAAAAACAAGACATTTTAGGTTGAACCTTGGTGTGTAAAATGTCAAAAGGTCAGTTTCAAAAGCCCTAACAACTAATAGAAAAACTGAACAGATAAGTTATGAAACAATGTTAGTTGAAGCTCCAACATGGTCCAACACTCCAACAGTTGTCAACTTCCTTAATGTAGAATAACAATCCAGCAAAACGTCCCTTTGTGTCTGTATATATGGTTTAACAAACCAGTTTACAATACTCACATTTGTTTGTAACAAAATTATTGTCCGTCTACAGCCTGGCCACTGATCGCGTCCAAATCAGTGATTGGCTCATTCACACAGTTTGTTCTTGAGCAGCTGTACCTTAGTTGAGAGTCTACTAGCATCAATTTGAAGGAATAGCTTCTGAAGTACTTAAAAGAAGGCTTTCAGTTCCTTGGGATAACTGAGGTTTAGTGCATATTTACACCCATAAAGAGTGCACATGCACAGGCGATGTTTCCCAAGTTGTGCAGTACTTCAACACCCTCAATCACAATTCCAACATCGGCTGGAGGAGTGGTGGCATCACCTCCCTCAACATTGATGCTGTAGATGCCAAAGTTGAGTTGCTCAAGCTCCCTCTCAGCAGCTATAACGTCGGTGTCCTTTACAGAGGAGAGAGAGAGAAAAACTATAAATAAGAAACATATTCCCCCCAGAATTCCAAAAAGTACATTTTGCAATTCAATTCATTTTATTGTAATCACACCTTAAACGGTGCGATTTGTATACAAATAAGATGTAGTACAGGGTGATTGTAACAAAGATTTATTCCTTTTTATTATTTACATAATTTAATAACAACTCCCACTAACCAAGCACTTTTTATTAGGATGTGCAACCTAATGCACTCCAACCTAACAGCTATGCTATAGATATTTTCAGTTTTTGTTTACATTGTGTTACCATTATGCTCATGGAGGTAGAAAATATTAATGCAATATTTCAACATATAATACTATAGTATACCACCACCCACTACCACCTCAGTGCAACTGGAAGTAAAATTACCTTTTTGATGTCAGAAAAAAATTTATGAGTTTTATACAATAATGTCTGGCAGAGTAGCTGTGTTGGATTGCACTGCACAAGTGTTAAATTAAATCCATGGTGGATTTTTAATAAACCCCCCATAAAAACAAAACTATAATAAACAAATTCCATGCAAATTACAACAAATTACAAATTCACAAGATTAGTTACTCAAAATTTGGTTTAATACATGTAGAAACAAAACAACTAAAGTTACCAACCTGGTATTCTTTGAAGAGCAGGTTCGGGTCTTCGTTCAGGTAAATGCAAAGTGCCCTGACGATGCGTCCCTCCTCTTTTCAACAGTTTCATTCTGAAGAAAGAGAAGACAGATACAGTTGTGGTCAAAAGTGTACATACACTTGTAGAAAATCACAATGTTATGGCTGTCTTGAGTCTTCAATAAGTTCTACAACTCTTATTTTTCTGTGATAGAGTGATCGGAACACATACATGTTTGTCACAAAAAACAGTCATAAAGTTTGGTTCTTTCATAAATTTATTATGGGTCTGCTGAAAATGTCACCAAATCTGCTGGGTCAAAAATATACATACAGCAACAAAATATGTCAATTTTGGTGATGTAGCGAGTTGTGTCAATCAAATTAGCTTCATGTCATGGCCTCTTCACTTCTTCTAAGTGATTCTGATTGACTACAGCTGTTGACTTCTCATGAGCCCATTTAAATAGGGCTCATTTGACCCAGTGATTAGACTCAGCTACAAAAGCTACAATGGGAAAGTCAAAGGAACTCAGTGTGGATCTGAAAAAGCGAATTATTGACTTGAACAAGTCAGGGAAGTCACTTGGAGCCATTTCAAAGCAGCTACAGGTCCCAAGAGCAACTGTGCAGACACTTATACGCAAGTATAAAGTGCATGGAACAGTTGTGTCACTGCCACGATCAGGAAGAAAACGCAAGCTATCACATGCTGCCGAGAGGAGATTGGTCAGGATGGTCAAGAGTCAACCAAGAATCACCAAGAAGCAGGTCTGCAAGGATTTGGAAGCTGATGGAACACAGGTGTCAGTCTCCACAGTCAAGCGTGTTTTACATCGCCATGGACTGAGAGGCTGCCGTGCAAGAAAGAAGCCCTTGCTCCAGAAAAGGCACCTTAAGACTCGGCTGAAGTTTGCTGCTGATCACATGGACAAAGATAAAACCTTCTGGAGGAAAGTTCTCTGGTCAGACGAAACAAAAATTGAGCTGTTTGGCCACAGCACCCAGCAATATGTTTGGAGGAGAAAAGGTGAGGCCTTTAATCCCAGGAACACCATGCCTACTGTCAAGCATGGTGGTGGTAGTATTATGCTCTGGGGATGTTTTGCTGCCAGTGGAACTGGTTCTTTGCAGAAAGTAAATGGGATAATGAAGAAGGAGGATTACCTCCAAATTCTGCAGGAAAACTTAAAACCATCAGCCCGAAGGTTGGGTCTTGGGCGCAGTTGGGTGTTCCAACAAGACAAAACACACATCAAAAGTGGTAAAGGAATGGCTAAACCAGGCTAGAATTAAGGTTTTAGAATGGCCTTCCCAAAGTCCTGACTTAAACCCCATTGAGAACATGTGGACAGTGCTAAAGAAACAGGTTCATGCAAGAAAACCATCAAATTTAGCTGAACTGCACCAATTCTGTCAAGAAGAGTGGTCAAACATTCGACCTGAAGCTTGCCAGGACCTTGTGGATGGCTACCAAAAGCGCCTAGTTGCCGTGAAAATGGCCAAGGGACATGTAACCAAATACTAATGTTGCTGTATGTATATTATTGACCCAGCAGATTTGGTGACATTTTCAGCAGACCCATAATAAATTTATGAAAGAACCAAACTTTATGACTGTTTTTTGTGACAAACATGTATGTGTTCCGATCACTCTATCACAGAAAAATAAGAGTTGTAGAACTTATTGAAGACTCAAGACAGCCATAACATTGTGATTTTCTACAAGTGTATGTACACTTTTGACCACAACTGTAAACACTCAAATACTAGGACATCGCAAACAAAGTTACCACCACATTTTTATTTAACACTAATAGATAAACTTGAAAACTGGCCTCAATTGTTAGTGTAATCAGGGAAATGTCCATGTGCTGTATGATGAGAAGCAAACCTTTTGTTCAAAATTTCAATACATCTGATCCCTTAACACAGCCACTGATCTGTGTTAATATTTGAAGGTGACAGCAAATAAAAAATAATTTGAAAAAAGCACAGGAGTTGCAGTTATGGCTTTTGGAGCCACTTTTAAAGCCCACCTTTATACTCATAAGGGTGCATTAATAGGGTGCAAAACATACCTCTGTCATTGGGGCCAGTATCGTCTGGTTTTTCCTCCCTGCAGAGCCTCCTTTGGTCCTGAACACTTTGATGAGCTGATCAGTGTACTGGTCTAGTTGTCCAAGGAACTTTGAGAGAAGGGGAGTAGTAGTAATCCTGAGAAACTCTGCCTCCATTTGAAAGCATGTCCACAAACACAATATATTAATGGTACCTTCTAAACAGTCAACATTCATTTAGTAAGACCTCATAAAAAGTAGTAGATTTATTTGATTAGGACAATTCACATTAATCAACATTTCTGTAAATGTGCCAGTGATAGCCAGTCAGAGAAAGAGAGAGAATGAAAGAGACTAAGGCTGTAAAATGTTTGATTTTTCAGTAGTTAGTAAGCTACTTGTGATGTGATCTTACCTTTTAGGAGTATGTCTTATCCAGGTGGGAGGGTGGACAAATCAATTAACCAATTATTCAAGACCTGAAATATTGCAACAGGATTAGAAAGACAGAAAATAAAATTAAAAAGCTGTTAACACATCAAATATTGGGGATACTTTTACAGGATTCTTAAGAGCTACAATGTTAAAAAAAAATAAAATAACTTTAAGCCTGCTTTTACGTCATTTCTTAGCATGACTTCCATAAACTTAAAAAAAATAAACAATTGAAATTACATGTTCAATACCAACAGCTGTCCGCCACTACTGACCAGGATAAATGTGGCCCAATGCAAAACGATGATGTGTTAAACCACCTGTAGAGAATGCCATTTAACCTTATTTTGGCCAAAAAGCGATCGCTCCTATTGGAGGGTCGAGAAGGAATTTCCCCTGTCAACAGACAGGTTTTCGCCTTCTCCCTGATAAGAGTACAACCTTCCTGTGAGTACATGTGATGATGTAATTATTAAAAACCATATTCTGGAGAGATAATTATTGATGTTTGATAAATGTACAACAGGAGGGAAATGATAGAGAATTCATTTTTATTAAGTCTTTTATTCTTCTCTATTTCCTTTTAGTAATGTTATTTCCTTTATTTATGTTTATTTATTTATTTATTTATTTATTATTATTTATATTTATGCTTGTAGTAATGTCTTACAATAGTTTAACCTCTATGCTCTATATATGCACATTTAACAAACAGCTCTTCTATGCTTATTATACGCACAATACGATATATGTTTCTCTGAGTGTCAGCTGCTTTTCTCGGAGACAGTAAGTGTCTCACTGCAGAAAATCATGAGTTGTAAACATCTTTAGGGCCGAGGTCACTCAAAGTACATGTCCTCCAGGCGCCTGGACTTTGCCCTGGTTCCCCTAGAATAGACAACACAAAAGCATTCCTATGTATCAACAAGTGTGAATCTGTGTGTGTGTTTTGAATAAATACGACTCTCTTGCAGAGAAACATTTGAAGTTCCCTGAGAGCGATGCTGGAGATAGGTTGCTCACGTGCGTTCTTCCCTCTTGCAATTGTCTTAACTGCTAACTACCGTCTGAGTCTCGTTTTCTTGCTTGACCGTCTTTGATTTAATAAGGTAAAGTGTTCTGAACCTGACAATAACTGTATTGAATGGGCTGGGGCCCTATTTATTTTATACTCTATAGAAGTGTGTAAACTTTCAAATTCACTACAAATAAGCAGATGTGTCCTGCCCAACAGCTTTGAAATTAAACATGAGTAACATGCAGTGTTGCAGCTAACCGTGCTTCAGGTCCACAAATGTGTTAATCTGCATGAGCTGAATGCAGAACGTCTAGCATGCAGCGTGCATGACACAGACACAACATTCACGTCAGGCTCCGGGGCCAACGTTGCAGCACGCTGCTTGTGGTGTTGTCACCTGTTACACGCCGGACTGTTGATAAACCGCGCGAGACTGCTGCGCCCACACCGCTGTGGAAGCGCCCCCTAACTTCATTTATCGAGGTCTGATTGTTCAACCTCTCCCTCCGCGCCACTCGAGCTGACTGGGACTAACCGCTAACCTGAGTTAATTACCTTAGGCCAACAGCACTAAATTCAAGTACAGAAACACCTCGCACCTGAGATACTGGCCAAATACAGGACGTGTGTAATTATAACACCTAACAGAATCTGGGGTTTAAGTAAAGTTACCTCAAGCCTGCCGCTACTTACCAGGGCATGTAACGTTGCATTGACTGTCGGTCCTTTAACCAACCGAATAGCCAAAAATATCGAGTAGTACATTTACATGCAAACACGTAGCCTTTCCTGTGCCTGCTTTGCAATTAAAGCATCCCACTGGTTCGCCGATGTGAAGCTTTTAATATGAAGCGCAGCAAGAAAGTGATGGCTTAGTGTCAGTCGTAATTTCAACAACTCTGAAACGGTTAACGGGAATCAGTCACCATACAATAACGCGAAAAAGTACAGCCAGATCAACACAGGAGGAAAAGTGTAAAAAGTAATCTAACCACTCAGTAACAAAAATTTCAAATTCACCACAAATAAGCAGAGGTGTCTGAACCAACTGCTTTGAAAGTAAACATCAGTAACATTCAGTGTTGCAGCTAACCTGGTCCACAACCGGGCTCCTTTTCAGTTTCTGAGCTAAATGCAGAACATGTTGATGCATAGCGTGCAAGACAGAGCCACAACAGTCTCTTCAGGCTTTTAGGCTAGCATTAGTAGCAGATTAACTGTACTAGTGGACCATGAAAGCACCGCGGCCACATCGCTGTGGAAACGCACGTGCATCCCCCCCAACGTTATTTGTCCGGTTGTTCACTCTCTCCTCTGCTCCACTCGAGCTGACCGGAGCTAACCACTAACCTGAGCTAATAACAGTGAGACACCAGCACTAATTACTAAAGAGTAAGTTTAGAAACACTACACACGTGAGATATAAGCGGCGCCCAGCGGGATAAACAGCCAACCGACCTGGGTCACACAGCTAACGTTAGCTAGCTAGCTAACTAAGTTTGCTAGCTAACATGTCAAAGACCCACCTGCTTTTACAGCAGTGTGCATCAAAAACACAAAGTACGTTCATACTCAACATGAATATACTACAAAACAGATTTGAGTGAAATAAAATGTTCTCCTACCTTTTCCATATCAGACACTGAACACCATCTCGAACTTTTCCGCCAAAATTAACTGAGGAAGGTCTGGTCAGGAGTTCAAATATCTTATCGTTTGATGCATCTCAGTTTCAGTCTTACTGCCATCTTCAGGATGTAACAAGTATTGCATTTCTAATTCACTTTAACCCTTGTGTTGTCTGTCGGGTCCCGGGGACCAACGCTTGTTTCACTTCATATCGGCCTTCGGGTCTCTGGGCCCCGTCCTGCATTCAAATGTATTTCTCCACCACCGCGGTGTCGGCCTTCGGGTCTCTGGGACCCGTCCTGCATTCGAATGTACTTCTCCACTACCGCGATGTCGGCCTTCGGGTCTCTGGGACCCGTCCTGCCTTCAAATGTACTTCTCCACCACTGCGGTGTCAGCCTTCGGGTCTCTGGGCCCCGTCCTGCATTCGACTGTACATATTCACTACCGCGGTATTGGCCTTCGGGTCTCTGGGGCCCGTCCTGCATTCGAATGAGAATCTCTACTGCCGCGGCCTTTGGGTCGGATGTATTTTGGTATTTTGTGTTGTATTGTATGAAAGAGGGAAATTAAATTAAAAAGGCAAGCAAATGCTTTGACTCGTCTACTAAATATATTTATCACACACACACACACACACACACACACACACACACACACACACACAGAAAGACATGTTTACAGTATAACCCTTGTGCTGTCCATCGGGTCGCAGGGACACGTTCAGTTTATTTGACTTTTTGCTTTGGCATTCGGGTCCCAGGGACCCACTTTGGTTTCAATTCATGTTGCGTCTACTACAGTGGACCCGACCCCTGGGTCCCTGCGACCCAGGCCAGTATGCATTCGTATTCCCCTCACTACCGCAGCCTTGGTCCTCGGGTCCCTGCGACCCGTCCTGTATTTGTTTGTATTTCACTTCTACCGCTGCCTCGGCCCTCTGGTCTCTGGGGACCCGTCCTGCATTCAACTGAGAACCTCTACTGCCGCGGCCTTTGGGTCGAATGTATTTTGTGTTGTATTGCATGAAAGAGGGAAAGTGAAATACATTCACACACACACACAGACACACACAGACACACAGACACACACACACACACACACACACACAGACACACACACAGACAGACATAACTACAGTACAAGCCTTGTGTTGTCCAATTTATTTGACTTTTTGCTTTGGCATTCGGTTCCCAGGGACCCACGTTGGTTTCAATTCATGTCACGTCTACTGCAGTGGATCTGGCCCTTGGAGTCTTTGGGAACCCGGGCCAGTATTCAAAAGTTTTTCTTCACTACAGAGGCATCGGCCCTCGGGTCCCCGGGACCCGGTCCGGTATTTAATCGTATTCCCCCCACTACAGCGGCCTAGGCCCTCGGGTCCCTAGGACCCGTCCTGTATTTTAATGTATTTCACTTCTATCACCGCCTCGGCCTTCGGGTCTCTGGGACCCCGGGGCAGAATGCGATTGTATTGTTCTTCCACATCCGTGCCACTGGTTCGATTGTATTTTGTGTTGTATTGTATGAAAGAGGGAAATAAAATTAACAACAAAACTAAATGCTTGACCTCGGTCTACTACATAGATTTAACACACACACACACACCTACAAACACACACACACACACACACACACACACACACACATACGGACATGTTGACAGTATAACCCTTGTGTTGGCCATCGGGTCGCAGGGACACGTTCAGTTTATTTGACTCTACGCATTGGCATTCGGGTCCCCGGGACCCACGTTGATTTCATTTCAGGACACGTCTACTACAGTGGACCTGACCCTTTGGGTCTCTGGGACCCGGGCCAGTATTCAAAGTATTTTTCCACTACAGCGGCATCGGCCCTCGGGTCCCTGGGACCCGTCCTGTATTTTAATGTATTTCACTTCTACCGCCGCCTCGGCCTTCGGGTCTCTGGGACCCGTCTTGCGTTCGACTGAGAATCTCTACTGCCGCGGCCTTTGGGTCGGATGTATTTAGGTATTTTGTGTTGTATTGTATGAAGGAGGGATATTAAATTAAAAAGACAACCAAATGTTTTGACTCGGTCTACTAAATATATTTATCAAACACACACACACGCACACGCACACACATGCACACACAAACACACGCACACACACAAGCACAAGCACACACACACAGACATAACTACAGTACAACCCTTGTGTTGTCCAATTTATTTGACTTTTTGCTTTGGCATTCGGTTCCCAGGGACCCACGTTGGTTTCAATTCATGTCACGTCTACTGCAGTGGATCTGGCCCTTGGAGTCTTTGGGAACCCGGGCCAGTATTCAAAAGTTTTTCTTCACTACAGAGGCATCGGCCCTCGGGTCCCCGGGACCCGGTCCGGTATTCAATCGTATTCCCCCCACTACAGCGGCCTAGGCCCTCGGGTCCCTAGGACCCCGGGGCAGAATGCGATTGTATTGTTCTTCCACATCCGTGCCACCGGTTCGGTTGTATTTTGATTTGTATGAAAGAGGGAAATAAAATTAACAACAAACTAAATGCTTGACCTCGGTCTACAACATAGATTTAACACACACACACACACCTACAAACACACACACACCACACACACACACACACACACACACACACACACACACACACACACACACACACACACACATACGGACATGTTGACAGTATAACCCTTGTGTTGGCCATCGGGTCGCAGGGACACGTTCAGTTTATTTGACTCTACGCATTGGCATTCGGGTCCCCGGGACCCACGTTGATTTCATTTCACGACACGTCTAATACAGTGGACCTGACCCTTTGGGTCTCTGGGACCCGGGCCAGTATTCAAAGTATTTTTCCACTACAGCGGCATCGGCCCTCGGGTCCCTGGGACCCGTCCTGTATTTGACTGCGTATCTCTACTGCCGCGGCCTTTGGGTCAAATGTATTTTGTGTTGTATTGTATGAACGAGGGAAAGTGAAATACATTCACTCACACACACACACACACACACACACACACACACACACACACACACACACACACACACACACACACACATACGGACATGTTGACAGTATAACCCTTGTGTTGGCCATCGGGTCGCAGGGACACATTCAGTTTATTTGACTCTACGCATTGGCATTCGGGTCCCCGGGACCCACGTTGATTTCATGTCACGACACGTCTACTACAGTGGACCTGACCCTTTGGGTCTCTGGGACCCGGGCCAGTATTCAAAGTATTTTTCCACTACAGCGGCATCGGCCCTCGGGTCCCTGGGACCCGTCCTGTATTTGACTGCGTATCTCTACTGCCGCGGCCTTTGGGTCAAATGTATTTTGTGTTGTAT
Source organism: Percina caprodes (assembly GCA_013375575.1). NCBI lineage: Eukaryota > Metazoa > Chordata > Actinopteri > Perciformes > Percidae > Percina > Percina caprodes. The sequence continues at coordinate 59,132 of JABXJD010000613.1, read as the reverse complement.
TGTATGAAAGAGGGAAAGTGAAATACATTCACACACACACACACACACACACACATACACACACACACACACACACACACACACACACACACACACATATTTACAGTATAAACTGCAGACACATTTGTCTCGTCTTCTTTCTGTTGTCATCTTACGTCGTATTGTTTTGGACCTCTGCACTGGTGCGAACTCAGGATGGCCCGTCGTTTGACTCTGGAATTGAAGCTGCATCGGGTTATCGTCAGCGGGTCCGCTCGCAATGTCCCCGCTGAAGTGCACGTACGAGAAGAAGACCAAGTACGAGAGGCCCGCAACATACACGACCGCCACCGTGACTCTGACGGTGGCGTGTGCGCGTCAGAAGAGGACTGGGAACAGGACCATTGCTGCGACGAGAGCGAAGGAGAACACGACAAAGACGATGACCGAGGCCAAGACGATGTTGAAGTTGAACAAGGAGGAGAACGTGGAGAAAGTGGGCAACAAAGGCCCGATGAAGAATATGAAGAAGAAGAAGAAGAAGGGGAAGAAGAAGGGGAAGAAGAAGGGGAAGAGGGAGGAGAGGAACAGGAAGAGGGTGAAGAGGAAGAGGGTGAAGAGGGAGGAGAAGGTAGTGAAGACGGGGAGTACGATGAGGTTAGCGAAGACGAGGGTAGAGAAGACGAGGGTGGTGAAAGCGAGGAGTACGATGAGGTTAGAGAAGACGAGGGTAGAGAAGACGAGGGTAATGAAAGCGAGGAGTACGATGAGGTTAGAGAAGACGAGGGTAGTGACGACGAGGAGTACGTTGAGGATGGCGACAGGGAAATGTTTTTGTCAAAAGACGGCAAAATCAAATGGTCCTCGAAAACGTATCATCCAAGTGGCCCCCGAGCTCATCGCCGTGCCACCGAAGAAGACGCAGATGAACAGGACTGAGGCCGAACAGACCGTGACGGCCAACGCGCTTCTGCTTCCACTCCGATACCACCGAGCCGGGGACCCACAGAGTACGCCACGGAGCGCGTCCGCGACATACTCTCTGCGTTCCAGCTGTTTGTGACGCAGCGAATAGAGAAAACGGTACTGGCCGCGACCAACCTCGAGGGCCGCAGGCGATACGGCAAAGCCGGCGAGTGGAAGGCGATGGACGCTGATAGAGAATTCATTTTTATTAAGTCTTTTATTCATCTTATTTCCTTTTAGTAATGTTATTTCCTTTTATTAATGTCTTACAATAGTTTAACCTTTTTGCTTGTAGTAATGTCTTACAATAGTTCAATTCAATTCAATTTTATTTATAGTATCAATTCATAACAAGAGTTATCTCAAGACACTTTACAGATAGAGTAGGTCTAGACCAGATAGAGTAGGTCTAGACTACACTCCAGAATTTACAAGGACCCAACAGTTCTAGTAGTTCCCTCCAGAGCAAGCAACAGTGCGACAGTGGCGAGGAAAAACTTCCTTTTAGGAAGAAACCTCGGACAGACCCAGGCTCGTGGTGGGCGGTGTCTGACGACCGGTTGGGGTTAGAATGAAGAGTGGCAATAACAGCCACAGAAAAGATAACAGTTTGTAGTAGTTCTTTGTAGTAGTTCATGGCATAGCAGGGAATTGTGCGGCATTACAAGGCACAGCAGGACGTAGCAGGATGAACACGGCATCACAGGACGTGTAGCGGGACCATGGCTACAGCTGCTACCATGATGTTGGAGCCTTCCTGATCCGAGGGAACATGCTGGGGGGAAAAGAACATAAGGACTCCGGGGAATGACTCCCCAGAGCTAGGTTAGTAACAAGCATTTCTGGGACATAGATGCACACAAATGGAAAGATAGAAAGATAAAAAGATAGAGGAGAGAGGAGCTCAGTGTGTCAAAGGAATTCCTCCAGCAATCTAAAACTGTTACAGCATAACTGGGAGAGCATAACTAACTAGGAGAGCATGACTAACTAGGAGAGACAGGGTAAAGAGAGCTGCCGGATCGGGCTAGACTCTCCCCAGCCGGATCGGGTTGTATGCCCTGCCTCCCTCTAGTTTTATTATATTATTGATTGTATGATAGATAGATCTGACAACTATGACGAGAAGCAGGTAGGCCGGGTTAGGCGGACAATATTCAATTCTATGCCCTAACTATACGCTTGATCAAAGAGGAAAGTCTTAAGTCTACTCTTAAATGTGGAGACTGTGTCTGCCTCCTGAACCCAAACTGGAACCTGGTTCCACAGGAGAGGAGCCTGATAGCTGAACGCTCTGGCTCCCGTTCTACTTTTAGAGACTCTAGGAACCACCAGTAACCCTGCATTCTGGGAGCGCAGTGCTCTTGCAGGGTTGTAAGGTACTATGAGCTCTTTAAGATAAGATGGTGCCTGACCATGAAGAGCTTTGTAGGTGAAAAGAAGGATTTTAAATTCTATTCTAGATTTTACAGGAAGCCAATGCAGAGAAGCTAAAACAGGAGAGATATGATCTCTTTTCCTAGTTCCTGTCAGAACACGTGCTGCAGCATTCTGGACCAGCTGAAGACTTTTTATGGACTTTTCGAGCATCCTGATAGTAAAGAATTGCAGTAATCTAGCCTAGAAGTAACAAATGCATGGACTAGTTTTTCTGCATCATTTTTAGACAGGATATTCCTGATTTTAGCAATATTACGCAGGTGAAAAAGGCGATCCTTGAAATTTGCTTTATGTGGGAATTAAAGGACAAATCCTGATCAAAGATAACTCCAAGATTCCTCACAGTGGTGCTGGAGGCCAGAGTGATGCCATCCAGAGTAACTATCTCTTTGGATAATGCGTCACGGAGGTGCTTGGGTCCCAGAGCAATAACTTCAGTTTTATCTGAGTTCAACATTAGAAAATTACAGCTCATCCAGGTTTTAATATCCTGAAGGCACATTTGAAGTTTAGCTAACTGATTAGTTTCATCCGGCTTGATCGATAGATATAATTGAGTATCATCTGCATAACAATGAAAGTTTATGGAATGCTTCCTGATAATATTGCCTAAAGGAAGCATATATAAAGTGAACAGGATTGGACCGAGCACAGATCCTTGTGGGACTCCATGACTAACTCTGGCGTGCACAGAGGATTCATCGTTAACATGAACAAACTGAGATCGATCTGATAAATAAGACTTAAACCAGCTTAGAGCTGTCCCTTTAATGCCAATTAAATGTTCCAGTCTCTGTAATAAGACATGGTGGTCAATGGTATCAAATGCAGCACTAAGATCTAATAACACCAGTACAGAGATAAGTCCTTTGTCTGATGCAATTAGGAGGTCATTAGTAATTTTCACAAGTGCTGTCTCTGTACTATGGTTAACTCTAAATCCTGACTGAAAATCCTCATATAAACTGTTGCTATGCAGAAAGTCACACAGCTGTTTGGCGACTACTTTCTCAAGAATCTTAGAGAGAAATGGAAGGTTGGATATAGGTCTATAGTTGGCTAAAACATCTGGATCAAGGTTGGGCTTTTTCAGAAGAGGTTTAATTACAGCCACTTTAAAGTGCTGTGGTACATAGCCTGTTAATAAAGACAGATTGGTTATATCTAGTAGAGAAGTGTTGACTAAGGGTAAAACTTCTTTAAGTAGCCTAGTCGGGATGGGGTCTAAGAGGCAGGTTGATGGTTTAGATGAAGAAATAATTGAATTAAATTGATAAAGATCAAGTGAAGCAAAGCAATCTAAACATATATCTGGTTTTACAGCTGTTTCTGAGGTTCCTGAGTTTAGAGATAAGTCAGTGCCAGTTAAAGGCAGGTCTTGGTGAATTTTGCTTCTAATAGTTATAATTTTATCATTGAAGAATCTCATAAAGTCATTACTACTAAGAGCTATGGGAATACTTGGCTCAGTAGAGCTGTGACCTTCCGTTAGCCTGGCTACAGTACTAAAAAGAAACCTGGGGTTGTTCCTATTTTCCTCTATTAATGACGAGTAGTACGCTGCTCTGGCATTACGGAGGCCCTTCCTATATGTTTTAAGACTATCTTGCCAGATAAAACGAGAACTTTCTAATTTGGTGGAACGCCAAATCTTCTCAAGTTTCCGTGATATTTGCTTTAATTTGCGAGTTTCAGTGTTATACCATGGAGCTAACCGTCTTTGTTTTATTATCTTCTTTGTTAGAGGGGCAACAGAGTCGAGTGTCATTCGCAACGAGCCTGCTGCACTATCAACAAAATGATAGTTTAACCTTTTATGCTCTATATATGCACATTTAACAAACAGCTTTTCTATGCTTATCATACGCACGTTAAAGAGTTATGTTTCTCTAAGTGCAGAAACAGTAAATGTCTGCAGCAAATCACGGGTTGCAGATATCTTTAGGACCAAGGTCATACGCTTGTTACGGGGGAAGGACGGACCCAGGCGCACGACTCACGGGAAAGATGTTTATTAGGAGAGAAGGGGAGAGGGTAACGGGAAGGTGGAGGCAGGGAGCCTAGGGGTGGAGTAGCCGAAGGGTTGGCAGGGTTGGGGAACCAGAAGGGAAGGGTGAGGATGGAGTCCAGGAGGGGGACCGGGAGCGAGGGCTGAGGAGGAGGAAAACACCGGCGCAGAGGATGGCGAGGCGGGGAGTCTGAGAAGGCTGAGGGCTGGGGAGAGAACCGCAGGGTTGGATGCAGGTGTGGCACGGATGAAGGCAGGAGTGGAGATGATGAGGGGGGACGCCGAAGGAGGAGGAGAACCGGGGGGGGAAGATCCGAAGCCAGCTGACCGGAGTGAACTGAAAGAGAGGACGCAAAAGGGGTAAGTACATGCAAGGACACACAAGGAGACAGAGTAGCGTTTAGCGGAGAAAATGTTTGGCTCTGAAAGGTTCACCCAGGTAGATGAGTCAACGTTCAGGTGAAGAGTGAGTGGAGTGCCGGGGTAGATATACTGTGGTTGATGGTAATTGGCAGGCAGGTGTGAGCGGCAGGAACTGGTGTGGACTGGCAGGTGTGGCGGAGACGATTGATGATTGCAGGCAGGAGACAGGTGTGGGTAATCAGCTGGCTTCGGAGGAGACGGGAGGAGAGAAACCAAAAAACAAAAACCAAACAGAGGACAGGGCCGGGAAACAATAACAAAGGTGCGAAAAAAAATTAGCAATAAATAATAAACAGAACAGACTCACGGCCAGCCGGTCCCCACCACAACAACGCTTGCACTTTGTCCCGTTTTCCTCATGGATAGCCATCACAAAGCATTCCTTCTGTAACAACAACTGTGAATCTGTGTGTGTGTTTTGAATAAATAACGACTCTCTGCAGAAATACAGTTGAAGTTCCCTGAGAGCAATGCTGGAGATAGGTTGCTCACGTGCGTTCTTCCCTCTTGCAATTGTCTATTAACTGCTAACTACCGTCTGAGTCTCGTTTTCTTGCTTGACCGTCTTTGATTTAATAAGTTAAAGTGTCCTGAACCTGACATTTTCTGGTGCCGAAACCCGGGAGTCAACAGCTGAGGAGTCCAGGACCGCGCTCGATCAAGGCCAGAGAATCTGTATACAGCCGTCCACCCCTTCGCGGGACGGGGCCCTAGGTTGGTCCGGTGCTGCCCTGCGCCCCTCGGTGACGACTCCCACGGTCAAGGAGCAAACAGGCACGGGTGAGTGATGCAGTTTTGAGTTTCTGAGTGGGCACAGGGTCTACTCCGGAAAAAAGTGCACAGTGGCCTGGGGCCAGTTATTGCTAGCTAAATTGAAAGTATCATTGATGTTTATTTCTTACTGTCTGGGACTATATTGAGTGAAATTCTGTTTGCCTGGGGCCAGATAAAAAGCTCAAAGTAAGGCTATCATTGATGTTTATTTTCCGTCTGGGACAAAGCTAAGCAAATAACGGGGAAATATCAGTTGATATTTTCTATCTGTCTGGGACAGAACCGAGCGACACAATTCTCCCCGAGCGGGGAGACGGTAGATGTGTCTTGAAGCCGTTCTGAATATTTTCAGAAGTCCGGCGAGGTGTTTTCCTGCTCTCACTGATATTGCTGGTTTGTTTTGTGTTTACTGAGTTTGCTGTTGTGTGTTTTTGCTATTTTGCTGGGTTTTGCTGTTGTGTGTTTTGACCGTTACGCTATTTTGTGTTGCTGAATAGCGGGTTATTGTGTGGCTATTTGTTGTTGTCTGATAACAATAAGGCTGTTGCTGCAAAGCGGGTTATTGTATTTGTTGTCTGTCTCACACCAATAAGGCTGTTGCTGCATAGCGGTTTAAGTGTGGTTAGTGAGGGATTTTGCTAAGACACAGAAACACAGGTGGTTGCAGCGCAGTTTTTGTTTGTTGTTATTGTGGAATTTGTGAGTTGTGAAATAGATTAGGAAGAAAGATGGGTCAGAATCAGAGTGTCGCCATTCCTAAAGACGTGAAATTCATGGAAAAAACCTTCCCGGGAAGTGTAGAATTTGTGAAAAAATGGGAGAATAAGTATGGTTTTGATGGACGGCTTAGGTTAGATTCTGTGAATGGTTTACTAGCGCGTTTATATGTTGAGGAGAGAGTGGCAATTAGGGAGAAGAAGAGAAGGAAGATACAACGACAGTTGTGTGCGGCAGGAATGTGGAAAGAGCAGGCAGGCAAAGAGAAATGGAGAGTGAGAGGAGGACAAAAGAGAAAGAATTAAAAAGAAACCAGTTGCAGAATGTGCTAAGGACGACAAAAGTCCAGTTGCAGAATGTGCTAAGGACGACAAAGGTCCAGTTGCAGAAAATGCTAAGGACGACAAAAGTCCAGTTGCAGAATGTGTTAAAAACGACAATGGTCCAGCCATGGACATCGACATCTTACGGCATACCATAGAACGTGCTGTAGCGGCCTTAACGATGCATCCAGATGATGAGACTGGACAGCGAAAAAGAAAAAAAAACCCGCAACAGCCCCTCCTCCCTGCACAGCAGCCTGTAGTGGCACCCCCACCTACACAAAATGTGGACCATTGGCGCCCGAACAGGGATGAAGAGGACACAGATGAAGAGGAGGAGGAGGGAGGTAGTGAAGAGGAGGAAGCAGTTGGAGGAGCTGAGGGTGGGCAGCCAAAGCTTGAAACACCCCTGTGGGCCAGAACAAGGGCGGGGGAAAAGAAGAAAATAAAGGCATCAAAGTCCACTGTCAAACCGGAGAAGAGACCCCTCCAGCGCCCCCCACCGACCGTGAAATATGATCCCCCTAAATCAATTGTCAACACAGAGATCTGTCTGTCTCAAAAGAAGAGGCTCTACCCTGACCTCAGCCCCCTCCAGCGCCCCCCACCGGCCATTACTCCACCGTCAGATCCAGAAGAACAACCTAGTCATAGCTTCCCCATGATGGAAGTGGCAAACCCCCACTACAGAGAAGGAAATGACACAGACCGCACTATTAGAGTTTATCGCCCATGGACCAACACAGAAATGACCGAAGCATGTAAAGGGTTAGGAGACCCCACCAAAGATGCCCAGGAATGGGTGACCAACTTCAATCAGTTAATGGCCTCATACCGATTGAATGGTTACGAAGCAACCAAAGCTCTGCAGATCTGTTTCGGGCATAATTGGGCCAGAGTAAGAGGAAGTTACACAGGAAAGGACGGTGCTGGAGCATGGCTGCCAGCAGGAGACGACGGCCTGAGCCTACAGATTGCAGCCGTAGGCCAAAGTGTTACTACAATATGGAAGAAGCGACCAGACCACTCAAAAATCGAGGTCACAAGGCAAACCGACGGGGAAGACATCCATCAGTTCCGGGGAAGACTGGAAGACGTTTTCAAAGCAAACAGCGGGCTGGTGGATGACGGAGGTGCAGACGGACGTACCAAAGTCAGTTAAAACAGCACCTCTTGAACAACATGAGACCTGCCTTGGCCGACTTTGTCAGAAAGCACCAAGTTGGTTGGAGGACTGCCACCCTGATTCAGATAATGGAATGGGCAGCACACGCTCAGGAGGTCCTAGCAAACAAAAAGATGAAAAACTCTGACACCCAAATGCATGCTGTGGCCCAAGCTATGGTCAACATGGCAAACTACCAAGGGCCTAACAGAAGAGGCCGAGAGAAAGGTCAAAAGCCGAAACATAACCGCTGCTACAACTGCGATAAACCAGGCTATTTCGCTCGAGAATGCCCAGATCCACCAAAGGAAAAAAGAGGGAAGCGACGCTTCTCTCGCCCCCCACCCCATAATCCAGAGTACCGAGATAGGGATAGGGATGATTATGAGGAATGACGCCAAGCCACAAAACCAAGCCAATCGGAGGACGACGTCTCAGACCAATCAGACCCCGTAGAAATACTAGACTTGACCCAATTATTCTCCCTCTCCCTCAAAGAAGACGAAAAACCTTACTACACCCTCACCATTGGAGGAGAAAGAGTAAAGTTTCTATGTGACTCAGGGGCAGACAGGACAGTGCTAAGAGATAAAAACCCTGCAGTAAGACCAGGCCAAAAATGGATAGCCGTAGTATCAGCTAATGGGAAGATGCAGATGTTAAAAATTTCAAAACCAACCTCTGTATTAGACGAAGACGGCGAGACCCATACAGCAGAATTAGTTATCAGCCCAGATTGCCCAGTAAACCTGTTAGGGCGGGACCTAATGAAACAGATCAAAATAGCATTAGTCCCCACTGAAAAAGGAATGAGACCAGAAAAAGTGTCTTCAGCTTATGTCCATGAAGGACGAGGAACGCCAAAGCGATTCTTCGCCCTGGACCTTGCCACCGCGGGCCCTAGTGTCCGTCGTAGGTCATCTGTTGAAGTTCATACCAGAGAAAACTGGCATCATTCCTCAAAAGGAATGGCCATTGCAGGTAACCATGAAATACGAGAGGCCTGAACAGTCACGCTTCCCTGAGTACGTAGACACTTTCTTTGACAATCCTTTTGAGAATAAGGTAAATAGTGTGGTTAGCTATGAAGACAAGTTCCAGCAGCTAGGCCCACAGACAGTCACAATAGACTACATTTACGCTACCCAGAACGGAGATGTAGCGGCCACAGTGAAACTACCAGACCCCATCAAAGCCCTCTACAAAGGATATGGAAAACCACACGTCTCACTGGCCAGGTCATCAGGTACCAAAGGATGGTACCAGCTAGGATGCTTAGTGACCAGACTGTCAGGACTCAGAGAAGAAAAATGGAGTCCCGGCCCTGATGGAGACGTATGCACGCTAGAGGGCATAGGGAAAGTGACACAGGTAGGGGTTCACTGGATGATGGTTGCTAAACCAACCATTCATCTCGACGCATGACCTAGACAAGACATTTTCACTGCTGAAACAGACCCACTTTCGGAAGTCCCCCAAACATTCTGGTCTACAGGTAAAACAGATGTAGGCTTACTTAAGACTGCTAAACCAGTAGAAGTACACCCCAAAACATCCTACAGGCCAAGAGTAAGACAATATCCCCTAAAGCCCGACGCAATTGAGGGAATTGCTCCAGTCGTGCAGAACATGAAGGCAGCTGGCATTCTAGTTGAAGACCCCACCTGCGAATGTAACACGCCCATTTTTCCAGTAAAAAAGAAGGCAGAAGGGTCATGGCGATTAGTACATGACCTTAGGCAGATAAATGCAGCAGTCCAGACTAGAGCCCCATGTGTGCCAGACCCACACACCTTGCTGAACAACTTGAAAGCTGAACACAAATGGTTCACTGTAGTGGATCTGAGCAACGCCTTCTTCTCCATACCACTACACAGGAACTCACGGCACTGGTTCGGTTTCACCTTTGAGGGGAAAAGGTATACCTACACCAGACTGCCACAAGGGTTCACTGACAGTCCCACCATCTTCTCTCAGGAGATAATGACATGCATGGAAGGAGCCAAGTACAGTGAGGACACGCAAGTCCTGATCTATGTGGATGACATCCTAATAGCCTCCAAAACGAAAGAAGCCAACAGAAAGGATGCCATAAGCATATTCCAACACTTGGCCGCCAGTGGGAACAAAGCCTCAAGAAACAAACTCCAGCTCTGTCAGGAGGAAGTGATTTTCCTAGGCCACAAAATCTCCCAAACAGGAAAAGCGCTCACGACGGACAGAAAACAAGCTGTGTTGCAAAGCCCAAAGCCCCGCACAAAGAGACAAATGATGGCATTTCTTGGACTCTGTAACTACTGCCGTAGTTGGATACCCCATTATGCCCAAACGACGCAACCTCTTCTGGACATGATATACCAGCTAAACCTAGCCCTGAAGGATGACCTCACATGGACTCCGGAAGGAGATGATGCATTCAATGCTCTCAAAGACCAAATCGCCAACTCAGGAGTGTTATGTCTCCCAGACTACACCAAGCCTTTCGTCCAATCAGTGGACTGCAAGACTAAGTTCATGACCTCAGTGCTATCACAGAAGCACAGCTCAAAGCTCCAGCCAGTGGCGTTCTATTCTAAAAGGCTGGACCCAGTGGCATGTGCCCTACCCCCTTGTGTGCGTGCAGTGTGTGCAGCGGCCCTCGCAGTTCAAAGCTCAGCAGAAGTAATGTTGTTCCATCCAACCACATTGCTTGTCCCACATGCAGTGGACATGCTGATAACCGAAACCCGAATGAGTTTTCTGTCTCCAGCGAGACACTTGTCAATAATGACTACTTTGCTCTCCCAACCGCATTTAGAGATAAAGAGATGCAACACACTAAACCCTGCCACACTGGTCCCCACAGAGGATGATGGAGACCCCCATTAATGTGTAGACCGCACAAATGAAAACTGCAAACCACGGAAAGACTTGAAAGATGATCCAATTCCAGACAGCATTCACGTGTTTGTTGATGGTTCTGCCTCAAGGTCATCAACAGGCGGAAACCAAGTCGGATATGCAGTGGTGACGCAAGAGAAAACGCTGCCCAGTGGGCCGTTGCCCTCGAGGTACTCCGCCCAAGCAGCAGAGATAATTGCCCTCACAGAAGCCTGTAAATGGGCAGAAGACAAGTCGGTGACTATCTACACAGATAGCCAATATGCCTTCTCCACAGTACATTGTTTCGCAGCTCAGTGGAGTAGACGCGGAATGATGACTTCCACAGGGAAGACAGTAGAGCATACAGACTTGCTAGTGAAGCTCTCCAGTTACCTCACAGACTAGCCATTTGTAAATGTGCAGCACATACTAAGCGGAAAGATCCAGTCAGTTTAGGAAATGCAAAGGCAGATGAGGAAGCTAAGAGAGCAGCTATGGGTTCGCAACACTTAGCGGTTCTAGAGGAACCACAAAATCCGGTCCCTACAGAGGTACTGAAAAACATGCAGGACAACTCCCCCCAGACTGAGAAAGATATATGGCTGTCAGATAGTGCCACTTGTGTTGATGGCCTATATCAGAAAGATGGCAAGCCCTGCTTGCCAAAAACTTTGTATCATATGGTAGCTAAGATGAGCCATGGGGAAACCCATGTCTCAACAGCGGGTATGATGTCTATGGTACAGAAGGTGTTTCACACCTTCAAGGGATTCAATTCTTACTTGAAGAATTTTTGTAGGGGTTGTATTATCTGTTGCAGACATAATCCACAGGGAAATGTGAGACCAAAGAGAGGGAAATGCCCACAGGGGTCACATCCGTTCGAATTCCTACACATGGATTTCATAGAGCTAAACCGAAGTGGTACTTACAGGTACTGTTTAGTCTTGGTAGATTCCTTCTCTAAATGGGTAATAATAGCACCCTCACGAAAAGCAGATGTCATCACTGTAGCCAAAACACTCGCTAAGACAGTAATTCCACAGTATGGCATCCCGAGAGTCATTTGGAGTGATAATGGTCCACATTTTGTCAATGAGACAGTGACATTGCTAGGACAGCACCTAGGCATAGCACTAAGACGACATTGCTCCTACCGCCCCCAGAGCGCAGGGTTGGTGGAACGAACAAACGGAACAGTAAAAAATAGGCTAAAGAAAACTATGGAACAGACAGGAAAGCCATGGCCAGAGTGTCTTCCCCTGGTAGAGTTGTACATGAGAATAACACCAAACTCGACAGGGCTGACGCCTTTTGAAATGGTTCATGGCAGGCCATTTGTGTTACCGTTGTGGGAGGGGGTCCCCTGGGCAGAGAAAAGTGAAGACCCAGGGGCCCTCCTGGCAGAGTGGATGTGCAAGGTGTTTAGAGATAGGAGCGTTCAAAGTGCATGTAATCTGCCTATCTCTCCCTCTCTGTCTCCCCAGGTGCGGAGACTCCAACCAGGTGACCAAGTGCTGATAAAAGTGATAAAGAGAAAGTGCTGGTCGTCACCAAAGTGGGAGGGGCCATACACTGTGCTCATCACCACGCCCACAGCAGTAAAGATTGCAGAACGATCCATGTGGATACACCAAAGTCACTGTAAAAAGATCATTCCATTCCCACACCCTGACAAGGCTGGAGAGCGGACGGTACCAAAACGAAGAAGCCAACTGTGACTATAGACTCTATACTCCAGCTATGGGTGCTCATAAGGGATGGGCCTATTCCGTCCTGCTGGCCCTCTGCCTGTCGCCGACAGCGACCCAGTGGCCACAACACATGGACGGAAACCATCACTCTGTGCCTCATAGTGTGCTCAATGACGAGGCTGTGTGGGACTACAAAGTGATTTACAATTCTTCTTTCGATTTGAACTTATGGTATCGTTATGCTAAATACGTAGCCAGATCCAAAAACAACACCAATTGTTATGTGTGCTCACGCATGCCAATAGCCGCCGATAACCCGTACGTAGTTCCGAAACCCGCCGACACCAACACCATCTTCCCACACGCGCTACCCTCCGCCTTAACACCTTACCTGATGAATATGTCCGTGAATTGGCAAATGCCCCCACCATTGAATGTATCTGAATTGGACTACTCCCAGTTCGTGGAAGACCCGCGCAACGAGACGGTACGTAGCCCCCTCTATGGTCCTGTCCATATACCCCCAGGTGCTAACTATACTTGCTATGAGAATCGCGTCCACATAATCACTGTAGACCCGATACCAATGGGAGAAGTCTCCCGAGTGCATTGCGCTGTGGTCTACACTTCCTGTACACCACTGCCCAATGGCACGCTGAACACAACCCAGGCAACACCTGGTGCGATTTGTGTACCCTATTACCAAGCCCCTGATGCACTGGGTGTATATGGCCAGCTAGGTTTCAATTGGCTGTGTGGCTCCTATATGTTTCTAGAGTTACCGATGGGATGGGTGGTTCGACGACCACGAGTCGAGAGCCGCCAGACTAGCCTCGGACAAACTGGCGGCCGTGCGAGACGTGTGGGACGCGTGGACGCGGCGGCTGCCTTGCCTCTACGACCCGGGCCCCGACGTGACTGGGGACGAGCAGCTGGTTCCCTTTCGAGGTGGGCTGTCTTTGCTGTGTGTGTTCTTGTCCCCGTTGTGCCCATTGTACCCATTGTAATTTTATTTGTGTGTGTGTGTGTAAACCTTTCCCAAGGTCGATGCGCCTTCCGCCAGTACATGCCCAGCAAGCCCGCCAGGTACGGACTCAAGTCGTGGGTGGCCTGCGACGCCCGCTCCAGCTACGCGTGGAACATGCAGCTCTACACGGGCAAGTCCGTGACCGGCACGCCCGAAAAGAATCTGGGCTCCCGCGTTTTGCTGGACGTGACCGAGGGCCTGAGGGGCCCGCGCAACGTGACGTGCGACAACTTTTTCACCTCCTACGCGCTGGCCCAGCGGTTGCTCGCCGAGAGGCGCCTCACCGTGGTGGGCACGATGCGCAAAAACAAGCCCGAGCTGCCGGGGGCGTTGCTCGCCACCAAGGGCCGTGCGGTCTTTTCGTCCAAGTTCGCCTTCACGCCCACCGCCGCTCTGGTGTCCTACGTGCCCAAGAGGAACAGGAACGTGGTGCTGCTGATCACGCTGCACACGGGGGGCGAGCGGGTGAGCACCAACAGGCAAGCCAAACCCGACATCATCTTTCACTACAATCGCACCAAGGGCGGCATGGACAACCTGGACAAGCTCGTCGGCACGTACAGCTGCCGCAGGAAGACCCAGCGCTGGCCCCTCGCCCTGTTCCACAACATCCTCGACGTGTCCGCCTACAACGCCTTCGTGCTGTGGCGAGAGCTCAGGCCCGAGTGGATGCGCGGCAAGCTCAACAGGAGGAGGGCGTTTCTCGAACAGCTGGGAAGGGCGCTTGTGACTCCGCTCATCGAGAGACGACGGCATCTGCCTCGCACGGAGGCCTCCGCCGCGCTCGTCAGAGCCGTGGCGGCGAGGTCCGCGGAGGCGGCGAGGTCTGCGGCGGCTGGAGCTGGCGTTCGGCGAGGCCAAGAGAACCGAGACGACGACGGCGACGAGGGTGCCGAAGCTCAACCGAGCGCAGAGAGTGCCCGGCAAGAGGAAGAGGTGTCAGCTCTGTCCAAAGCCCACGGATCGCAAAACACACACCGTGTGCGGCTGCTGCGAGAGATACATCTGCGGGAGCTGCACGCGGGCCTACTGCGCTGAGTGCGTGAGACCGTAGCCTCTTGGGGTCGTGGGTAGCGGCGTCGGGTTGGACGTCGATGTTACGCTGCAAGAAAAAAGAACGTGCGCCGGAAAAACCGACGTGTGTCGGGAGTCGCGTTCGCAAAGACGACGAGAAACTGAAATGAATTGAAATGAACCTTGACTCTATTTTGAATAAAATTAAAACACTTATTATTGGATTATTGTGCTGTGTGAAATGTGAGTAGACAAATATTTACAGTGTAAGCTTGCGAAAAAATGAAATACAAAAATACATCACAAAATACAGCAAGGCAGTTGACGTGAAATTATACACGTGAGGGTCCCGGGGACCCGGAGCACAACGTGAGTGTAGTAGAAAAGTCAATACGCTGGACAAGTCCCTGTGACGCAGCGTACATTACAAGGGTAAAGAGTGGCAACAAATGTGGAAAAATACTAACTGAAACAAACTAAAATGTACCTTGAATCTCTTCTGAATAAAAACCTTTTTGGATACTTGTGCTGTGTGAGATGAAAAGTGTAGAAAAGTATATACAATGTAAGTTAGTCAAAAATAAAATAAAATAAAATAAAATAAAATAAACCAGGCCAGTTGATGTGAAATTATACACATGAAGTCGCTGGGACCGGAGCACAACTCGAGTAGTAGAAAGGTCAATAAACTGAACAGGTCCCCGTGACATGAAGGACAATACAAGGGTTAAAGCCATATTTTACTCTTTTTCAGGCAACTGTAGAACGGAATCCTCCTGTTAAACCAGCTTCATTCCAAGTCTGAGAGAAACATCACATATCCATGGTGTCACACAGTCAATATTGGACCATTCTGATGTAGGATTTTAAAATTAAAGGCTAAAATGTCCAAGTAAATCTACAGTATATTTGACATCTTTTTCAGGCTGTTAAAGCCATATTTTACTCTTTTTCAGGCAACTGTAGAACGGAATCCTCCTGTTAAACCAGCTTCATTCCAAGTCTGAGAGAAACATCACATATCCATGGTGTCACACAGTCAATATCGGACCATTCTGATGTAGGATTTTAAAATTAAAGGCTAAAATGTCCAAGTAAATCTACAGTATATTTGACATTTTTCAGGCTGTTAAAGCCATATTTTACTCTTTTTCAGGCAACTGTAGAACGGAATCCTCCTGTTAAACCAGCTTCATTCCAAGTCTGAGAGAAACATCACATATCCATGGTGTCACACAGTCAATATTGGACCATTCTGATGTAGGTTTTTAAAATTAAAGGCTAAAATGTCCAAGTAAATCTACAGTATATTTGACATCTTTTTCAGGCTGTTAAAGCCATATTTTACTCTTTTTCAGGCAACTGTAGAACGGAATCCTCCTGTTAAACCAGCTTCATTCCAAGTCTGAGAGAAACATCACATATCCATGGTGTCACACAGTCAATATCGGACCATTCTGATGTAGGATTTTAAAATTAAAGGCTAAAATGTCCAAGTAAATCTACAGTATATTTGACATCTTTTTCAGGCTGTTAAAGCCATATTTTACTCTTTTTCAGGCAACTGTAGAACGGAATCCTCCTGTTAAACCAGCTTCATTCCAAGTCTGAGAGAAACATCACATATCCATGGTGTCACACAGTAATATCGGACCATTCTGATGTAGGATTTTAAAATTAAAGGCTAAAATGTCCAAGTAAATCTACAGTATATTTGACATCTTTTTCAGGCTGTTAAAGCCATATTTTACTCTTTTTCAGGCAACTGTAGAACGGAATCCTCCTGTTAAACCAGCTTCATTCCAAGTCTGAGAGAAACATCACATATCCATGGTGTCACACAGTAATATCGGACCATTCTGATGTAGGATTTTAAAATTAAAGGCTAAAATGTCCAAGTAAATCTACAGTATATTTGACATCTTTTTCAGGCTGTTAAAGCCATATTTTACTCTTTTTCAGGCAACTGTAGAACGGAATCCTCCTGTTAAACCAGCTTCATTCCAAGTCTGAGAGAAACATCACATATCCATGGTGTCACACAGTCAATATCGGACCATTCTGATGTAGGATTTTAAAATTAAAGGCTAAAATGTCCAAGTAAATCTACAGTATATTTGACATCTTTTTCAGGCTGTTAAAGCCATATTTTACTCTTTTTCAGGCAACTGTAGAACGGAATCCTCCTGTTAAACCAGCTTCATTCCAAGTCTGAGAGAAACATCACATATCCATGGTGTCACACAGTCAATATTGGACCATTCTGATGTAGGATTTTAAAATTAAAGGCTAAAATGTCCAAGTAAATCTACAGTATATTTGACATCTTTTTCAGGCTGTTAAAGCCATATTTTACTCTTTTTCAGGCAACTGTAGAACGGAATCCTCCTGTTAAACCAGCTTCATTCCAAGTCTGAGAGAGACATCACATATCCATGGTGTCACACAGTAATATCGGACCATTCTGATGTAGGATTTTAAAATTAAAGGCTAAAATGTCCAAGTAAATCTACAGTATATTTGACATCTTTTTCAGGCTGTTAAAGCCATATTTTACTCTTTTTCAGGCAACTGTAGAACGGAATCCTCCTGTTAAACCAGCTTCATTCCAAGTCTGAGAGAAACATCACATATCCATGGTGTCACACAGTCAATATTGGACCATTCTGATGTAGGATTTTAAAATTAAAGGCTAAAATGTCCAAGTAAATCTACAGTATATTTGACATCTTTTTCAGGCTGTTAAAGCCATATTTTACTCTTTTTCAGGCAACTGTAGAACGGAATCCTCCTGTTAAACCAGCTTCATTCCAAGTCTGAGAGAAACATCACATATCCATGGTGTCACACAGTCAATATTGGACCATTCTGATGTAGGATTTTAAAATTAAAGGCTAAAATGTCCAAGTAAATCTACAGTATATTTGACATCTTTTTCAGGCTGTTAAAGCCATATTTTACTCTTTTTCAGGCAACTGTAGAACGGAATCCTCCTGTTAAACCAGCTTCATTCCAAGTCTGAGAGAAACATCACATATCCATGGTGTCACACAGTCAATATTGGACCATTCTGATGTAGGATTTTAAAATTAAAGGCTAAAATGTCCAAGTAAATCTACAGTATATTTGACATCTTTTTCAGGCTGTTAAAGCCATATTTTACTCTTTTTCAGGCAACTGTAGAACGGAATCCTCCTGTTAAACCAGCTTCATTCCAAGTCTGAGAGAAACATCACATATCCATGGTGTCACACAGTCAATATTGGACCATTCTGATGTAGGATTTTAAAATTAAAGGCTAAAATGTCCAAGTAAATCTACAGTATATTTGACATCTTTTTCAGGCTGTTAAAGCCATATTTTACTCTTTTTCAGGCAACTGTAGAACGGAATCCTCCTGTTAAACCAGCTTCATTCCAAGTCTGAGAGAAACATCACATATCCATGGTGTCACACAGTCATATCGGACCATTCTGATGTAGGATTTTAAAATTAAAGGCTAAAATGTCCAAGTAAATCTACAGTATATTTGACATCTTTTTCAGGCTGTTAAAGCCATATTTTACTCTTTTTCAGGCAACTGTAGAACGGAATCCTCCTGTTAAACCAGCTTCATTCCAAGTCTGAGAGAAACATCACATATCCATGGTGTCACACAGTCAATATTGGACCATTCTGATGTAGGTTTTAAAATTAAAGGCTAAAATGTCCAAGTAAATCTACAGTATATTTGACATCTTTTTCAGGCTGTTAAAGGCAAGGCAAGGCAAGGCAGCTTTATTTATAGAGCACATTTAAGCAACAGGGCAATTCAAAGTGCTTTACACAAAATCAGTTAAAAACAATAAAAACAGTTAAAAGAAAATAAAACCCATAAAAAAACAGAAGAAACATTTAAAAAATAAAAACAGATAAAACACAGAAATAAAAGTTACAGTGCAGTATATAAAAGAATAAACAGTAAAGAAATGAACATCATTTAAAGGAAGGCAACATCAAAAAGAAAGGTCTTCAGCATTGATTTAAAAGAACTGAGAGTAGCAGCAGACCTGCAGGTTTCTGGGAGTTTGTTCCAGATATGAGGAGCATAGAAACTGAACGCTGCTTCCCTGTTTAGTTCTGACTCTAGGAACAGACAGTAGACCTGTCCCAGATGACCTTAGAGGTCTGGGGGTCATAGTGTACTAGCAGATCAGAAATGTATTTTGGCCCTAAACCGTTTAGTGATTTATAAACTAGCAAAAGAACTTTGAAATCAATTCTTTGGTGCACAGGAAGCCAGTGTAAGGACTTCAGAACTGGAGTGATGTGATCCAGTCTCTTGGTCTTAGTGAGGACCCGAGCAGCAGCGTTCTGAATCAGCTGCAGCTGTCTGATTGATTTTTTAGGGAGACCTGTAAAGACCCTGTTACAGTAGTCAAGTCTACTGAAGATGAAAGCATGGACTAGTTTTTCCAAATCCTGTTGACACATAAGTCCTTTAACCCTTGATATATTCTTAAGGTGATAATAGGCTGACTTTATAATTGTCTTAATGTGGCTGTTAAAGTTCAGGTCAGAGTCCATGACTACACCAAGATTTCTGGCTTTGTCTGTTGTTTTTAACATTGTTGTTTGAAGCTGAGCGCAGACTTTTAATCTTTTGCTCCAAAAACAACCACCTCAGTTTTTCCCTCATTTAATTTCAGAAAGTTCTGGCACATCCAGCCGTTAATTTGTTCAATACACTTAGTCAGTTTTTGTATTGGACTATAGTCCTGGCAATAAGGTTATGTAAATTTGTGTGTCGTCCGCATAACTATGGTAACTTATTTTGTTGTTTTCCATAATCTGAGCCAGTGGAAGCATGTAGATGTTAAACAGAAGAGGCCCCAGAATGGAGCCTTGGGGAACTCCGCACGTCATATTTGTACGTTCAGATGTATAATTACCTATTGACACAAAGTAATCCCTATTCTGTAAGTAGGATTCAAACCAGTTTAGTACTGAGCCAGAAAGGCCAACCCAGTTTTCCAATCGGTCTAGTAATATGTCGTGGTCAACCGTGTCAAATGCAGCACTGAGATCAAGTAATACTAAGACTGAAATTTTGCCATTATCTGTGTTAAGGTGGATGTCATTAAAGACCTTAACGAGAGCCGTCTCAGTGCTGTGGTGTGGTCGGAAACCCGACTGAAAGGTATCAAAACTGTTGTTTAGTGACAAGAAATGGTTGAGTTGTTGAAAAACTGCTTTTTCAATGATTTTACTTAAAAACGGAAGGTTTGATATTGGCCTATAGTTGCTCATTAGTGATGTGTCTAGATTGTTCTTTTTAAGAGTGGCTTGATTACTGCAGTTTTCAGGGCCTGTGGAAAGATTCCTGAAAGAAGAGACATGTTCACAATCTGTAGAAGATCAGAAGCCAAACAATTCGAGACATTTTTGAAAACACCCGTTGGTAGAATATCAAGGCAACAGGAGGAGGTTTTCAGATGTTGTATAATGTCCTCCAGGTTTTTATGGTTGATCGTATGAAATTCTGTCATATTGGAGCTAGTTTTGCTTGAACACTGTGACAACACATATCCTGTACTTGATATGGAGGCACTGACTGTTTGCCTAATCTTCTGAATTTTGTCTTTGAAGAAGGAGGCAAAGTCATTGCAGGCCTTGGTAGATAAAAGTTCAGATGCTACTGGTACTGGAGGGTTTGTTAACCTATCAACAGTAGCAAACAAAGCACGTGAATTATTATTGTTTCTAGAGATAATATCAGAGAAAAAGGACCGCCTTGCATTCCTCAGTTCCAAATTATAAATGCAAAGTCTCTCTTTATAGGCATTATAATGGACCAGGAGATTTGTTTTTCGCCACCTTCGTTCAGCTTTTCGACACTCTCTTTTTTCTGTTCTCACCAGTGGGACATTTCTCCATGGAGACCTTTTCTTACCAGAGACAACTCTGACCTTAATGGGAGCAATGGCATCAATAACATTTGAAATTTTACAGTTGAAATTATCTACAAGCTCAGTGACTGAGAGCCCCGAGAGGGCGGGTGTGGAGCAGAAAAGCTGAATAATTGTTTCACTGGTGTTTTCAGTGATGTACCGTTTTCTGATTATCTTTGTTTGGACACTTTTGGGCACAGAGATAGAGCCGTTAAAGAAAACACAGGAATGATCAGACAGAGCAATGTCACTCACCACAACCTTGGAAATGTTCAGACCCTTGGAGACAATCAAGTCCAGAGTGTGCCCCTCATTGTGCGTGGGCTCTGTCACATGCTGAGTCAGTCCATAGTTCTCAAAACACAACACAGTTCTTTGGTCCCCCTGTCCTGGGGGTTGTCAACATGAATGTTAAAATCACCCACAATGATTACACAATCAAAGTTAATGCAGATTATAGACAACAGTTCAGTGAAGTCAACAATAAAGGTTGCACAATATTTAGGTGGCCTGTAGATATTTAGAAATATCACTTGAGGGGATGACCTTAACTGAATAGCCATATATTCAAAAGAAGCAAAATTTCTATAACATATTTGCGTACAGTGGAATGAGTCATTAAACAAAATGGCGACTCCATTCTTATTCACTCTATTCTCGCTCATAAAACTGAAGTTAGGGGGAGCTGACTCAATGAGAACAGCAGCGCTGTTATTATGGTCTAACCAGGTCTCAGTTAAAAACATAAAATCTAGATTGTGATTAATAATAAAATCATTGATTAAAAATGATTTTCCTGCCAAAGACCTGACGTTTAGTAAAGCTAGTGTTAGTGTGTTCTCAGTTTTTGGGACAGGCTGTGGCTGACGAGGAATATATGCTAAATTTGCTAAGTTTGCAGTTAAGTGCTTATTTGACATCCTTTTTTTATTGCCTATCACAGCATAAATTGAGGAAGAATTGAAAACACAGGGCCCGGGCTTGTCTTTGAAAAAGTCATGAGTGTCACTAGTCCTGGAGCCTAGGCCCAGCACATATCAGTTTTTGCTTGCTGGATTTTGCACACACGCGTCCTTATGACTCTGGGGCAGAGGTGCCTGGCTTTTACTTTTGCCCGGGCTTGAGTGATGGGGGAAGGAAGGGGTGTAAATTTGGTTCCAACATCTACCAGTTGCTTCATCTGGTCAGTGAACTCCAACATGGTAGTAGGGGAAAGAGGGGAAAGGGTGAGTGGAGACAGCAATGGCTCCTCAAAGGGTTTGGGGTTGGTAGGTGGGTTTGAGGGGTACTGGACGGGTGAAAAGGGGAGTTGAGGTTCCGTTTCTCTACTCTGTGGTCTCCCACGGTCAAATCTGTGCACAGGTGGGGGCTGTGGTGAATCACTTTCACGCTTTGTTGTGTCTTCCTCTTGTTTAGATTGGTCTTGTTAAGGAAAAGTCCATCTGCTTTATAAAGATGTAAGCCCTCCCAGAAAATGTTAAAATTGTCAATGAACTGCAGATAATAGACGATACATTCAGTTGAAAGCCATTTGTTTAGTGCAACAGTCGGCTGAATCTCTCAGCTCCTCTTCTCACTGGCGGTATAGGGCCACTGATAAACACATCTGCGTTTAAGGAGCTAACTTGGTTTAGCAGTCCCATAAAGTCCAGTTTCTGCAATTCAGACTGTTGCTTTACAACATCATGTGACCCTATATGCAGAATAATGTTCTTCACAGTTGGGTGTTCTGCCATGATATCTGGGATTCTTTGGGTCAAGTCAGACACCGTGTCTTTGGGAAAACAGAGTATTTGGATGTTTTTACTGTTTTTTATATCTTTTACAGCAGAGTCACCCAGAATCAGGGTCTGAGGCCCAGTTGTTAGCTTTTTACTTTTTGAATTTCTCTTGGTCCTTACCCTGCTGTGTGGCGATGAGACGCAATCCCAGTCATCAGATGGCTGTCCAGCGTCCAGCAGCAGAGAAGCAAATTTGTTATCAAGATGCACACCAAGTTGTTGGGGAGGCATTTTGTTTCTTATTTTCCCTTTTGCAGCTGTCCACGGCTGTGTCCTACTAGGTACAGGGGTTGAAGAGGCGCTCTGCTGGGATGATAATGCAGGCCAGCCGGTCATATCACAAATCTCAGGGCGTTGTGCTCTGCCCATTAGTCGTCCTCCCATTTCCCAGGAAAATGATTTACTCTTAGGCTTCGCACCAGCCGAGTTCCAGGAAGGACTACCACTTGTTGATTTATTACCCGTTCCACAGCCCTCCTGTTTCTTTGTAGTCTTCTTGGTGCTAATTAGCCATGTGTTAGCATGCTTTTGTCCATTGTTTTGGGTCCATGGTAAAGTGGTGTCATTTCCACAAGATCTGTTCACTTCCACGTTCACTTCTAATAGGTGAACCTTGGTTTCCAGAAGTGCAATCTTCTGAAGGAGTCATCCACGGAAAAAGGAGGCATCTTGCTGCTAATTAGCTTTAGCTACAGTCAGTGTAGGACAGGCTTGAGCTATTGGTAGGCCACGCTCAGGCAGAAAAATGTTGAAATATGGCAATAGCCTACTATGTCTGCAAAAAATGTATAGTCCAATGATTTATAGGTATCCAAGAGCCGCTGCTCATAGTTTCTCTCAGAGGAAAAGCAAGATTATCAGCAAAAATATGCAAGCAGAGGCAGGAGCAAGCAGCAAAGCGTCTGCACTGTAAGAAGCAGGAAGCGCTAACATCGCTAAAGTTTAATCAGCAGTACAAATTGTTATTGTGTCGTCAGCAGCACAATCAGGAAACAGAACCACAGACTAAAAGTTAGCAGTGGTACCAATAAGTATAAAGGCATTTAAAGGCAGCTGTTTGATAGAAACCTATGGATCCTTTGTCACGGAGAAACTGATGGAACAATTGTCTATCAGACGAAAGAAAACAGACTCCTAACGATGGGTCATGAAAAGCCTGTGAAAACCCATGCTATGATGGTCTTACCCATAGGACTTAAGGCACTTCAGACCCATCAAAGCTGAAGTGGGCCGATGTCATGACATATGTGATGTCTCACCCACACTTGGAATGAAGCTGGCTTAACAGGAGGATTCTCTTTTACAGTAGCTTGAAAAAGAGTACAATATGGCTTTAAGAGCATAAAAAAGATTTAAAATATACTGTAGATTTATATGGACATTTTAGCCTTTAATTTTAAAAACCTACATCCGAATGGTTCAATGTTACATGAGTGACACACTGGATATGTGATATCTCACCCAGACTTGGACTGAAGCTGGCTTAAGAGGAGGATT
This sequence comes from Percina caprodes, assembly GCA_013375575.1. Classification (NCBI taxonomy): domain Eukaryota; kingdom Metazoa; phylum Chordata; class Actinopteri; order Perciformes; family Percidae; genus Percina; species Percina caprodes. The sequence continues at coordinate 35,532 of JABXJD010000613.1, read as the reverse complement.
TGGTTCTACAGTTGCCTAAAAATGAGTAAAATATGTCTTTAACATCCTGAAAAAGATGTAAAATATAATGTAGATTTACTTGGACATTTAAGCATTTAATTTTAAAATCCTACATAAGAATGGTCCAATATTACCTGTGTGACACCATGGCTCTGTGATGTCACACTCAGACTTGGAATGAAGCTGGCTTAACAGGAGGATTCTGTTTTACAGTAGCCTGAAAAAGAGAAAAATATGGCTTTAACAGCCTGAAAAAGATGTCAAATATACTGTAGATTTACTTGGACATTTTATCCTTTAATTTTAAAATCCTACATCAGAATGGCTAAATGTTAACTGAGTGACACACTGGATAAGTGATGACTCACCCAGACTTGGAATGAAGCTGGCTTAACAGGAGGATTTGGTTCTACAGTTGCCTGAAAAAGAGTAAAATATGTCTTTGACAGCCTGAAAAAGATGTCAAATATACTGTAGATTTACTTGGACATTTTAGCCTTTAATTTTAAAATCCTACATTAGAATGGTCCGATATTACCTGTGTGACACCGAAACTTGGAATAAAGCTGGCTTAACAGGAGGATTCTGTTTTACAGTAGCCTAAAAAAGAGTAAAATATGGCATTAACAGAATAAAAAATATGTCAAACATACTTTATATTTACTTGGACATGTTAGCCTTTAATACTAAAATCCTACATCAGCATGGTCCGATTGTTACCTGAGTGACATATTGGATATGTGATGTCTCACCCAGACTTGGAAGGAAGCTGGCTTAACAGGAGGATTCGGTTCTAAAGTTGCCTGAAAAAGAATAAAATATGGCTTTAACAGCATGAAAAATATGTCAAATATAGTGTAAATTTACTTGGACATTTTAGCCTTTAATTTTAAAATCCTACATTAGAATGGTCCGATATTACCTGTGTGACACCATGGCTATGTGATGTATCACCCAGAATTGGAATGAAGCTTGCTTAATAATTCAATTTCAATTCAATTTTATTTATAGTATCAATTTATAACAAGAGTTATCTCAAGACACTTTACAGATAGAGTAGGTCTAGACCACACTCCAGAATTTACAAGGACCCAACAGTTCTAGTAGTTCCCTCTAGAGCAAGCAACAGTGCGACAGTGGCGAGGAAAAACTTCCTTTTAGGAAGAAACCTCGGACAGACCCAGGCTCGTGGTGGGCGGTGTCTGACGACCGACACCGTAGTATTTGGTTTTACATTTGCCTGAAAAAGAGCAAAATATGGCATAAACAGCCTGAAGAAGATGTCGAATATACTTTATATTTACTTGGACATTTTAGCCTTTAATTTTAAAATCCTACATAAGAATGGTCCTATATTACCTGTGTGACAGCATGGCTATGTGATGTCTCACCCAGACTTGGAATGAAGCTGGCTGAACAGGAGGATTCTGTTTTACAGTAGCCTGAAAAAGACTAAAACATGGCTTTAAGAGCATAAAAAAGATATAAAATATACTGTTGATTTCCTTGGACATTTTAGGCTTTAATTTTAAAATCCTACATTAGAATAGTTCAGTGTTACCTGTGTGACACCATGGATATGTGATGTCTCACCCAAACTTGGAATGAATGTGGCCTAACAGGAGGATTCATTTTTACATTTGCCGGAATAAGAGTAAAATATGGCTTTAAGACCATGAAAAAGATGTCAGATATACTGTAGACTTACTTTGACATTTCAGCCTTTATTTTAAAATCCTACATCAGAATGGTCCGATGTTACCTGTGTGACACCATGTATATGTGATGTCTCACCCTCACTTGGAATGAATGTGGCCTAACTTAGGATTCCGTTTTACATTTGCTGGAATAAGGGTAAAATATGGCTTTAAGAGCATGAAAATGATTTAAAATATACTGTAGATTTATTTGACCATTTTAGCCTTTAATTTTAAAATCCTACATCAGAATGGTCCGATATTAGCTGTGTGACACCATGGCTAAGTGATGTCTCACGGAAACTTGGAATGAAGCTGGCTTAACAGCAGGATTCTCTTTTACAGTAGCCTACAAAAAGAGTAAAATATGGCATAAACACACTGACAAATATGTCAAATATACTTTATATTTACTTGGACATGTTAGCCTTTAATACTAAAATCCTACATTGGCATGGTCCGATTGTTACCTGTGTGACATACTGGATATGTGATGTCTCACCCAGACTTGGAATGAAGCTGGCTTAACAGGAGGATTCAGTTCTGCATTATCTTGAAAAAGAATAATATATGGCTTTACCAGCCTGAAAAGATGTCAAATATACTGTAGATTTACTTGGACATTTTAGCCTTTAATTTTAAAATCCTACATAAGAATGGTCCGAAATGACATTTGTGACATATTGGATATATGATGTCTCACCCACATTTGGAATGAAGCTGGCTTAACAGGAGTATTTTGTTTTACAGTTGCCTGAAAAAGAGTAAAATATGGCATAAATAGCCTGAAAAAGGTGTTGAATATACTTTATATTTACTTGCACATTTTAGCCTTTAATTTTAAAATCCTACATAACAATGGTCCGATATTGCCTGTGTCACACCATGCATATGTGATGTCTCACCCAGAAATGGAATAAAGCTGGCTTACCAAGATGATTCTGTTTTACAGTAGCCTGAAAAAAGAGTAAAATATGGCTTTAACAGACTGAAAAAGATGTCAAATATACTGTAGATTTACTTGGACATTTTAGCCTTTAATTTTAAAATCCTACATCAGAATGGTTCAATGTTACCTGAGTGACACACTGGATATGTGATGTCTCAACCAGACTTGGAATGAAACTGGCTTGGCAGGAGGATTTTGTTCCACAGTTGCCTGAAAAAGAGTAAAACATGTCTTTAACCCTCTGAACCCGAGAGACTCGCCACCAGCCTAAAAGCACCTCTGATTCATAGTTCAATCATTTACCATCCATAACACATAGAAACTCGCCGAGTTTGTGGCTAAAAGCTAACGAGTTAGTGGTTACGGAGGTCTTTCCAGGTCCTTCTAGCCTCTACAGGTGATTTTCTATCCAGCCTGGAACTTCTGCCTTTTTGGGTTTAGTTGAGCACAATCCATACCTTTACATCCAAGATTTATCCACTTTTTGTCCATAATTCATCGCGTTTCGCTCAATTCTGCCGCTAGCGCCGTCCGTCCTTTGTGCACGGAAGTCAAGGACTCCATATATGGGGTGCATGCTCATATATGGGAGACAACGTCACCCAAAGTGTATGGAAGGCCAAAAGGCTGTATGGAAGGCCAAACGGTTGTATGGAAGGCCAATAGGAGAACTGTTTTAGACACACAATTGCTTGTGTAGCATTGCTGTGGGTGTAATATCAATAAATATGACATTATTATGTTGATTATTGGCATAAGTAAATGTCATGAGGGCAAAAGCGCTTGACTTTCTTTGAAAAAATGCATGTATTTTGTCAACTCTAAAGTTATAATGATTATTTCTTCACAATGTGACTCCAAAAAAAGAAGTGTTTTAGAGAGTAAAATGGGAAGTGTTTTAGAGAGTAAAATGGCTTAGGTTTTATTGATCTGTGTGATATCAATACATATCTGGAAGATTCATGTTCCGTTTTGTTTATTTATTTGTCTTTAAGGTCCTACAACCATTTTTAACATGCAGGTGAGCTCACTGCAGCCCAAATATTCTAATAACCCAGTTTGTCCTGGAAAAATGATGTTCATATCTTGACTGTAGACAACAGGGTTGGTGTTTTACAAGCTTTTTATAAAATAAATCCACGGACAATGAACTGTAAAAATGGCCTTAGGGCTCAGTGGGTTAACAGCCTGAAAAAGATGTCAAATATACTGTAGATTTACTTGGACATTTTAGCCTTTAATTTTAAAATCCTACATTAGAATGGTCCGATATTACCTCTGTGACACCATGCCTATGTTATATCTCACCCAGACTTGGAATGAAGCTGGCTTAACAGGAGGATTTGTTTCACAATTGCCTGAAAAAGAGTAAAATATAGCATAAAACAGCCTGAAAAAGATGTAGAATATACTTTATATTTACTGGACATTTTAGCCTTTAAGTTTAAAATCCTACATCAGAATGGTCCGATATTAGCTGTAGGACCCCATGGCTATGTGATGTCTCACCGCGACTTGGAATGAAGCTGGCTTAACAGGAGGATTCTGTTTTGCAGTAGCCTAAAAAAAGAGTAAAATATGGCTTTAACATACTGAAGAAGATGTCAAATATACTGTAGATTTATTTTGTAATTTTAGCCTTTCATTTTAAAATCCTACATCAGAATAGTTCAATGTTACCTGAGTGACACGAATATCTGTTGTCTCACCCAGACTTGGAATGAAGCTTGCTTAACAGCAGGATTCTGTTTTACAGTATCCTGAAAGATTAAAAGATGTCAAATATATTGAAGGTTTACTATGACTTAGCGTTTAATTTTAAAATCCTACATCAGAATTGTCCAATATTACCTGTGTGACACCAGGGATATGTGGGATGTCTCACCGTGACTTGGAATGAATCTGGCTTAACAGTAGGATTTTGATCTACAGTTGCCTGAACAAGAGTAAAATATGGCTTTAACGGCCTGAGAAAGATGTCAAATATACTGAAGATTTAGTTGGACATTTTGGCCTTTAATTTTAAAATCCTACATCAGAATTGTCCTATATTACCTGTGTGACACCAGGGATATGCAATGTCTCACCATGACTTGGAATGAAGCTGTCTTAACAGTTGGATTTTATCTACATTTGCCTGAAAAAGAGTAAAATATGGCTTTAACAGCCTGAAAAAGATGTCAAATATATTGTAGATTTACTATTAGATTTTTTATTAGATTTACTTTTAGCCTTTAATTTTATAATCCTACATCAGAATGGTCCGATATTAAGTGTGTGACACGATGGAAATCTGTTGTCTCACCCAGACTTGGAATGAAGCTGGCTTAACAGGAGGATTTTGTTTTACAGTATTGTTACATCCCAATGTCTAGGGGTTGCGAGACGCGACATAACGTGTGCCCCTTCCCCCACACACTCTTCCCACTCCCAAACAAGGCTAGGACAAAGAATTGCCAAGTAGTAGATTCTATTTATTGCGGAGGTGAGGTCCCAACATAACAAACAAAACCATACTAACGGCAACCTAAACTTTCCTAACCGAAAACAACATATAAAGAAAAGACAAAGCTCTAACCTAGACTCCTACATGAAAAACAGAGAAAAAGGTAACAAACAAAAGAAAGGACTTCTCACTCCTACCATGTGGCTATTAGCAGCACAAAAGCCAGACTGAACCATTACTTAGACAATCTTAAATCCTCTCCCAGTTATACAGAAGCACATGTTTGGATCTGGCAGAGTGAAGAGAGGAAGAAAGGGGCGGAGTTCTTGTCTGATGGGGCTTTAAAATGGCTCCCTTCCTCCTGGTGACCAATCAGTAGACAGCAATCACCTCTGCCAAATCAATCCAGCGTGTGCACCTGGTCTCCATTATCCATAGTAGACGAACACCTACTAGAACAGAGTGAGAGACATAACACAAAGAAAATGACCCCAGGGTCATAACACCTCCCACCCAAGATCAACCATTCTCCCAAATAAAGTTTGACTCATGACCGAGATAGAGCATCAGCCATAACGTTGTCCAAACCCTTTTTGTACTGAATCTCAATATTAAAATCTTGTAATAGCAAGGACCACCGCATGAGTCGCTGGTTGCTATTTTGCATCCGAGTCAGGAACACGAGCGGATTGTGGTCAGAGAAAACAATGGCTGGCACAGGACTAGACCCAAGGTACACCTCAAAATGTTGTAAGGCCAACAGCAATGCCAAGGCCTCCTTCTCAATAGTGCTGTAATGCAGTTGGTGTTTCTTGAACTTTCTGGAAGTGTAACCAATAGGGTGATCAATGCCTTGCTCATCCTCCTGCAGGAGCACTGCCCGCACCGAGCGCGCTGGCATCTACTTCCAGCTTAAATGGACGAGTAAAGTTTGGGGCTGCGAGCACAGGTGCACTGCAGAGGAGAACCTTGGCAGTCGAAAGCCAACTGACACTTCTCTGACCACAGGAAAGAAGTTTTGGGACTCACTAGACTAGTCAACGGAGCGACCACATCTGCAAAGTTTTTGCAGAACGCACGGTAGTACCCAGCCATCCCCAAAACGCCGAAGCTCACGACGCGTTTGAGGAGCTGGGAAATCCAAGATTGCCTGCACTTTAGCAGTAACTGGGCACACATGACCTTGTCCTACTTGCTTACCTAGGTAGGTAACAACAGCCTTCCCAAACTCACATTTGGCCAGATTGAGTGTAAGGGACGCAGCACACAAACGTCCAAATATTTCACCAAGGGTCCTCATGTGATCAGTCCAGGTTGATGAATAAGCTACTATGTCATCCAAATAAACCTCACAATGTTCCACACCACATAGCACCGTATTCATCAACCGCTGGAATGTAGCAGGGGCATTTCTTAAACCAAAAGGCATCACTGTATATTGAAGAAAATGATCCGAGGACGAAGGCACTTATTTCAGAGGCACACGGAGTCAGCGGGACCTGCCAGTAGCCTTTAGTAGATCCAATTTGGTCACATATTTAGCGGACCCTACCCGATCGACACAATCCTCCATACGCGGAAGCGGAAAAGAATCCGGTTTGGTAACTGCATTGACCTTACGGTAATCATTACAGAAACGCGAAGCCTGGTCAGGCTTTGGGACAAGCAGTGAAGGGGAACTCCAGGGACTACTACTAGGGACAGCAAAACCGTGGTCAAGGAGATATTTTACCTCCTGCTGCATTAAGGCACGTTTTGTTGGATTGATGCGATAGGCATGCTGTTTTATGGGTTGATGACCGCCTACATCAACATCATGACTTAACACATTAGTCTGCATGGGAATGTCCCCAAAAAGGGTCGGATATGCCTTAACGAGCTCACTAACGTCAGATTTAGCAGAATCGGAGAGATGCACCAAGTGTATATCCAAGTCTGACAAAATCTCAGAGTTTCTCAACGCGCACAGGAAACCGAACAACGCCGGTCATCCAACCCGTCATCACTGGGACTGTATGGGCGCGGAATGGCTGACATTGAAGCCACCGCTGCAACCACAGAGGGCGATTCACCTGAATTTTTACGGTCAACATAGGCTTTAGCATGTTGATGTGACACACCCGGTTTTCTTTCTACGATCAGGGTCTGGATTACATAATCTGTATCACCGAGTTTGCGGTCGACCACGTAAGGACCGGAAAACTTTGCGTGAAGAGCAGAACCAACAATGGGTAGCAGAACCAATACGCTCCCGGGCTGAAAGGTACGCACCACAGACTTTTTGTCATAAGTAACCTTCATTTTTATTTGGGCACTGGAGAGAGTCTCGAGCAACATCACACACATGATGTAGCCTCTCCTAAACGAACTAACGTAGTCCAGAATGTTTGCAACTGGACTAGATTTGTCTGAAAGCCACTTTTCTCTCAGAAGGCATAATGGGCCACGCACAGTGTGACCAAAAACAAGATCAGCTGGACTAAACCCTAAGGATGCTTGTGACGTCTCCCGCACTGCAAACAATAACAGCGGCAACCCCTCATCCCACTCGCGGTTGACTCAGTACAGTATTTGCACAGCATGCTTTTCAAAGTTTGGTGAAATCTCTCCAAGGCGCCCTGACTTTCCGGATGATACGCGCTGGAGACAACATGTGCCACATTCAACTCTGCCATGACCTGTGCAAAGATTTTGGACATAAAATTGGATCCTGGTCACTTTGAATTCGTTTAGGGAGACCAAAAGTAGAGAAAACTTAACGAGCGCTTTCACAATCACACGGGCTGTTAGTGAACGTAACGGAACAGCTTCGGGATAACGAGTGGCAGAACACATAATCGTGAGGATGTACTGGTTACGGACTTCGTTTCAGGTAAAGGGCCAACACAGTCAACAATAACATGCTCAAATGGCTCCCCAACAACCGGGATGGGCCTCAATGGAGCAGGAGGGATGACTTGATTTGGTTTACCTGAGACTTGACAAATATGGCACGATCGACAGAACTTCACAGCATCAGATTTAAGTCCAGGCCAGAAGAAATAACGAAGCACACGGTCGTATTTTTCCTTATTCCCAAGTGGCCGGACATGCTATGATCATGGGCTAAACTCAAGACCTGTGAACGGAAAGGCTGTGGCACTACAATTTGGGACACTGACTCATGCGTAACACCAGAGCTCGGAGACCAGTGCCGCATAAGAACACCATCATCGACAAGGTAGGACACCGGCTTATCACCCTTTAGGTTCTCTGCAAGAGAAAAACAAGAGGTTAAGGTAGCATCAACTCTCTGTGCTCGGATCAGCTGCTCTTTATCTACAGCAAGAGTTAAGATTTTATCGTCAGGCTGAAGCTCTATACAGACAGGTGCATTTTCTGTACCCTCTTGAGGTGGGATTGTTGGATCAGAGCCACACATGAAAGTGTCGCAAAGATCCACCAAGTCACCAAGCTTTCAAGCTTGAGCACGGGTTACAGCGCAAACAGGAAACAGGGACAAGTCCGCACATCCTGGCCTGGAACACATTCATCCGCAATCGGAAGTTCGATCACCTCGGGCGACGGAAAACATCACCCCAGCCAAATCATTCCCAAGGATCAAGTCTATACCAGCTATCGGTAATTGAGGGCGCTTTGCATTCGAAATTTCCTGACACAAATCCAGAGGACAACTGAATGAAGTGCAACGGCGCACGCACTGCACACATTTTAACGCCCCAAGCCAACACATCTGCCCCACAATAGGTCTCAGCCGAGAGGGGTAAAACACCGTCTCGAATCAGCGTTTGTTTAGCTCCAGTATCCCGCAGGATAGTGATAGGGACTTGTGTTTCTTCACCCACCAAAGAAACAAACCCATGCGAAATAAATGGCCTAAAAGCCTCGTCAATTTGGTCTTTCTGAGCAGTAACCAGATCTAAATTTTTGCAGGGTGTAATTTGAATGAGCCCTATTGGAGAGGCAGGCTGGGCATTCCTACTGTGCTCCTTCCTGTTAAGAAGACGGCAAGCAGCTATGAGATGTCCTTGCTCATGACAGTAAAAACACTTTCTGGGTTCCGTGGCGGCAGTGGGGTTACGACGATAACTCCTAGAGAGTTACCCTCACGGTCAACTGGGATTGGCTCCTGACGAACAAAGGGGAAAAACACATTTATGAGTTAAGGTGAACTCATCCAAAGCAGCAGCAGCAAGGGATGTGACTTTTGTTCATGTAAATAGATAACAATCCTATCTGGGAGCCGATTCATAAATTCCTCCAACAACACAAGTTCACGCAAATCAATCAAAGTTGCTACCTTGCTGGCTTGACACCACTTATCAAATAGAGCTCCCTTCTCTCTTGCAAACTCCACGTATGTCTGGGTGGCAGTTTTTCCACAACCTCTAAATCTCTGCCCATAAGCCTCAGGCACTAACTCATATGCACGGAGAACAGTAGCCTTAACAATGTCATAATCCAAGCTGTCTTCAATGGACAGAGAGGTACAGACTTCCTGAGCTTTACCAACCAACTTACATTGGAGCAAAAGAGGCCACACACCCTCGGCCAATTCAGTGCAGCAGCAATACGTTCAAAAGCATTGAAATAGGAGTCTACCTCAGATTCCCTGAATGGGGAACCAGTGCAATGTGCCTACTCACGTCAAAACTGTCTTGGGACGCGGGAGGGTGACGGTGAAGCAGGAAAACCGGCAGACGTAGTGGCAACCCGCTCCATCTCCAGAGCCCTTAACTTCAAATGCATGGCCTGCACCTCCAAATCCCGATGCCTCACCTCAGCATCCTTAATTTGTAGCGTCAGTTGCAGCTCTTCCGTCGTTAAGGCTGCCCGCGCGCAAGGCTTTGAGGTGGAATCACAGGGACTGGGGCAACAACACCAGCGGTCACCCCGATCACCCTCAACAGGAGATAACTCCCCAAACAAACCCCGTTCAGACAGCTGTGTACAAAGGAGCTCCTTCAGCTCCTGCTTTTTAAGACTGGATGGCACCCGCAAATCATAAAAGCTCCCCACCAAAATCAGGTCAGCCTTTGTACACCTATCCAATTTATCCACCGACGGACAAGTAGCAAAATCCTCCAACGAAAAATCCATATCAGCCACAACCACAAAAAAAAACTGCCAACCAGACAAAGAGCCCCAAGAAACAAAAACAAATGGCAGCCAGCACGACACCCGGCCACCAAAACAAAAGAACAGACGAGCCCCCAATTTATGTTACGTCCCAATGTCTAGGTTGGGTGGAGGACGCGACATAACGTGTGCCCTTCCCCACACACTCTTCCCACTCCCAAACAAGGCTAGGACAAAGAATTGCCAAGTAATAGATTCTATTTATTGCGGAGGTGAGGTCCCAACATAACAAACAAAACCATACTAACGAACAGAGTGAGAGACATAACACAAAGAAAAATGACCCCAGGGTCATAACAGTATCCTGAAAAAGAGTAAAATATGGCTTTAAATGCCTGAAAAAGATGTCAATTATACTGAAGGTTTACTTTGACTTAGCGTTTAATTTTAAAATCCTACATCAGAATTGTCCAATATTACCTGTGTGACACCAGGGATATGTGATGTCTCACCAGGACTTGGAATGAAGCTGTCTTAACAGTTGGATTTTGATCTACAGTTGCCAGAAAAAGAGTAAAATATGGCTTTAACAGCCTGAAAAAGATGTCAAATATACTGAAGATTTACTTGGACATTTTAGCTTTTAATTTTAAAATCCTACATCAGATTGGTCCGATATTAACTGTGTGATACGATGGATATCTGTTGTCTCACCCAGACTTGGAATGAAGCTGGCTTAACAGGATGATTCTGTTTTACAGCATCCTGAAAAAGATTAAAAGATGTCAAATATATTAGGTTTACTATGACTTAGCGTTTAATTTTAAAATCCTACATCAGAATTGTCCAATATTACCTGTGTGACACCAGGGATATGTGATGTCTCACCATGACTTGGAATGAAGCTGTCTTAACAGTTGGATTTTGATCTACAGTTGCCAGAAAAAGAGTAAAATATGGCTTTAACAGCCTGAAAAAGATGTCAAATATACTGAAGATTTACTTGGACATTTTAGCCTTTAATTTTAAAATCCTACATCAGATTGGTCCGATATTAACTGTGTGACACCAGGGATATGTGATGTCTCACCGTGACTTGGAATAAAGCTGGCTTAACTGGAGGATTTTGATCTACAGTTGCCTGAACAAGAGTAAAATATGGCTTTAACAGCCTGAAAAAGATGTCAAATATACTGAAGATTTAATATGACTTTTAGCCTTTAATTTTAAAATCCTACATCAGAATGGTCCGACATTACCTGTGTGACATCATGTATTTGTGTTATCTCACCAAGACTTGGAATGAAGCTGTCTTAACAGGAAGATTCTGTTTTACAGTATCCTGAAAAAGATTAAAATATGGCTTTAACAGCCTGAAAAAGATGTCAAATATACTGAAGATTTACTTGGACATTTTAGCCTTTAATTTTAAAATCCTACATCAGATTGGTCCGATATTAACTGGATGACACCAGGGATATCTGTTGTCTCACCCAGACTTGGAATGAAGCTGGCTTAACAGTTGGATTTTGATCTACAGTTGCCTGAAAAAGAGTAAAATATGGCTTTAACAGCCTGAAAAAGATGTCAAATATATTGTAGATTTACTATGACTTATAGCCTTTAATATTATAATCCTACATCAGAATGGTCCGATATTAACGGTGTGAAACCATGGATATGTGATGTTTCTCTCAGACTTGGAATGAAGCTGGTTTAACATTAGGATTCCGTTCTACAGTTGCCTGAAAAAGAGTAAAATGTGGCTTTAAGAGCATGTAAAATATATCATATATACTGTAGATTTACTTGGACATTTTAGCCCTTAATTTTAAAATCCTGCATCAGAATGGTCCGATATTGCCTGTGTGACACCATGGATACGTGATGTTTCTCTCAGACTTGGAATCAAGCTGGTTTAACAGGAGGATTCCGTTCTACAGTTGCCTGAAAAGAGTAAAATATGGCTTTAACAGCCTGAAAAAGATTTAAAATATACTGTAGATTAACTTGGACATTTTAACCTTTAATTTTAAAAACCTACATCAGAATGGTCCAATATTAACTGTGTGAAACCATGGATATGTGATGTTTCTCTCAAACTTGGAATGAAGCTGGTTTAACATTAGGATTCCGTTCTATAGTTGCCTGAAAAAGAGTAAAATGTGGCTTTAAGAGCATGTAAAATATGTCATATATACTGTAGATTTACTTGGACATTTTAGCCTTTAATTTTAGAATCCTACATCAGAATGGTCCAATACTAAGTGTGTGACACCATGGATATGTGATGTCTCACCCAGACCTGGAATAAAGCTGGCTTAACAGGACAATTCTGTTCTACAGTTGCCTGAAAAAGAGTAAAATATGGCTTTAACAGCCTGAAAAAGATGTCAAATATACTGTAGATTTACTTGGACATTTTAACCTTTAGTTTTAAAAACCTACATCAGAATGGTCCAATATTAAGTCTGTGACACCGTGGATATGTGATGTCTCACCCAGACTTGGAATAAAGCTGGCTTAACAGGACAATTCTGTTCTACAGTTGCCTGAAAAAGAGTAAAATGTGGCTTTAAGAGCATGTAAAATATGTCATATATACTGTAGATTTACTTGGACATTTTAGCCTTTAATTTTAAAATCCTACATCAGAATGGTCCAATACTAATTGTGTGACACCATGGATATGTGATGTATCACCCAGACCTGGAATAAAGCTGGCTTAACAGGACAATTCTGTTCTACAGTTGCCTGAAAAAGAGTAAAATATGGCTTTAACAGCCTGAAAAAGATGTCAAATATACTGTAGATTTACTTGGACATTTTAGCCTTTCATTTTAAAATCCTACATCAGAATGGTCCGAAATTGCCTTTGTGACACCATGGATATGTGATGTTTCTCTCAGACTTGGAATGAAGCTGGTTTAACAGGAGGAATCCGTTCTACAGTTGCCTGAAAAAGTGTAAAATATGGCTTTAACAGCCTGAAAAAGATGTAAAATATACTGTAGATTTACTTGGACATTTTAACCTTTAATTTTAAAAACCTACATCAGAATGGTCCAATATTAAGTGTGTGACACCATGGATATGTGCTGTCTCACCCAGACTTGGAATAAAGCTGGCTTAACAGGACAATTCTGTTCTACAGTTGCCTGAAAAAGTGTAAAATATGGTTTAACAGCATGAAAAAGATGTCAAATATACTGTAGATTTACTTGGACATTTTAGCCTTTAATTTTAAAATCCTACATCAGATTGGTCCGATATTAACTGTGTGACACCAGGGATATGTGATGTCTCACCCAGACTTGGAATGAAGCTGGATTAACAGTTGGATTTTGATCTACAGTTGCCTGAAAAAGAGTAAAATATGGCTTTAACAGCCTGAAAAAGATGTCAAATATATTGTAGATTTACTATGACTTATAGCCTTTAATATTATAATCCTACATCAGAATGGTCCGATATTAACGGTGTGAAACCATGGATATGTGATGTTTCTCTCAGACTTGGAATGAAGCTGGTTTAACATTAGGATTCCGTTCTACAGTTGCCTGAAAAAGAGTAAAATGTGGCTTTAAGAGCATGTAAAATATATCATATATACTGTAGATTTACTTGGACATTTTAGCCTTTAATTTTAAAATCCTGCATCAGAATGGTCCGATATTGCCTGTGTGACACCATGGATATGTGATGTTTCTCTCAGACTTGGAATCAAGCTGGTTTAACAGGAGGATTCCGTTCTACAGTTGCCTGAAAAAGAGTAAAATATGGCTTTAACAGCCTGAAAAAGATGTCAAATATACTGTAGATTTGCTTGGACATTTTAGCCTTTAATTTTAAAATCCTACATCACAATGGTCCGATATTGCCTGTGTGACACCAAGGATATGTGATGTTTCTCTCAGACTTGGAATGAAGCTGGTTTAACAGGAGGATTCTGTTCTACAGTTGCCTGAATAAGAGTAAAATATGGCTTTAACAGCCTGAAAAAGATTTAAAATATACTGTAGATTAACTTGGACATTTTAACCTTTAATTTTAAAAACCTACATCAGAATGGTCCAATATTAACTGTGTGAAACCATGGATATGTGATGTTTCTCTCAGACTTGGAATGAAGCTAGTTTAACATTAGGATTCCGTTCTACAGTTGCCTGAAAAAGAGTAAAATGTGGCTTTAAGAGCATGTAAAATATGTCATATATACTGTAGATTTACTTGGACATTTTAGCCTTTAATTTTAAAATCCTGCATCAGAATGGTCCGATATTGAATGGGTGACACCATGAATATGTGATGTTTCTCTCAGACTTGGAATGAAGCTGGTTTAACAGGAGGATTCCGTTCTACAGTTGCCTGAAAAAGAGTAAAATATGGCTTTAACAGCCTGAAAAAGATGTCAAATATACTGTAGATTTACTTGGACATTTTAGCCTTTAATTTTAAAATCCTACATCACAATGGTCCGATATTGCCTGTGTGACACCATGGATATGTGATGTTTCTCTCAGACTTGGAATCAAGCTGGTTTAACAGGAGGATTCCGTTCTACAGTTGCCTGAAAAAGAGTAAAATATGGCTTTAACAGCCTGAAAAAGATGTCAAATATACTGTAGATTTGCTTGGACATTTTAGCCTTTAATTTTAAAATCCTACATCACAATGGTCCGATATTGCCTGTGTGACACCAAGGATATGTGATGTTTCTCTCAGACTTGGAATGAAGCTGGTTTAACAGGAGGATTCTGTTCTACAGTTGCCTGAATAAGAGTAAAATATGGCTTTAACAGCCTGAAAAAGATTTAAAATATACTGTAGATTAACTTGGACATTTTAACCTTTAATTTTAAAAACCTACATCAGAATGGTCCAATATTAACTGTGTGAAACCATGGATATGTGATGTTTCTCTCAAACTTGGAATGAAGCTGGTTTAACATTAGGATTCCGTTCTATAGTTGCCTGAAAAAGAGTAAAATGTGGCTTTAAGAGCATGTAAAATATGTCATATATACTGTAGATTTACTTGGACATTTTAGCCTTTAATTTTAGAATCCTACATCAGAATGGTCCAATACTAAGTGTGTGACACCATGGATATGTGATGTCTCACCCAGACCTGGAATAAAGCTGGCTTAACAGGACAATTCTGTTCTACAGTTGCCTGAAAAAGAGTAAAATATGGCTTTAACAGCCTGAAAAAGATGTCAAATATACTGTAGATTTACTTGGACATTTTAACCTTTAGTTTTAAAAACCTACATCAGAATGGTCCAATATTAAGTCTGTGACACCGTGGATATGTGATGTCTCACCCAGACTTGGAATAAAGCTGGCTTAACAGGACAATTCTACAGTTGCCTGAAAAAGAGTAAAATGTGGCTTTAAGAGCATGTAAAATATGTCATATATACTGTAGATTTACTTGGACATTTTAGCCTTTAATTTTAAAATCCTACATCAGAATGGTCCAATACTAATTGTGTGACACCATGGATATGTGATGTATCACCCAGACCTGGAATAAAGCTGGCTTAACAGGACAATTCTGTTCTACAGTTGCCTGAAAAAGAGTAAAATATGGCTTTAACAGCCTGAAAAAGATGTCAAATATACTGTAGATTTACTTGGACATTTTAGCCTTTAATTTTAAAATCCTACATAAGAATGGTCCTATATTACCTGTGTGACAGCATGGCTATGTGATGTCTCACCCAGACTTGGAATGAAGCTGGCTGAACAGGAGGATTCTGTTTTACAGTAGCCTGAAAAAGACTAAAACATGGCTTTAAGAGCATAAAAAAGATATAAAATATACTGTTGATTTCCTTGGACATTTTAGGCTTTAATTTTAAAATCCTACATTAGAATAGTTCAGTGTTACCTGTGTGACACCATGGATATGTGATGTCTCACCCAAACTTGGAATGAATGTGGCCTAACAGGAGGATTCCGTTTTACATTTGCCGGAATAAGAGTAAAATATGGCTTTAAGACCATGAAAAAGATGTCAGATATACTGTAGACTTACTTTGACATTTCAGCCTTTATTTTAAAATCCTACATCAGAATGGTCCGATGTTACCTGTGTGACACCATGTATATGTGATGTCTCACCCTCACTTGGAATGAATGTGGCCTAACTTAGGATTCCGTTTTACATTTGCTGGAATAAGGGTAAAATATGGCTTTAAGAGCATGAAAATGATTTAAAATATACTGTAGATTTATTTGACCATTTTAGCCTTTAATTTTAAAATCCTACATCACAATGGTCCGATATTGCCTGTGTGACACCAAGGATATGTGATGTTTCTCTCAGACTTGGAATGAAGCTGGTTTAACAGGAGGATTCTGTTCTACAGTTGCCTGAATAAGAGTAAAATATGGCTTTAACAGCCTGAAAAAGATTTAAAATATACTGTAGATTAACTTGGACATTTTAACCTTTAATTTTAAAAACCTACATCAGAATGGTCCAATATTAACTGTGTGAAACCATGGATATGTGATGTTTCTCTCAAACTTGGAATGAAGCTGGTTTAACATTAGGATTCCGTTCTATAGTTGCCTGAAAAAGAGTAAAATGTATTTTTAAGAGCATGTAAAATATGTCATATATACTGTAGATTTACTTGGACATTTTAGCCTTTAATTTTAGAATCCTACATCAGAATGGTCCTAAGTGTGTGACACCATGGATATGTGATGTCTCACCCAGACCTGGAATAAAGCTGGCTTAACAGGACAATTCTGTTCTACAGTTGCCTGAAAAGAGTAAAATATGGCTTTAACAGCCTGAAAAAGATGTAAAATATACTGTAGATTTACTTGGACATTTTAACCTTTAGTTTTAAAAACCTACATCAGAATGGTCCAATATTAAGTCTGTGACACCGTGGATATGTGATGTCTCACCCAGACTTGGAATAAAGCTGGCTTAACAGGACAATTCTGTTCTACAGTTGCCTGAAAAAGAGTAAAATGTTTAAGAGCATGTAAAATATGTCATATATACTGTAGATTTACTTGGACATTTTAGCCTTTAATTTTAAAATCCTACATCAGAATGGTCCAATACTAAGTGTGTGACACCATGGATATGTGATGTCTCACCCAGACCTGGAATAAAGCTGGCTTAACAGGACAATTCTGTTCTACAGTTGCCTGAAAAAGAGTAAAATATGGCTTTAACAGCCTGAAAAGATGTCAAATATACTGTAGATTTACTTGGACATTTTAGCCTTTAATTTTAAAATCCTACATAAGAATGGTCCTATATTACCTGTGTGACAGCATGGCTATGTGATGTCTCACCCAGACTTGGAATGAAGCTGGCTAACAGGAGGATTCTGTTTTACAGTAGCCTGAAAAAGACTAAAACATGGCTTTAAGAGCATAAAAAGATATAAAATATACTGTTGATTTCCTGGACATTTTAGGCTTTAATTTTAAAATCCTACATTAGAATAGTTCAGTGTTACCTGTGTGACACCATGGATATGTGATGTCTCACCCAAACTTGGAATGAATGTGGCCTAACAGGAGGATTCCGTTTTACATTTGCCGGAATAAGAGTAAAATATGGCTTTAAGACCATGAAAAAGATGTCAGATATACTGTAGACTTACTTTGACATTTCAGCCTTTATTTTAAAATCCTACATCAGAATGGTCCGATGTTACCTGTGTGACACCATGTATATGTGATGTCTCACCCTCACTTGGAATGAATGTGGCCTAACTTAGGATTCCGTTTACATTTGCTGGAATAAGGTAAAATATGGCTTTAAGAGCATGAAAATGATTTAAAATATACTGTAGATTTATTTGACCATTTTAGCCTTTAATTTTAAAATCCTACATCAGAATGGTCCGATATTAGCTGTGTGACACCATGGCTAGTGATGTCTCACGGAAACTTGGAATGAAGCTGGCTTAACAGCAGGATTCTCTTTTACAGTAGCCTACAAAAAGAGTAAAATATGGCATAAACACACTGACAAATATGTCAAATATACTTTATATTTACTTGGACATGTTAGCCTTTAATACTAAAATCCTACATTGGCATGGTCCTGTTACCTGTGTGACATACTGGATATGTGATGTCTCACCCAGACTTGGAATGAAGCTGGCTTAACAGGAGGATTCAGTTCTGCATTATCTTGAAAAAGAATAATATATGGCTTTACCAGCCTGAAAAAGATGTCAAATATACTGTAGATTTACTTGGACATTTTAGCCTTTAATTTTAAAATCCTACATAAGAATGGTCCGAAATGACATTTGTGACATATTGATATATGATGTCTCACCCACATTTGGAATGAAGCTGGCTTAACAGGAGTATTTTGTTTTACAGTTGCCTGAAAAAGAGTAAAATATGGCATAAATAGCCTGAAAAAGGTGTTGAATATACTTTATATTTACTTGCACATTTTAGCCTTTAATTTTAAAATCCTACATAACAATGGTCCGATATTGCCTGTGTCACACCATGCATATGTGATGTCTCACCCAGAAATGGAATAAAGCTGGCTTACCAAGATGATTCTGTTTTACAGTAGCCTGAAAAAAGAGTAAAATATGGCTTTAACAGACTGAAAAAGATGTCAAATATACTGTAGATTTACTTGGACATTTTAGCCTTTAATTTTAAAATCCTACATCAGAATGGTTCAATGTTACCTGAGTGACACACTGGATATGTGATGTCTCAACCAGACTTGGAATGAAACTGGCTTGGCAGGAGGATTTTGTTCCACAGTTGCCTGAAAAAGAGTAAAACATGTCTTTAACCCTCTGAACCCGAGAGACTACCACGAGCCAAAAAGCACCTCTGATTCATAGTTCAATCATTAACCATCCATAACACATAGAAACTCGCCGAGTTTGTGGCTAAAAGCTAACGAGTTAGTGGTTACGGAGGTCTTTTCCAGGTCCTTCTAGCCTCTACAGGTGATTTTCTATCCAGCCTGGAACTTCTGCCTTTTTGGGTTTCGTTGAGCATTAAATCCATACCTTTACATCCAAGATTTATCCACTTTTTGTCCATAATTCATCGCGCGCTCAATTCTGCCGCTTAGCGCCCCGTCCTTTGTGTACGGAAGTCAAGGACTCCATATATGGGGTGCATGCTCATATATGGGAGACAACGTCACCCAAAGTGTATGGAAGGCCAAAAGGCTGTATGGAAGGCCAAACGGTTGTATGGAAGGCCAATAGGAGAACTGTTTTAGACACACAATTGCTTGTGTAGCATTGCTGTGGGTGTAATATCAATAAATATGACATTATTATGTTGATTATTGGCATAAGTAAATGTCATGAGGGCAAAAGCGCCTTGACTTTCTTTGAAAAATGCATGTATTTTGTCAACTGTATAAGTTATAATGATTATTTCTTCACAATGTGACTCCAAAAAAAGAAGTGTTTTAGAGAGTAAAATGGGAAGTGTTTTAGAGAGTAAAATGGCTTAGGTTTTATTGATCTGTGTGTGATATCAATACATATCTGGAAGATTCATGTTCCGCTTTTGTTTATTTATTTGTCTTTAAGGTCCTACAACCATTTTTAACATGCAGGTGAGCTCACTGCAGCCCAAATATTCTAATAACCCAGTTTGTCCTGGAAAAATGATGTTCATATCTTGACTGTAGACAACAGGGTTGGTGTTTTACAAGCTTTTATAAAATAAATCCAGACGGACAATGAACTGTAAAATGGCCTTAGGGCTCAGTGGGTTAACAGCCTGAAAAAGATGTCAAATATACTGTAGATTTACTTGGACATTTTAGCCTTTAATTTTAAAATCCTACATTAGAATGGTCCGATATTACCTCTGTGACACCATGCCTATGTTATATCTCACCCAGACTTGGAATGAAGCTGGCTTAACAGGAGGATTTGTTTCTACAATTGCCTGAAAAAGAGTAAAATATAGCATAAACAGCCTGAAAAAGATGTAGAATATACTTTATATTTACTTGGACATTTTAGCCTTTAAGTTTAAAATCCTACATCAGAATGGTCCGATATTAGCTGTGGACCCATGGCTATGTGATGTCTCACCGCGACTTGGAATGAAGCTGGCTTAACAGGAGGATTCTGTCTTGCAGTAGCCTAAAAAAGAGTAAAATATGGCTTTAACATACTGAAGAAGATGTCAAATATACTGTAGATTTATTTTGTAATTTTAGCCTTTCATTTTAAAATCCTACATCAGAATAGTTCAATGTTACCTGAGTGACACGATGAATATCTGTTGTCTCACCCAGACTTGGAATGAAGCTGGCTTAACAGCAGGATTCTGTTTTACAGTATCCTGAAAAAGATTAAAAGATGTCAAATATATTGAAGGTTTACTATGACTTAGCGTTTAATTTTAAAATCCTACATCAGAATTGTCCAATATTACCTGTGTGACACCAGGGATATGTGATGTCTCACCGTGACTTGGAATGAATCTGGCTTAACAGTAGGATTTTGATCTACAGTTGCCTGAACAAGAGTAAAATATGGCTTTAACGGCCTGAGAAAGATGTCAAATATACTGAAGATTTAGTTGGACATTTTGGCCTTTAATTTTAAAATCCTACATCAGAATTGTCCTATATTACCTGTGTGACACCAGGGATATGCAATGTCTCACCATGACTTGGAATGAAGCTGTCTTAACAGTTGGATTTTATCTACATTTGCCTGAAAAAGAGTAAAATATGGCTTTAACAGCCTGAAAAAGATGTCAAATATATTGTAGATTTACTATTAGATTTTTTATTAGATTTACTTTTAGCCTTTAATTTTATAATCCTACATCAGAATGGTCCGATATTAAGTGTGTGACACGATGGAAATCTGTCTCACCCAGACTTGGAATGAAGCTGGCTTAACAGGAGGATTTTGTTTTACAGTATTGTTACATCCCAATGTCTAGGGGTTGCGAGACGCGACATAACGTGTGCCCCCTTCCCCACACACTCTTCCCACTCCCAAACAAGGCTAGGACAAAGAATTGCCAAGTAATAGATTCTATTTATTGCGGAGGTGAGGTCCCAACATAACAAACAAAACCATACTAACGGCAACCTAAACTTTCCTAACCGAAAACAACATATAAAGAAAAGACAAAGCTCTAACCTAGACTCCTACATGAAAAACAGGAGAAAAAGGTAACAAACAAAAGAAAGGACTTCTCACTCCTACCATGTGGCTATTAGCAGCACAAAAGCCAGACTGAACCATTACTTAGACAATCTTAAATCCTCTCCCAGTTATACAGAAGCACATGTTTGGATCTGGCAGAGTGAAGAGAGGAAGAAAGGGGCGGAGTTCTTGTCTGATGGGGCTTTAAAATGGCTCCCTTCCTCCTGGCGACCAATCAGTAGACAGCAATCACCTCTGCCAAATCAATCCAGCGTGTGCACCTGGTCTCCATTATCCATAGTAGACGAACACCTACTAGAACAGAGTGAGAGACATAACACAAAGAAAATGACCCCAGGGTCATAACACCTCCCCACCCAAGATCAACCATTCTCCCCAAATAAAGTTTGACTCATGACCGAGATAGAGCATCAGCCATAACGTTGTCCAAACCCTTTTTGTACTGAATCTCAATATTAAAATCTTGTAATAGCAAGGACCACCGCATGAGTCGCTGGTTGCTATTTTGCATCCGAGTCAGGAACACGAGCGGATTGTGGTCAGAGAAAACAATGGCTGGCACAGGACTAGACCCAAGGTACACCTCAAAATGTTGTAACGCCAACAGCAATGCCAAGGCCTCCTTCTCAATAGTGCTGTAATGCAGTTGGTGTTTCTTGAACTTTCTGGAAGTGTAACCAATAGGGTGATCAATGCCTTGCTCATCCTCCTGCAGGAGCACTGCGCCCGCACCGAGCGCGCTGGCATCTACTTCCAGCTTAAATGGACGAGTAAAGTTTGGGGCTGCGAGCACAGGTGCACTGCAGAGGAGAACCTTGGCAGCTTCGAAAGCCAACTGACACTTCTCTGACCACAGGAAAGAAGTTTTGGGACTCACTAGACTAGTCAACGGAGCGACCACATCTGCAAAGTTTTTGCAGAACGCACGGTAGTACCCAGCCATCCCCAAAAAACGCCGAAGCTCACGACGCTTGAGGAGCTGGGAAATCCAAGATTGCCTGCACTTTAGCAGTAACTGGGCACACATGACCTTGTCCTACTTGCTTACCTAGGTAGGTAACAACAGCCTTCCCAAACTCACATTTGGCCAGATTGAGTGTAAGGGACGCAGCACACAAACGTCCAAATATTTCACCAAGGGTCCTCATGTGATCAGTCCAGGTTGATGAATAAGCTACTATGTCATCCAAATAAACCTCACAATGTTCCACACCACATAGCACCGTATTCATCAACCGCTGGAATGTAGCAGGGGCATTTCTTAAACCAAAAGGCATCACTGTATATTGAAGAAAATGATCCGGAGTGACGAAGGCACTTATTTCAGAGGCACACGGAGTCAGCGGGACCTGCCAGTAGCCTTTAGTAGATCCAATTTGGTCACATATTTAGCGGACCCTACCCGATCGACACAATCCTCCATACGGGAAGCGAAAAGAATCCGGTTTGGTAACTGCATTGACCTTACGGTAATCATTACAGAAACGCGAAGCCTGGTCAGGCTTTGGGACAAGCAGTGAAGGGGAACTCCAGGGACTACTACTAGGGACAGCAAAACCGTGGTCAAGGAGATATTTTACCTCCTGCTGCATTAAGGCACGTTTTGTTGGATTGATGCGATAGGCATGCTGTTTTATGGGTTGATGACCGCCTACATCAACATCATGACTTAACACATTAGTCTGCATGGGAATGTCCCCAAAGGGTCGGATATGCCTTAACGAGCTCACTAACGTCAGATTTAGCAGAATCGGAGAGATGCACCAAGTGTATATCCAAGTCTGACAAAATCTCAGAGTTTCTCAAACGCGCACAGGAAACCGAACAACGCCGGTCATCCAACCCCATCACTGGGACTGTATGGGCGCGGGGCTGACATTGAAGCCACCGCTGCAACCACAGAGGGCGATTCACCTGAATTTTTACGGTCAACATAGGCTTTTAGCATGTTGATGTGACACACCGGGTTTTCTTTCTACGATCAGGGTCTGGATTACATAATCTGTATCACCGAGTTTGCGGTCGACCACGTAAGGACCGGAAAACTTTGCGTGAAGAGCAGAACCAACAATGGGTAGCAGAACCAATACGCGCTCCCCGGGCTGAAAGGTACGCACCACAGACTTTTTGTCATAAGTAACCTTCATTTTTATTTGGGCACTGGAGAGAGAGTCTCGAGCAACATCACACACATGATGTAGCCTCCCTAAACGAACTAACGTAGTCCAGAATGTTTGCAACTGGACTAGATTTGTCTGAAAGCCACTTTTCTCTCAGAAGGCATAATGGGCCACGCACAGTGTGACCAAAAACAAGATCAGCTGGACTAAACCCTAAGGATGCTTGTGACGTCTCCCGCACTGCAAACAATAACAGCGGCAACCCCTCATCCCACTCGCGGGTTGACTCAGTACAGTATTTGCACAGCATGCTTTTCAAAGTTTGGTGAAATCTCTCCAAGGCGCCCTGACTTTCCGGATGATACGCGCTGGAGACAACATGTGCCACATTCAACTCTGCCATGACCTGTGCAAAGATTTTGGACATAAAATTGGATCCCTGGTCACTTTGAATTCGTTTAGGGAGACCAAAAGTAGAGAAAAACTTAACGAGCGCTTTCACAATCACACGGGCTGTTAGTGAACGTAACGGAACAGCTTCGGGATAACGAGTGGCAGAACACATAATCGTGAGGATGTACTGGTTACCGGACTTCGTTTCAGGTAAAGGGCCAACACAGTCAACAATAACATGCTCAAATGGCTCCCCAACAACCGGGATGGGCCTCAATGGAGCAGGAGGGATGACTTGATTTGGTTTACCTGAGACTTGACAAATATGGCACGATCGACAGAACTTCACAGCATCAGATTTAAGTCCAGGCCAGAAGAAATAACGAAGCACACGGTCGTATGTTTTCCTTATTCCCAAGTGGCCGGACATGCTATGATCATGGGCTAAACTCAAGACCTGTGAACGGAAAGGCTGTGGCACTACAATTTGGGACACTGACTCATGCGTAACACCAGAGCTCGGAGACCAGTGCCGCATAAGAACACCATCATCGACAAGGTAGGACACCGGCTTATCACCCTTTAGGTTCTCTGCAAGAGAAAAACAAGAGGTTAAGGTAGCATCAACTCTCTGTGCTCGGATCAGCTGCTCTTTATCTACAGCAAGAGTTAAGATTTTATCGTCAGGCTGAAGCTCTATACAGACAGGTGCATTTTCTGTACCCTCTTGAGGTGGGATTGTTGGATCAGAGCCACACATGAAAGTGTCGCAAAGATCCACCAAGTCACCAAGCTTTCAAGCTTGAGCACGGGTTACAGCGCAAACAGGAAACAGGGACAAGTCCGGCACATCCTGGCCTGGAACACATTCATCCGCAATCGGAAGTTCGATCACCTCGGGCGACGGGAAAACATCACCCCCAGCCAAATCATTCCCAAGGATCAAGTCTATACCAGCTATCGGTAATTGAGGGCGCTTTGATTCGAAATTTCCTGACACAAATCCAGAGGACAACTGAATGAAGTGCAACGGCGCACGCACTGCACACATTTTAACGCCCAAGCCAACACATCTGCCCCACAATAGGTCTCAGCCGAGAGGTAAAACACCGTCTCGAATCAGCGTTTGTTTAGCTCCAGTATCCCGCAGGATAGTGATAGGGACTTGTGTTTCTTCACCCACCAAAGAAACAAACCCATGCGAAATAAATGGCCTAAAAGCCTCGTCAATTTGGTCTTTCTGAGCAGTAACCAGATCTAAATTTTTGCAGGGTGTAATTTGAATGAGCCCTATTGGAGAGGCAGGCTGGGCATTCCTACTGTGCTCCTTCCTGTTAAGAAGACGGCAAGCAGCTATGAGATGTCCTTGCTCATGACAGTAAAAACACTTTCTGGGTTCCGTGGCGGCAGTGGGGTTACGACGATAACTCCTAGAGTTACCCTCACGGTCAACTGGGATTGGCTCCTGACGAACAAAGGGGGAAAACACATTTATGAGTTAAGGTGAACTCATCCGCAAGTACAGCAGCAGCAAGGGATGTGACTTTTTGTTCATGTAAATAGATAACAATCCTATCTGGGAGCCGATTCATAAATTCCTCCAACAACACAAGTTCACGCAAATCAATCAAAGTTGCTACCTTGCTGGCTTGACACCACTTATCAAATAGAGCTCCCTTCTCTCTTGCAAACTCCACGTATGTCTGGGTGGCAGTTTTTCCACAACCTCTAAATCTCTGCCCATAAGCCTCAGGCACTAACTCATATGCACGGAGAACAGTAGCCTTAACAATGTCATAATCCAAGCTGTCTTCAATGGACAGAGAGGTACAGACTTCCTGAGCTTTACCAACCAACTTACATTGGAGCAAAAGAGGCCACACACCCCTCGGCCAATTCAGTGCAGCAGCAATACGTTCAAAAGCATTGAAATAGGAGTCTACCTCAGATTCCCTGAATGGGGGAACCAGTGCAATGTGCCTACTCACGTCAAAACTGTCTTGGGGACGCGGAGCGGGTGACGGTGAAGCAGGAAAACCGGCAGACGTAGTGGCAACCCGCTCCATCTCCAGAGCCCTTAACTTCAAATGCATGGCCTGCACCTCCAAATCCCGATGCCTCACCTCAGCATCCTTAATTTGTAGCGTCAGTTGCAGCTCTTCCGTCGTTAAGGCTGCCCGCGCCGCAAGGCTTTGAGGTGGAATCACAGGGACTGGGGCAACAACACCAGCGCGGTCACCCCGATCACCCTCAACAGGAGATAACCCCAAACAAACCCCGTTCAGACAGCTGTGTACAAAGGAGCTCCTTCAGCTCCTGCTTTTAAGACTGGATGGCACCCGCAAATCATAAAAGCTCCCCACCAAAATCAGGTCAGCCTTTGTACACCTATCCAATTTATCCACCGACGGACAAGTAGCAAAATCCTCCAACGAAAAATCCATATCAGCCACAACCACAAAAAAACTGCCAACCAGACAAAGAGCCCCAAGAAACAAAAACAAATGGCAGCCAGCACGACACCCGCCACCAAAACAAAAGAACAGACGAGCCCCCAATTTATGTTACGCCCCAATGTCTAGGGTTGCGAGACGCGACATAACGTGTGCCCCTTCCCCACACACTCTTCCCACTCCCAAACAAGGCTAGGACAAAGAATTGCCAAGTAATAGATTCTATTTATTGCGGAGGTGAGGTCCCAACATAACAAACAAAACCATACTAACGGCAACCTAAACTTTCCTAACCGAAAACAACATATAAAGAAAAGACAAAGCTCTAACCTAGACTCTACATGAAAACAGGAGAAAAAGGTAACAAACAAAAGAAAGGACTTCTCACTCCTACCATGTGGCTATTAGCACAAAAGCCAGACTGAACCATTACTTAGACAATCTTAAATCCTCTCCCAGTTATACAGAAGCACATGTTTGATCTTGCAGAGTAAAGAGAGGAAGAAAGGGGCGGAGTTCTTGTCTGATGGGGCTTTAAAATGGCTCCCATCCTCCTGGCGACCAATCTGGAGACAGCAATCACCTCTGCCAAGTCAATCCAGCGTGTGCACCTGGTCTCCATTATCCGTAGACGAACACCTACTAGAACAGAGTGAGAGACATAACACAAAGAAAAATGACCCCAGGGTCATAACAGTATCCTGAAAAAGAGTAAAATATGGCTTTAAATGCCTGAAAAAGATGTCAATTATACTGAAGGTTTACTTTGACTTAGCGTTTAATTTTAAAATCCTACATCAGAATTGTCCAATATTACCTGTGTGACACCAGGGATATGTGATGTCTCACCAGGACTTGGAATGAAGCTGTCTTAACAGTTGGATTTGATCTACAGTTGCCAGAAAAAGAGTAAAATATGGCTTTAACAGCCTGAAAAAGATGTCAAATATACTGAAGATTTACTTGGACATTTTAGCTTTTAATTTTAAAATCCTACATCAGATTGGTCCGATATTAACTGTGTGATACGATGGATATCTGTTGTCTCACCCAGACTTGGAATGAAGCTGGCTTAACAGGATGATTCTGTTTTACAGCATCCTGAAAAAGATTAAAAGATGTCAAATATATTGAAGGTTTACTATGACTTAGCTTTAATTTTAAAATCCTACATCAGAATTGTCCAATATTACCTGTGTGACACCAGGATATGTGATGTCTCACCATGACTTGGAATGAAGCTGTCTTAACAGTTGATTTTGATCTACAGTTGCCAGAAAAAGAGTAAAATATGGCTTTAACAGCCTGAAAAAGATGTCAAATATACTGAAGATTTACTTGGACATTTTAGCCTTTAATTTTAAAATCCTACATCAGATTGGTCCGATATTAACTGTGTGACACCAGGGATATGTGATGTCTCACCGTGACTTGGAATAAAGCTGGCTTAACTGAGGATTTTGATCTACAGTTGCCTGAACAAGAGTAAAATATGGCTTTAACAGCCTGAAAAAGATGTCAAATATACTGAAGATTTAATGGACATTTTAGCCTTTAATTTTAAAATCCTACATCAGAATGGTCCGACATTACCTGTGTGACATCATGTATTTGTGTTATCTCACCAAGACTTGGAATGAAGCTGTCTTAACAGGAAGATTCTGTTTTACAGTATCCTGAAAAAGATTAAAATATGGCTTTAACAGCCTGAAAAAGATGTCAAATATACTGAAGATTTACTTGGACATTTTAGCCTTTAATTTTAAAATCCTACATCAGATTGGTCCGATATTAACTGGATGACACCAGGGATATC
Source organism: Percina caprodes (assembly GCA_013375575.1). NCBI lineage: Eukaryota > Metazoa > Chordata > Actinopteri > Perciformes > Percidae > Percina > Percina caprodes. The sequence continues at coordinate 7,399 of JABXJD010000613.1, read as the reverse complement.
TGTTGTCTCACCCAGACTTGGAATGAAGCTGGCTTAACAGTTGGATTTTGATCTACAGTTGCCTGAAAAAGAGTAAAATATGGCTTTAACAGCCTGAAAAAGATGTCAAATATATTGTAGATTTACTATGACTTATAGCCTTTAATATTATAATCCTACATCAGAATGGTCCGATATTAACGGTGTGAAACCATGGATATGTGATGTTTCTCTCAGACTTGGAATGAAGCTGGTTTAACATTAGGATTCCGTTCTACAGTTGCCTGAAAAAGAGTAAAATGTGGCTTTAAGAGCATGTAAAATATATCATATATACTGTAGATTTACTTGGACATTTTAGCCTTTAATTTTAAAATCCTGCATCAGAATGGTCCGATATTGCCTGTGTGACACCATGGATACGTGATGTTTCTCTCAGACTTGGAATCAAGCTGGTTTAACAGGAGGATTCCGTTCTACAGTTGCCTGAAAAAGAGTAAAATATGGCTTTAACAGCCTGAAAAAGATTTAAAATATACTGTAGATTAACTTGGACATTTTAACCTTTAATTTTAAAAACCTACATCAGAATGGTCCAATATTAACTGTGTGAAACCATGGATATGTGATGTTTCTCTCAAACTTGGAATGAAGCTGGTTTAACATTAGGATTCCGTTCTACAGTTGCCTGAAAAAGAGTAAAATGTGGCTTTAAGAGCATGTAAAAGATGTCATATATACTGTAGATTTACTTGGACATTTTAGCCTTTAATTTTAGAATCCTACATCAGAATGGTCCAATACTAAGTGTGTGACACCATGGATATGTGATGTCTCACCCAGACCTGGAATAAAGCTGGCTTAACAGGACAATTCTGTTCTACAGTTGCCTGAAAAAGAGTAAAATATGGCTTTAACAGCCTGAAAAGATGTCAAATATACTGTAGATTTACTTGGACATTTTAACCTTTAGTTTTAAAACCTACATCAGAATGGTCCAATATTAACTGTGTGACACCATGGATATGTGATGTCTCACCCAGACTTGGAATAAAGCTGGCTTAACAGGACAATTCTGTTCTACAGTTGCCTGAAAAAGAGTAAAATGTGGCTTTAAGAGCATGTAAAATATGTCATATATACTGTAGATTTACTTGGACATTTTAGCCTTTAATTTTAAAATCCTACATCAGAATGGTCCAATACTAATTGTGTGACACCATGGATATGTGATGTATCACCCAGACCTGGAATAAAGCTGGCTTAACAGGACAATTCTGTTCTACAGTTGCCTGAAAAAGAGTAAAATATGGCTTTAACAGCCTGAAAAAGATGTCAAATATACTGTAGATTTACTTGGACATTTTAGCCTTTCATTTTAAAATCCTACATCAGAATGGTCCGATATTGCCTTTGTGACACCATGGATATGTGATGTTTCTCTCAGACTTGGAATGAAGCTGGTTTAACAGGAGGAATCCGTTCTACAGTTGCCTGAAAAAGAGTAAAATATGGCTTTAACAGCCTGAAAAAGATGTCAAATATACTGTAGATTTACTTGGACATTTTAACCTTTAATTTTAAAAACCTACATCAGAATGGTCCAATATTAAGTGTGTGACACCATGGATATGTGATGTCTCACCCAGACTTGGAATAAAGCTGGCTTAACAGGACAATTCTGTTCTACAGTTGCCTGAAAAAGAGTAAAATATGGTTTAACAGCCTGAAAAAGATGTCAAATATACTGTAGATTTACTTGGACATTTTAGCCTTTAATTTTAAAATCCTACATCAGAATGGTCCGATATTAACTGTGTGACACCATGGATATGTGATGTCTCACCCAGACTTGGAATAAAGCTGGCTTAACAGTTGATTTTGATCTACAGTTGCCTGAAAAAGAGTAAAATATGGCTTTAACAGCCTGAAAAGATGTCAAATATATTGTAGATTTACTATGACTTATAGCCTTTAATATTATAATCCTACATCAGAATGGTCCGATATTAACTGTGTGAAACCATGGATATGTGATGTTTCTCTCAGACTTGGAATGAAGCTGGTTTAACATTAGGATTCCGTTCTACAGTTGCCTGAAAAAGAGTAAAATATGGCTTTAAGAGCCTAAAATATGTCAAATATACTGTAGATTTACTTGGACATTTTAGCCTTTAATTTTAAAATCCTGCATCAGAATGGTCCGATATTGCCTGTGTGACACCATGGATATGTGATGTTTCTCTCAGACTTGGAATGAAGCTGGTTTAACAGGAGGATTCCGTTCTACAGTTGCCTGAAAAAGAGTAAAATATGGCTTTAACAGCCTGAAAAAGATGTCAAATATACTGTAGATTTGCTTGGACATTTTAGCCTTTAATTTTAAAATCCTACATCAGAATGGTCCGATATTGCCTGTGTGACACCATGGATATGTGATGTTTCTCTCAGACTTGGAATGAAGCTGGTTTAACAGGAGGATTCTGTTCTACAGTTGCCTGAAAAAGAGTAAAATATGGCTTTAACAGCCTGAAAAAGATTTAAAATATACTGTAGATTTACTTGGACATTTTAACCTTTAATTTTAAAAACCTACATCAGAATGGTCCAATATTAACTGTGTGAAACCATGGATATGTGATGTTTCTCTCAGACTTGGAATGAAGCTGGTTTAACAGGAGGATTCCGTTCTACAGTTGCCTGAAAAAGAGTAAAATGGGTTTAAGAGCATGTAAAAGATGTCATATATACTGTAGATTTACTTGGACATTTTAGCCTTTAATTTTAAAATCCTACATCAGAATGGTCCGATATTGAATGGGTGACACCATGAATATGTGATGTTTCTCTCAGACTTGGAATGAAGCTGGTTTAACAGGAGGATTCCGTTCTACAGTTGCCTGAAAAAGAGTAAAATATGGCTTTAACAGCCTGAAAAAGATGTCAAATATACTGTAGATTTACTTGGACATTTTAGCCTTTAATTTTAAAATCCTACATCAGAATGGTCCGATATTGCCTGTGTGACACCATGGATATGTGATGTTTCTCTCAGACTTGGAATCAAGCTGGTTTAACAGGAGGATTCCGTTCTACAGTTGCCTGAAAAAGAGTAAAATATGGCTTTAACAGCCTGAAAAAGATGTCAAATATACTGTAGATTTACTTGGACATTTTAGCCTTTAATTTTAAAATCCTACATCAGAATGGTCCGATATTGCCTGTGTGACACCAAGGATATGTGATGTTTCTCTCAGACTTGGAATGAAGCTGGTTTAACAGGAGGATTCTGTTCTACAGTTGCCTGAATAAGAGTAAAATATGGCTTTAACAGCCTGAAAAAGATGTAAAATATACTGTAGATTTACTTGGACATTTTAGCCTTTAATTTTAAAACCTACATCAGAATGGTCCAATATTAACTGTGTGAAACCATGGATATGTGATGTTTCTCTCAGACTTGGAATGAAGCTGGTTTAACAGGAGGATTCCGTTCTACAGTTGCCTGAAAAAGAGTAAAATATGGCTTTAACAGCCTGAAAAAGATGTCAAATATACTGTAGATTTACTTGGACATTTTAGCCTTTAATTTTAAAATCCTACATCAGAATGGTCCAATATTGTGTGTGACACCATGGATATGTGATGTCTCACCCAGACTTGGAATAAAGCTGGCTTAACAGGACGATTCCGTTCTACAGTTGCCTGAAAAAGAGTAAAATATGGCTTTAACAGCCTGAAAAAGATGTCAAATATACTGTAGATTTACTTGGACATTTTAGCCTTTAATTTTAAAAACCTACATCAGAATGGTCCAATATTAACTGTGTGACACCATGGATATGTGATGTCTCACCCAGACTTGGAATAAAGCTGGCTTAACAGGAGGATTCCGTTCTACAGTTGCCTGAAAAAGAGTAAAATGTGGCTTTAAGAGCATGTAAAATATGTCATATATACTGTAGATTTACTTGGACATTTTAGCCTTTAATTTTAAAATCCTACATCAGAATGGTCCAATATTAATGTGTGACACCATGGATATGTGATGTCTCACCCAGACTTGGAATAAAGCTGGCTTAACAGGACAATTCCGTTCTACAGTTGCCTGAAAAAGAGTAAAATATGGCTTTAACAGCCTGAAAAAGATGTCAAATATACTGTAGATTTACTTGGACATTTTAGCCTTTAATTTTAAAATCCTACATCAGAATGGTCCGATATTACCTGTGTGACACCATATATGTGATGTCTCACCCAGACTTGGAATGAAGCTGGTTTAACAGGAGGATTCTGTTCTACAGTTGCCTGAAAAGAGTAAAATATGGCTTTAACAGCCTGAAAAAGATGTCAAATATACTGTAGATTTACTTGGACATTTTAGCCTTTAATTTTAAAATCCTACATCAGAATGGTCCAATATTACTGTGTGACACCATGGATATGTGATGTCTCACCCAGACTTGGAATGAAGCTGGCTTAACAGGAGGATTCGTTTACAGTTGCCTGAAAAAGAGTAAAATATGGCTTTAACAGCCTGAAAAAGATGTCAAATATACTGTAGATTTACTTTGACATTTTAGCCTTTAATTTTAAAATCCTACATCAGAATGGTCCGATATTACCTGTGTGTCACCATGGATATGTGATGTCTCACCACTTGGAATGAAGCTGGCTTAACAGGATTCCGTTCTACAGTTGCTGAAAAAGAGTAAAATATGGCTTTAACAGCCTGAAAAGATGTCAAATATACTGTAGATTTACTTGGACATTTTAGCCTTTAATTTTAAAATCCTACATCAGAATGGTCCGATATTGACTGTGTGACACCATGGATATGTGATGTTTCTCTCAGACTTGGAATGAAGCTGGTTTAACAGGAGGATTCCGTTCTACAGTTGCCTGAAAAAGAGTAAAATATGGCTTTAACAGCCTGAAAAGATGTCAAATATACTGTAGATTTACTTGGACATTTTAGCCTTTAATTTTAAAATCCTACATCAGAATGGTCCAATATTGACTGTGTGACACCATGGATATGTGATGTTTCTCTCAGACTTGGAATGAAGCTGGCTTAACAGGAGATTCCGTTCTACAGTTGCCTGAAAAAGACTAAAATATGGTTTTAACAGCCTGCAAAAGATGTCAAATATACTCTAGATTTACTTGGACGTTTTAGCCTTTAATTTTAAAATCCTACATCAGAATGGTCCGATATGGATGTGTGATGTCTCACCCATACTTGGAATGAAGCTGGCTTAACAGGAGGATTCTGTTCTACAGTTGCCTGAAAAAGAATAAATATGGCTTTAACAGCCTGAAAAAGATGTCAAATATACTGTAGATTTACTTGGACATTTTAGCCTTTAATTTTAAAACCTACATCAGAATGGTCCATATTAACTGTGTGACACCATGGATATGTGATGTTTCACCCAGACTTGGAATGAAGCTGGTTTAACAGGAGGATTCTGTTCTACAGTTGCCTGAAAAAGAGTAAAATATGGCTTTAAGAGCCTGAAAAAGATGTCAAATATACTGTAGATTTACTTGGACATTTTAGCCTTTAATTTTAAAATCCTACATCAGAATGGTCCAATATTGACTGTGTGACACCATGGATATGTGATGTTTCTCCCAGACTTGGAATCAAGCTGGCTTAACAGGAGGATTCCGTTCTACAGTTGCCTGAAAAAGAGTAAAATATGGCTTTAACAGCCTGAAAAAGATGTCAAATATACTGTAGATTTACTTGGACATTTTAGCCTTTAATTTTAAAATCCTACATCAGAATGGTCCGATATTACCTGTGTGACACCATGGATATGTGATGTTTCTCTCAGACTTGGAATGAAGCTGGTTTAACAGGAGGATTCTGTTCTACAGTTGCCTGAAAAAGAGTAAAATATGGCTTTAACAGCCTGAAAAAGATGTCAAATATACTGTAGATTTACTTGGACATTTTAGCCTTTAATTTTAAAATCCTACATCAGAATGGTCCGATATTACCTGAGTGTCACCATGAATATGTGATGTCTCACCCAGACTTGGAATGAAGCTGGTTTAACAGGACGATTCTTTTTACAGTTGTCTGAAAAAGAGTAAAATATGGCTTTAAGAGCCTGAAAAAGATGTCAAATATACTGTAGATTTACTTGGACATTTTAGCCTTTAATTTTAAAATCCTACATCAGAATGGTCCGATATTACTGTGTGTCACCATGGATATGTGATGTTTCACCTCACTTGGAATGAAGCTGGTTTAACAGGAGGATTCCGTTCTACAGTTGCCTGAAAAAGAGTAAAATATGGCTTTAACAGCCTGAAAAGATTTCAAATATACTGTAGATTTACTTGGACATTTTAGCCTTTAATTTTAAAATCCTACATCAGAATGGTCCGATATTACTGTGTGACACCATGGATATGTGATGTTTCTCTCAGACTTGGAATGAAGCTGGCTTAACAGGAGGATTCTGTTTTACAGTTGCCTGAAAAAGAGTAAAATATGGCTTTAACAGCCTGAAAAGATGTCAAATATACTGTAGATTTACTTGGACATTTTAGCCTTTAATTTTAAAATCCTACATCAGAATGGTCCGATATTACCTGTGTGACACCATGGATATGTGATGTCTCACCCAGACTTGGAATGAAGCTGGCTTAACAGGACGATTCCGTTCTACAGTTGCCTGAAAAAGAGTAAAATATGGCTTTAACAGCCTGAAAAAGATGTCAAATATACTGTAGATTTACTTGGACATTTTAGCCTTTAATTTTAAAATCCTACATCAGAATGGTCCGATATGACTGTGTGACACCATGGATATGTGATGTCTCTCCAGACTTGGAATGAAGCTGGTTTAACAGGAGGATTCCGTTCTACAGTGGCCTGAAAAAGAGTAAAATATGGCTTTAACAGCCTGAAAAAGATGTCAAATATACTGTAGATTTACTTGGACATTTTAGCCTTTAATTTAAAAAATCCTACATCAGAATGGTCCGATATTGCCTGTGTGACACCATGGATATGTGATGTTTCTCTCAGACTTGGAATAAAGCTGGTTTAACAGGAGGATTCCGTTCTACAGTTGCCTGAAAAAGAGTAAAATATGGCTTTAACAGCCTGAAAAAGATGTCAAATATACTGTAGATTTACTTGGACATTTTAGCCTTTAATTTTAAAATCCTACATCAGAATGGTCCAATATTACTGAGTGACACCATGGATATGTGATGTTTCTCTCAGACTTGGAATGAAGCTGGTTTAACAGGAGGATTCCGTTCTACAGTTGCCTGAAAAAGAGTAAAATATGGCTTTAACCCCTGAAACTGAGACTTGGATACGAGCCTAAAAAGCACATTTCTTGATCTATAGTTCAATCATTAATCATCATCCATAACACATAGAAACTGCCGA